>VZDJ01007747.1:382543-443420 GCA_008694505.1 Cyanoderma ruficeps | reverse complement strand
TTTTTTTTTTTTCTGTTGGGTTGCTGGTTTTTTGGAGGGTTGACTCTTTTTCTTGTTCCTTTTAACTAGCAGTTTATATCATTATATAGAATGTGGTAAAAAAAAGACATATAAACATGATGCTGAGAAAACTATCTCTTTTCAGAAGAGTTATTTAGCAAATTATTCATTTTTTTTTTACATTTTTAAACAACCGGTTGCGACTGGTACCTAAACACCAACACTCAGAGCTTGCAAAACTCTAGGTGTAAATTTTGCATCTTAATTGGTGCTCATCTCTTGCTCTTCTCATTTATTTTTAATCCTACTTCATACTGTGGACTATGAGGTGTAGTTTGCCACTTTGGTGACATGATTCCTAGTCTTTCCTTCTTCAAATATTCTCTCAACACCAAAAGAACTGGTGGTGAGCTGTACTGTCTTTATCATATAAAGTTTATTCCTTTGTCTGCCTTATGACCATTAAAACACATTTAATCTGTTTTTCACCTCCTTCTCCACTCCTTCATTAATCTTTATAAAAGTCAGCTTTGCCCCAAATAGATGCACTGTTCCAAAAAAAAAAAAAAGAACCCCCCCCCACCCTTTTTGTTTTCCACTGGGGCCATCTTTTTCTCCCATAAGAGGTAAAAATAAGAATACCACCATTCTAAAGTTTTGCATTTTAGGGGAGTTTTTGAAAAGCACAGAACTTTTTCTTTCAGAGTCTCTTTTCACAAAAAATTATCCCCTGTCATTATTGGAGCACTCCAGAGATATTAAGAATACCTGTATGTAGTCATACTTTTTGACAATTACATTGATATTATTGATTACCAATGTAATTCTTGGCTGGCAAAAAAAGACATATGTGCTACTCCATTTTTTTCATGGTATCACATCTATACACCTCCTTAGGATTACCCACACACTCCAGTTCTGTTCCAATAATTTCAATCATTGCTTGGCCAGCTGTGGAGGGATTAGGGAGACAGTTAAGAATGTTTGTCAACTATGTTTTATTTTTGTCTATAGGAAGCACATGTGTCATTCTGCACTGTCAATACATTACTCATATTATTTAAAAATTGCAGGCTCATTATATTTAGAATAGATTGTAAATGCTGGAAATATGTTTTTAATATACAACAATAATATATGACATTAGAAATTCATATTTCTTTCCCACACATCCTTGAGGAGCTGAATGGACACTCTATACATCAGGATTCATCACAATCCACATTCCAGTGTCCCAGCCAGGCACATGTGCCTGATTTGGCTGTTTCCTACAGGGACATGATGCTGCAGCTGACTGAAGTGCACATATATCCAGCTGGATGTCACACTGGCATTAACACAGGTGTGTACCTACAGACATACATCACATTCTACTTGTGTGGATGTTGTGCATACTACCTTAAAAACATTCTTTGTGTATTTATCTCCATGCAGACAGTCTGATTTTTCACCCTTCCACAATTTTTTTTTTTGCTTAAAACATATAAAAAAATGCTCCCTGAAGCATTTCCCTGAAGCTGAAAAGGCATAATAGTTCACTTTATCCTAAGTCTTTCAGAAATTTCATCAGGAGAGGGGCGGTCCATTTGTAGTAAATAATAGGTAAATATTGCCTTTTGCCAGTTTGCAGTCTATTTAAGTGCAAATTTATGCAATTTATGCATTTTTTCTTTGGTTTGAAATTGCTGGGAGAACATTTCGAGCAAGAGCTTTGGGCTTATAAGTTGTTTAAAAATAATTTATTTAAATTGTCTTTCACTATTCATGATTTATAAATTGATGTTAATTCATGCCCACATGGTTAAAGCTTTCAAAAACTTTGAGAAGGAAACGAATGGCATTTCTCACGGGTGTGCAACCATTTCTGGGCTGAACTTTCCCACATATGAGTATTTATGATTTTGATAACTTTGCAGAATCCGTGTGTATCTAGTGCATTCTGGTTGACTTCATGGAGTTATAAGACTTTAATTTTTAAAGAATCTCTTTTGAATGTGTTTCTGACCAGGGCTCAACCACATTCCCTGCAGATGAGGGATACCTTGTGGAAGTTAGTAGTTGAGACAGAAACAGCTTGTGACAATGGGCTCAGAAAGCCAAGGCTTTTTTGCTTCCTATCTGCAGGCAGGGGTTTTGAAGTAGTGGAAAATTAATAAAGGCAGAACAAAGAAGCCAGATGTTGTAAGAGGGGCTAGAGGAGACTCAAAAAATGCTTTCAGCAGAATGAGAGAAGATAGAGACACACTTATAGGATGGGAGGTGGTTTTGTTGACCAAGGTCAAAGACAATGAGCTAAAGTGGACTAAAGAAACTCTCTCCTTCTAATAACTAATTCTAAATGTTTGGGATGGTTTCATGTCATCTGTGGACTTTATCAAATGTATGGAAACATAGTGAATTAAGAAAAATGGTGTTTTAATCCTGTGTGGAGTCAGTTTGGGTGTCTGACTCTCTATGTGTGCAGTGCCCTCCAAAAAAAGTAAGTGGCACAGAGAAGAATGTTTTGGGTTCTTCCTACAACTCTCCATAGAGTTATAGAAAAGTATTAGCTTAAAATATGAAGTTGTCTCAAGGCTCTTCCTCAGGTGAGATCTCAGGAGACAATCTATGCCCCAGAAATGTTTATCATTTCATAAGCACCAGAGTTTGGCGAGTTGTGTGCAACCTGGTGATTGGCCTAACATCAGAGGTTGTAGCATTGTCAATTCTACACCACCTTTTAACAAAAAACTTTTAAATGCAGTGAGGGACCAACACAGTATGACTAAGATTTTCACCTGTAGCCCAAGTTGACAACAAATCTAGAACTGTTGAAAAGATTGTTTTTGAACTATTGTCTGCTTGAGCCAGACAATTTAAGCAGTTTCATCACTGAATAGAGTGTAAATTTTAGCTAATTCTTTAGGGAGGACAATGCAGTTTTGGAACTACAAGCCAATAATGTCTATTATAGGTGCCATGGATTTTACTTTGAAATATCAAATTATTACTATCAAAGTAATCCATGTCTATTTGCCAAACCTTTTAATTAGGTGAAAAACATCTGCTTGTATAATTATCTTGTACCTGAGTAATTTTTTTCCTAGAAACCACTAAGATAAGATAGCTTTGGGAAGGCCTGAGATTAAGCCAGTAAAGGTTTATGAATGAATAGCAGCTGTGAGAATGCTTAATGAAGATAAAAAGACCAATGCAATGGCATGACTTTACCATCTCTCAGGTATAATCTCCGGTGTATTTAACAAGTAAATAAATCTGGATTAAATCATTAGCTGATAAAGCTGTGGTATCTGGGGGAGTCTTGTGTATTTATACAGGCTGTAAGATGAAAAGAGTTTTTGCCAGCCGATATTAAGGTGCTGAATTGTGGCAATTAATTAATGCATTGAACTCTGTGAATGCCGTACTTTTTACATGAGAAAGAATTGTTTTAAGTAAATTAATGGTTTTCTCATACACCTTGCAGAAGATGGAAATGCTTCTTTCAGGCATTTATTTTGGCTTTGATATGAAAAAAAGTTTTCAAACAACCATTCACCTTTTTATGTAATTGGATCTATTTGCAATGTGATACATTTCTTTAGTGTCAGGTTATGTTGTTTATTATAACCTGAACTATTTAATACTCTGACCACTTAAAAAGCTATCTCTTAAAAGAAACTTGGAAAAATAATTGAGTTTGACAATTATAATTTGAAATCTCCTTTCTCTTACAAAAGTATTTTCTTGATGTAGATAAGGACTTCAAGCTTAACTGTTCCTGTCCTATCACCTTGTTGTTTCCTACATAGTAGTGCATTTCCATTTTTTATGATCAACAGGTGCTGAAGGAACACAAGATACCTTAAGGGTGAATGCAGGGTAGAAACAGACAAATTCATTCAAACATTCTGGGAAAGCCAGATTTCTTAGAAAAGCATTATTTCTTTCCTCCCTTTTAAGTAAGTCTTGAGGGGTCTGTGTGTTTTTAAAACTCTGCATCCTTAAGAAGAACTGCAAATCCATATAGTTTGTCTATTTTGTTGATATTTGCTAGTAGTAACAGCCTTCCAGAGACTAGCCTCCCACTTTTTGGTCTCATGTCCCTTCCAGGCCCCTGGTAACACACTGCCTACTGTACATTGCATTATGGGGCCAGATGCAGAATGTTTCTACAACATCCCATAAAATTGTGGATTGTTTAAGGTACTAATTGCTAATAACCTCTTATTACTGGGGTGAGGAGAAACCCCAAGGTTAGTATTTTGTGCTTTTTCAAAATGATTACAAGCAAGAGGGCTGCAATTCAAAGAGCATTCAGTAGCCTTAGAAAGCAACCTTGAGATGTTTCAATGTAAAACTTGTTGCTTATTCAGAAAAATGGCTCCTTTAAACATACAGTTGTCTTATTTCCTTTCTCTAGGGAGCTAGAAAATGAACTATGAGAATAGAGAACTGAGTCTGTGATACACAAGGATTTTGTGTTTAGAAATTACTGTGGTGCCAGGGAGAATCCCAGAGTCTTTGTAGCATTCAGCATTTAACAAGCATCACCTCTTCCAGCTTCCTCTGGAAATTTGAGCTATGAGAGGCACAGAAATCATTTAGAGTCCAGCTCCTTTCAAATACTCATCTTCTGACTGTGGACTTCCCCTTGTAGCAAAGTTGAAAAAAATAATCTGTGAAACTTGCAAGTGAAGGATAGGGACATCATATTCTTAAATCAGTAAAAACAGGAGGATGAAACATTTACACAGTGAACATAAATAGCAACAATTTTATTAACAAGAATAAAATACGTAAGGAACTGTGAAGTTTTTTTCTATGACATGGGATAAAGGCAGCAACAGCAATATGTGAGCTCAGAATTTACCAGCGTAGCAGTCTGAGATGTAGCTCAAACTGTTGCTTGTTGGTTGGGACTAACACGCTGCTCGTGACTGTGCAGCTGTAAGAATGTGTATTAGTTAGATGACTTATATATGGAATGTAGTCTGATCTTGAATGCAGTATGAATTTTCTCTCAGCCTGTTTCATGCTAGGTCCTTGAGTCCCCCAGCCATGCACAAGGAAGTTAACCTCCAGAGAACCACAGAGTCACAAGGTGGGCTGCTTCTGAATGGAAAGGGCTGTGTACACTGAGCTCTAGCCAGTCTCCTGAGCCATTCAACCACTAGTATCATTAATGAAAGACACCTGAAAATTATTGCTAATTTTTGGAAGTTAGTAGGTGATAGAGCTGCTATCATGTGACTGTGTAAGATGAAGAATGTTAGAGGACTTCTTTTCTGTTAACCCCATGTTGCCTCCAGTTAATTACATGACAACTTATAAACTTGTGGACAGATATCCTAGCAGCAGAAAATCACATCTACCATTCCAGTTGGGCTAATGACAGATATACCAGGTTGCTCTTTTTAAAGAATCCACCACTGCTATACACGTTGTATTAACAATATCATTCTTGTGATTTATTTGTTAACCAGTAATACAAGACACAAGCTGACAGCCGAACTGTTCCTGTTTTACTGAGAATAACAGAAGCTTACATAGGAGGGATTTATGCCAATGGTTTCAAAATTTATTACACTAAAAGTGCTGTATGTGGAATACAGAAAATTTCTTTCCTTCTATTCCGTGAAAAAGAATTAATATTATAAGAAAATCTGCTGCTTGGAGCTTATAATAACTGCATTTATTTTCCCATCTTACTTGATAATTCTTGTAACCATGAAATTATGGTGGAATAATATTTCTCACTTTTCCTACTAGCAAGGAATGTCGGAAAAATGTTTTCCAAAAAGTACCAGCCTACTTTTAAAAATACTTGTATGTGAAATATTCATCTTTTGTTTTGGGATCTGTAGCTGATGCGTTCTATATTGAACGGATAGCTTCAACTGATCCTTGCTAGAAATTTCTGGAAAGGAACTGATGTAAGTCAGTGCCCTCAACTAGTATAAAAATTGTATGAATTCAGATACACTCTCTATATTTTTGTTTATATTCACTTTTAAATCATACTTGAATATGTGATAAAAGAAAGGAAATGAGAGGAGAAGATGGAAACAAACCATCTGATTCTCTGGGCTCATGAGTCTTAGGTAAAAGTGAAAAAGAAAGATATTCATAACAGAGAATCTGATTAAAAGGTCTGGTTTAGTTTGCAGTGTAAGCAGGAAATGATGAATCTTGGCAGAATCTCAACTGTGAAACAAAGCAGTGAAGAAAGCTGACGCTGATGCTTTGGATAGACAGGAGAAAAAGAGGACTCAGAAAATAGGAAATTACAGACATATTTCATTTTGGCAGAGCCAGAGAAATTGGTTATTATTATCACCATCGTATGAGCAGTTACTTATTATCTGTCCTGAAGAAAAACAGGGGAGGGTTAATTCTCTAACGAATAGTCTGAAAATAAAACCAGTGACCTGGGGATTGAGTGCTAGCATAAAATATATCCAGACTGCTTTTTCTCTTTCTGGAGAAACACAATTTTGAGAGGAAAATCACAGACTTGTAATTAGCAGTAGGAAGCTGAGCATGGGCATTGGGGGTCACGATATACAAGATCAGCAGTTGATATGCTTAATCCTAGTCAATCCTCATTCTTAATGTCAAAGTGAAATTCATGTTTTTAAATTCATTAATGGTTAATTAATTTCTTTTGTTCTCTCTGCTTTTAAGAAAAAGAATAGTTTTCAGATTATTCTTTAAACTATTATATAGTATTCCCATAGAGTAGGGAAATTCTAGGCTTTCTCAAAAGAGAAGAAAATCAGTGACTCCCTAAATCTTTAAGCCAGCTCCATTGCTTGTTGAAACCAAAGGAAGAACTGCAAATGGTGGGATATGATGGAGTTGTAATACTGAAAGAGTGTCTGTTTTTACAATAACACACATGAAGATTTAAACTGTTTATATTCAAAATTATTTGATGAAAAATGTTGCAACCCTGGTTTTGAAACAGCAAGCTCCTTGCCTGATGACCTGATGCAAAATGAGGTACGCTTGCAATGTACCTGAAAATATAACTGTAAAATATTTATTCCTCATCTTGATGTTCCCTACTGATAAAGGCTCTCTTCATTTCTGAACGTGATCTTCCCTGAAGTTTTTCTTTTAATATTTACTTAATTTATGTGTCTAAATATTATCAGTCATTTCATACTCCTTGGCAACAATTTTAGTGTTTTTTGACATATTTCAATTAAAATCTCCTTGCTTTATATAGGAGAGAGTATTTACAGTGAAATATTTTATGTCCAGGAACTAGAATTTCCTTCCTGCTTGCAAGAGATGATATTTGTTGACATCTGCACTTTGTGGAAACCACAATCTTTCATCTTTCTGTGAAATATGAGGATGAATGGTTCTACTGCATTGTGCAGGAGTGCTGGATTGGGATAAATCTCTGAAAAATGTATGGAACTTCTGTTTTTGTTTTCTTGATGAACTGTACTTTTTGCTTTAGATTAGCAGTGTATTAAGTAGTTCCTACAGGCTTGGAGAATGCAGGTACAGTAAGCAAGGTTTTAAAGGAATTATAAATGAGACAGAAAACTTTATTGTTGCCAACTACCACGTAGGAATTTTCCTAGTAATCCATAAACATTGTGTGTGTGCATACTGGAAAAGGAGTTGAAAATATGTGCTGGGAATTTTAAAGCAGAGGAATGGGGATTTTTGATGCATGTGAGATGAATGTTGAATAAATGTTGGTGAAGCCCCATCTTCATCAACAGTCTCTCAAATATTAAATACTAATCTGTTTCCCTAGATGCAAGGTATCCTGTAGATATGCAGAACACACCTGAGCTGTACTTCCTGAAGCATCTTTACCAAAGATGTGTTGGCATCACAAATGACCAAAACATTTTCAGCAACAGAGTTATCAATTTTTCATTTCTTCTCGTTTATATTTGATGGAGAATTTCCTGTTGAAAATAGATAAACTTTCTGCTGGTGTATTGGCCTTTTCTTCCATCACTGCCCTGGCCAGTGTGACTCCCCTAAAGGGAAAAGTTACCTCTGTCTAGTCCAAAGCGCTCTTTGTGGCTGACCCACCAGCTTTTTTATCTCTCAGTCCCCACCCAAAGTTCATACATATCAGGGATGTTTTTTTGTAGTTGTAAAGTGAGTCTGGTAAGATTTAATGAAGCATTTAACTTTTTTCTTCTTCTGAAATATTTCTTTCTGTTTCTGAACAGTTAATGTACAGAAAATCCATTTGCTAGAACTTAGGGAGTTTATAATCCTTGGGAAGTTTTCTGCTCTTCTAAGCTGAAATCTCTGGATTTGTGATATCTTAATAGGAGTTTAGAGTGCCTACCCTTGAACATGGTAATACTTGGGAGCAACTGATCACTGTATTCCCACTATTGTCTTAATGACATTGCCTTGAGCTCTGTTACAACAGTACCCAACTGGGTCTTTAAAAAAAAAGGTCTTAAATTCAAATGAAACCATGCCAGCTCTTTATGAGTCTCTCTCTGAGGGTTTATGGCTTTATGTAGAACCCTTAAACTATGTCTTTGAGAAGCAGCTGCATTTGCCACACTCAGAAATAATTTCTAATAGTTTTCCTACTCATGCCAAGCTAAAATAAAACACCTCTGGTGCTCCCTCTGAAACTTTCCACTCCAGATAAGACCAATAAGTATTTTTGGAAATGTTTCTTAGAAAGGTTGGTATAATTAGGCTTGTTTTCTTTTTTCCTGTTTATTTATATGGCAAAAGGCACTTTTTCTGCATTGATCTGAAAGGGCAATATTCCATCTGGCCTCAGACTCAGCATTCACTCCTTTCCTCAGTCTGGGCTTGAGAAACTGTCTTGTAATATATGTGAAAAATTAACCAAATTAGTCTCTCTGCTTATAAATAGCTACTTTTAAAGTACTGGTTTGTAGTGCATGTATTTGTATAGGCAGTTGCCTGCTCAGGAAACAGATTTATTACCAACACTCCTTTTGCAAACTTCTGTTGTTTGTGATAATGTTATGTATTGTTTTTATAAGTGGCTAATAGCAGATCTTTCTTTCCCCCCAAAACTGGGTGAAAAAATAGAGAAATTGATGATCAGACGTTGTTTACTTTTAGTGCCCTTGGTTTTCTGCATGCCTGGGAATATTCTGTACTCCACGTTTTCACTCAGCATTTGTAATTTACACCATTCTACCAAACTCCCTCATTTTCTTCTACAAGTCTTGGAATAACTTTTTAATAGAACGGACTAAATTATGGGAATAGTGAGCAATATAGTGTTACAACAGTGTTGCTGAAATGGTAGATTGGAGCTTGATAAAAGTCAGTGCATTTCTCATGTAGCTTTCATTACTCTAAAATTGCTCCTGTTACGTTTTTGGAAATGGGACTGGCCAATCAATTGTTTTCTCCCCACCTAGACAAAGAAAGGAAAAGCTAATGAGAAAAATTGAGGCTGAACAGAAGAGGAAATAATAATGAAGTAGTAGAGGACTCTGAAACAACTTAAAGTGTCCTAAACTGAAGGTTCTAGGAAAAAGGATCTCTTGAAATGGTATTTTGGATTGTAAATGAGAAATACTTGCCATATTTCAGTTTTCCTGGAAAAATGTATGGAAAGAGGCAATTGACCATTTTTGGGAATCCAAGTAACTGCTTTTCTGGATGTGTTTAATCCCAGCAATTTGAAATAATTGCACTTGGTAGGAGATGCAAAGGAAATTCAGACCTTTGATTTGATGCCTTCATGTGAGTAGAAGTGTCTAATGTTGCACAAGTCTGAGTAGTTTGGATAAAAGATCTAATCTGTGAAATCTGAGATTGAATCCCATATTTTTTGGCAGACATTGGAAAATTCTCCAAGTAAAAACCTAGGTATATTTGGCTAGCCCCAAGGAATGCAGTGCCACATCAAGCTTTAATTTTTCTGCCCCTTTCTGCAACTGTAAGAATTTCTCACTGTCATTTTCTCCCCTTTTTTATCTGCACTATTTTCTCCTCTCCTCCCTTTCTCTAGCTTCTCATTCTTGCACTGCTCATGCTTACCAGAATGCACTGCAATGTGAGCAGGAGATCTGAGACTGACCAGTTCAGCAACAATGGAGAGTAGAAACAGCTGGGAAGACTTGATAGATCAATTGCCTTCTCTTTGCAGAACGAAGCATTACTACAATGAGTAGTGCAAGCATTTGGGCTTGTTTTACTGGATCTCGCTGCCTCTGCTGAGCAGTAGGTTCTTAAAAAGCTGGATTCCACTTCTATTATTCCAGGTCTGTCTTTACTTATCTTATATGGCAACATAGCCTTCTTACACATTAGTCTTATCTGGTTTGTGCTGAGAGAGAATTAATAATACCATGACTTACCTGTATTCTTTGAAGTGACATAACAGAAAAAAATAATTAAACCACTGATTTTGGTTAGCATTTAGGGTTGAAGTCATGCTCCAGATCCGTAAATCTTACTGAGCTAAGTCTCTTTGACTTATTTACCTTTGTAGTTGTGGCTTTGTTCTCTTCTTTGGTGAGCTATTTTCCACGTTGTGCACTTCCTAGTCTTGGCACATGCATCCATTTGGAGAAGATGCTCTCTGCTATGATTACAGCAGCTGCTCTGCAGATACCTGTTTGTCCTGGCCAAAGCAAAATCACCAGTCATGAGTGAGTAGCTTCAGGTCCGGTTGTTTTATGGACAACATGAAGATCTTTCACATTCATTGGTCATACAAATGATTGATAGACCTCATTATTTTAAAAGAACTATTGTACTGTAATGTTTCCAGATGTTTTCCAAGAGAAGCTGTGTTATTACTGTAGGGAAATATCAATCAGTAAGTAACCTGTGTCACTTGTTGCCCCTCTACGCAATCACAGTGTTCTGATCTTGTGGTTTGGCTTCTTTTACAAAGGACTCATCAATTCAAATGGATTATTGTATTGGATTGTTCTGTATGTTACACTGCAGAGGGACAGCCTGAGCGCAGGATATGATCAACCTACTATGAACTAAGTGCAATCAACTGTGATCAATACTCAAGTGTAAAGTCAACAAGCAAAGCTGAAACACTGCAAAAATATTATTTTAAATGAACTGGTAGAGGAATTTGGCCATCTGTTATTCAACCTTTGCTCCACTGTTGTGCTAGAAAGCACTCTGCTCTTCTTTTCATGAAATGATTGTGATGCTTGCAACTAGAGAATGCAAATTTGTTTGCAGCAATCTGTCTTATTTACTAACACTGCCTTCCAAACTATGATAGTAATTGTAATGTAAGAGCCAGACAGTTCTGATGTCTGTCAGGAAACAGCAGAGATGCATTGATTCTCAGTGTGAGAACCAGAGGCTTGGAGGGGTTTTACTCTCTGTGAACCTCCCAAATTAATATAGATTTCAAGGTTGCAATTAACTGAAATAAAATCAAGAACTGAAATTTTGTTCAAGAGCATGTGAAAATCTGTAGAACTAAACCTGTAAACACTGTAATATCAAACCTAAATGACTTTGTCTAAATTCATTCAAAACAAGGATTAGGAACCCATGTAATTTCAGTGCTGAATTCTGTGACATTTAGTAATACCGATTTTTAAGCCTCGGTCTTTAAAGCTGTTTTTTTCTTTTTAAACACAACTCAAGATATGTTGAAGAAAAGGTTCAGTCTCTGGCATAAATGAAAAGTAACATTTGCATTTTCTAGTTATCTTGAGGTTCAAATCCAAAGAAGAAAAGAAATTAAATGGGCTATGGTGAAAAATCAGATTCATTTTCACATGTGTCACACCATTCAGAAGGACCTGGCCCATGAATTTTCAGCACTTGGAACGTTCTGCTCACAGAAATTGCTTGCAGGAATCTGCAAGGCCTCACAAAGGTTACTTTTGGAGCTGTTTCCAGCTTCCTCTGTTCTAATGGTTCCGTGCCAGTTCTGATACTTCCCATCCTCTACAAACAGCAACGAGGCCTGAGTAACCATTGCTGGCAACACCTGTATTATCTGTGATGGGAGGCTTTGCAGTCTTCATCCACCTCTTGACTGTGTTGATGATTTGCTCAGGCTTCAGTTACTCTCAGAAGGAGACAGGATAGAGGGTAAAACGAGAATGTCCATTCAGTATCTCTTGATTCATCATGGGAGAAGCAAGTATTGATTTGTCATGAGGTGAGAGCCTTGACAGAAGCTTTGGGTGTGTTCTGCTTCTGAATTGTGGGTGGCACTTCTTTAGCACCAATGCATCACTATTGGAGAAGGAAATCCCCCCCCAAAATAGTATTTGATAGCTAATAATACTTGTTGTAAAAGAGATTTTTTGAATATATATATATTTATGTTGCTACTGAGGTCTCTAACTCAAGGAATCTATTGCTGCAATTGCTGAATTAGTGATGGTCCCAATTGCAGGTTCCTGCATGTGCTAAGTCCTCATGACTGATTTTACCTTGATTCACTCAGTGGCAAAATGATTCATCTGTCTTGTCTGTTCTTGACCAATCTTTTTCAACCTACCATTGCACTTTCCTGTCAAATTCAGTATTTATTACGTGAATTTTTCACAGAGGTATGTGAAATTTTGTTGCACATGCCAGGGATGGTGATTTAACGTGTGAGTATGTGGGTATTTGGACTATATAAAGTATTAATGTGTGAAATTTGGGGTCTTCATTGTTTTTACTATTTACCTGAAAGGGGCTCAACTTCCTGTGTGTAGGGAAATGACTGGAGAAGAGCAATGTGGCTCACAACATATCAATCTGAAATGGATGAGGTGACCTTACCTGTAAGACATCTGTCTGCATCATAAAAACATCTGGAATGCTTGCTTTTCTGGATGTGACTTACTTTAGGAAAATTGAAAGATGTTACGAAGGCTGAACTCCATAAGAAGAATTTTCATAAACAATAATCCCTGAAAAAATATTTGTATATGGACAGAAACTATTTGAAACTCCATATAAACATTCCTTTTCATTAGACCTTTTCCTTTCCATATTTTCTTTGAACTTTCTTAATAAGTTTAGAATTTGTTTCCTCTGAGCCAACTGGGGGCAAATGTTGATTTCATTTACACTGGTTTACTAATACTACTTTGAAAAAACTGATGCATTACATTTCTTTTGCAAGAAGCATTTTCCTGTGGTACTTTACCACTTCCAATGTGGCTGAAGCCAAATTGACTATTCAAATATGCCAGAACTTGACAACTTTTGAGCTTGACAAAAAATTGTGGGCTGTTTCTCAGAAATAATATTTATTTACAAAATGCTTTTATTTCACCTAAGCTGCTTTCTATTTCTGTAAGAAGTCTCTTTGCTATAGCCTTGCAGTGAGTTATCAGACTTCATTTGCCTCTTCGAAAGGCTTTTTCTGGTTTTAGAATATGCTCCATGGTTCCTTTTTGGAAAGCAAAGAATTTTAACTGTGCTACCACTAGAACCTCTATGGTTCTGTCTCTGGTTTTCTACATGAACTTTTGTATTTCCATCTTGTCACAATCTCTTTGGTCCTTGACAGTGGCGATATCTTTTCTTTCAGGCATGCTGACCTCTCTGGTTCCCTTTGAAGCACTTAAGATCATATCCAAGAGCTGCATTCCAGCTGTGGCGCCTTCTGAGGTACTGAATATATTAAGATAAAAAGAAATAAGCTCAGCTATATTAATAAGAAGCTGAAATGTTTATGCAGGCATGAGCTTTGAGAAATTAGATACTCAAAAATAAGGCTTTAATCGGAAGGATGAAGTAACTAAACTGGAAGTATAAAGAGAGATGCTCCTTTTTCAGCAAGTTCTGGTCTAGTCACTGGTTGTATAACATTTATTACTACTGCAACTATTTTAATATCTAAGTGAAAAATACTTTTTTTAGAGAACATAACCTTTAAAATTTGCAGATTCTCTAGAAGTCCTTTGACTTGTTTTTTAAGTTCAGTGAGGCAGTTGTAACTGGCATTTATTCTCATATCTCATGTGACTTATGCTTCATAAGAATATATAAATTATATATAATATACATGATAATAATTTACATGATCATAAAAAATGCAAGAGGATTTTTTTTCAAATTTGATCATTGTAAAGTCTGTACTCTGCTCAGAATCATATCTGACTTCAAAGTTGATAGGTATAGGAGATCAAGTAGCAGCAAAAATGAGGAGTGGTTAAATAAGACGGCAAATCCAATTTTAGGGTCCCCACTATAGGCTCAAATATGTCATTGGTAGGCATTATAATGGATCAAACTGACACAGAATACTAGTTGAAATGTGCTTGAAGAGGGTAACTTTGCTCTGGTGGGTGTAATTTCCTGGCAGAGTAGGTGAGATCACAGGTTCTTTAGGCTTGTTATTGCTGACTTGCGTGTTCAAAGAGAGCTTGAGACTGAAAACTGTCTGTGGCCCCATTTTTTTCTGTGACATCTTGGATGGCTAACAGGAGGCTCACACACTTCCTCCAGACCATGGTAGCACTCAGAGCCCTTTTTCTCGAAGCTGCACACAAAGGAGCGATTTCTTTCTCCAGCATAGATAAACTCATTAAACAATGAGGAACGCTTCTGTGCCAGGACTGGCTGCCTTCTTCAGCCATCTCAGAAGGTACTGCCCTTAAGCACATATTTCCTGTATCTTATTAAATTGAAGTCAAAGAAGGTGTTTTTCTGACTCACATCAGAGGAAATTTATATATACTTAGAGCTCCAGTTTGGGAATTATTCTGTTTTAAACCAATGCCATCAAATCCTGTCTTTAAAGTTATGCACATGTCTAAGTGCTTCAGTGCACTGAAAACTTGCAACATTTATAAAAACATTTAGTTGGAACAGTTTTTAAATTGCTGTGTTTAGTTTATGTTCTTAAAATTGGAACAGTTGTATTTTCATCGTGGCAGGAATGAACAGAAACCAGAAATAGTGACTCCTCTGAAATAAGCTCAGGGGTGACATACAGAGCAGTGGGACTTGCCAAAGTCATATTCTGACTCTATTTTACTTGAGGGGCAGACAGTTTTCAATGTTGATACTCAGGAAAAGAAAACCACATCTGATATAGGTGGCTAATTACATTTTATTTTTGCCAATTTTTCCAGGAGGTCAAGGAGTTAGAGAGCTAAGGAAGGATTATAGATATAAAAACAGGTAAAAATCCTGTTGTGTATTGATCAGTATATACCCATGTGTCATGTCAGCTTCAGGTTCTGAGAATGTGAGCAATGCAAATGGCCTGAAGGTTTGTGTGGATTTTCCCATAGATTAAACATTCATGAACAAATGAGGAAAGCAAGTAGAGAACAGTAAACTTAATCAGAAATAGGTTTGCATATCACAGAAGAAGTTTATAGGGTTTTTGTCTGAGGGATGTGTAAGAAACATCTTTTTTTTAAAGTTTTCTTTTGACCAGAAAGGTTTTTTTATGTGCTATGCAAGAATGAAGACCTTAGACTTCAGATGTTGCCTTCTTTATTTCATTAATGCTAATACAGGAAATCAAAAAAGATCACAAAAACACTATGTCTTATTATCAGGATGTTTCTTTTGATTCTGAACATGCCAGCAAAGCATGCTTGATCCAGCAACATCAAAAGATGAAGCCGTTTGTGCTTCATTGGTTTCCCTCAGATATTTTTTTTCTTCAAGGCAGAAGGTTTAACTTTTTTACTTAAACCCCAAGCCTTGAGACTGCAAGTGTACATCTCTTATTGCATCTGTATTTTATGGGAATATCTTACTTGAAACACAACAGATGGACTCATTTTAGCCAAGACTCAGAACCTTCAAATGTTGCAGTATTGATATGTGGATACATAGAGGCATATTTTTACTACTGAGGGGCAGAGGTTGTTGATTTTAGTCCTTCTATACCACAGAAAAATATTCAACAAAAGAAGGAATGCTTTTATTTTTTAATAACAAAAATGATTGCATGAGGAGTAGTTGCTGAATCAGTTATTTACTATTTTTATATGGCTGTTGTATTACAAATTTTGTCTAACTCACCATGCAGATCACTTAAAATTGTTTTGCTGATTCTAGCTGTGCAGGAATTGTCAAAAATTCCCTGCTGGGTTTCTTCCAATGCACACTTCACTGCATTAAAACACAGAATAATATTATAACTTACACATATATTAAATTTAGAAACATATTCTAACTAACACATTTTAAATTACAGCAGTACCTATATTTTACTTCAGACCATGAGCCAATGGCTGTGTTTCAAGTATTCAGAGAGCAGTCTTGATCATACTGCAGATGAAATAGAGCATAGGTGGTATAACAGACCTGAGAACTTCCACTGGGTAGACTTCAGTGAGCTGGTACAATTTGTTAAATTGAACCATCCACACTGTACTAAAAGATGCACTGCAGGATAACTGGAGGCCATACACGCTGCTAAGATGCATGCTTTATCACAGTGTGATAAAACATATTATCTGCAACTGTAGTCATATGAAAAATTAATGGAATATTTTTATTGAAGGGTTTTGACCCTTGATAATGTTCTGACAGGACCACTGTAGCTAGCTGCAAGTCAGTATAAATGGTGTAGGGAGACACCTGAGAGTTTGTTAAACATGATGAAGTGATGTTTTGCTTATTTTGCCAGTTTGGAAGGTATATATTTCACCTCTTGAAAGTTTTCCCATAATATTCCACATTTAATGACAAATCCAAGGTGACAGTTGGAAGGCTCTTTCTATTGTTTCATGCTTACCAGTATGCTTGAAGCAGATCAAGGTTGTGATGAATTCCAGAAAGCTGAGAGAGTTTCCATCATGCGCAGTATCAAAATGTGGATCTATACTCAACAAAAAATGTAGTAATGGAACAGTCCTTGGGACCGGGGAGCATGGAGGATTCATAATAGGAAATGTACCCTCTTGTTGACCTTTTAAAATCCAGACCAGGTGAGCAGCAGCTAATAGATTTTCCTGTTAGTCAGCTCCTGGGTGGCCTTTTTGGGGAGGGAGTTGCACTGAGGAAACACACAGTTTGTGGGCTGGAGGATCCAGGTGATCTCAGACACATGCTGGGTACTCCTCTGTGGGTGCACCAGGGAGGCCACAGGTGGTTCTGTGGGAACTGGTACTGCTGTACTACACCCACCTTTGCCAGAAACAGTTTGTGAGAAGCAGCCAACCTTTTAGTCTTACAGCTGGTGCAGGCTCCAGGTGCAGACAAAGCAAGTAGAGGGATGATTCCCAGCAACACCAGTGTGTCTTATTTGCCAATGCCATCCCATGGAAATCCTGAGTGTGAAGCCAAATAATGCAGGGGTCAGCTAGAAATAAGGGCATGGAGGGAGCAGCACTTCCTTGATTTGCCATCTCAGCTCTCCAAATTGTCTTTCTCCCAAATCCCCCTTTTGTCTTGACGGCTCCTTTTTATTTTTTTTTTTTTGTTTTTCTAGTGAGTGCTTCTTGTACTGATAATTTGCATTACATCTAATGAAATACCACTTCACTGAAGCAAGATGCCTCTCGGGCTCTGAAACATAACCTGTCTCAGAGCTGTTTAAGCTGCCAGCTGAGAAGTGACTGGACCGTTTTAAATACAGCTCTACTATAGAGTTAAATTCAAGTATATTCATTGATTCAAATAGCTGGTAATTGTAAAAATTTGTGCCACCATTTTTACATCTCAGGCATGTGTGTTAGTTTTCCCAATTCTTCGGTGGAGTAGCTGAAGATTTTCACTTCAGTACATAGTTTATATCCCCCAGGAAGTGCATTTGCCTCCTTTCTTTTCAGGGAGTGACAAAAGAATAGCTTTCAGGCCATTTTTTTCTTCCCCTGATTAAAACTGTTTAGAGAAACTGTGTGAATTATGCAAATCAGAATCTGAAACATTAATGCTTTAGCATGAGCTATAGTCAGAAAGCAGGTAAATTTGGCTGAAAATTTGAGACATGAAGCTGACTCTAGGAGGACAATACACACAAATGCTACCAACAAAATATCTTAATTAAGGACTTGAGATCCTAAACCAACATGGGCTTGTTATAATACTGTGCTGATATGTTTTAGTTGTTAATAGAAATTCTTTTTTTCAATGATTTTCTTGCTCTGACTTAAATGTACGTTTCTGAAGCCAACTCTGTTACAGGAAACTTGGGAAAAATTGCACAGTGCTGTTGTGGGGACACCCTGAGCTAAATAAACCTCAAACATTTTAATTTGTGGTTTTTTAAGTGATCTTGGATTGCTCTTTGATTCTACATGAAATTATAATAAGTTTACATGATTAGGTGGCTGGGATTCAACTACACAAGATCTGATGTCTTGGTATTTTGAATATATCAGGGTTAAACCGTGAATTTGAACTTTTGGGGGAGCTGAGGAAGGTTTGCATGTGTGGGAAGTAATAAAATCACTTCTGCAAAAAAGTGACTGAAGAAAATGTTTGCCTGAGTCCACAGACTGCCTTGCATAGTTGTGATTGCTAAAAAATGAGCAGATCTAATGATATTTTGTGATACAAATTAACCAATTGAATTTTTCTGTTTATACAGTGTACTTTTTCCACTTTTTTTGGTCTGAAATGTCTTGATAAGAAGCAGTAAATGTAAGTTGGGGTCACAAACTTGTAATATTTTGGCAGTAGATAGCAGTGTGAGAGCAAATTTGAAAGAAAGTGTTAAGCTTTAAAGGTCTGCAGTTTGACAGGCTGTTATCTTTTATCCTTCCAGCACAAATCTTTATGCTGACTTCTCTTGTATCCCTTCATTCCCTGAGGGAACTCGAGTTCGTTCACATGTTGTTGGACAAGAGACAAAGAAGATCTGTTCAACACATGCAGAACAGATGCTCAGGGGAGGAGGGGGAATTTTCCAGTGCAGTTACTGTAATATCCATTGCTGCTCTCTTGCTCCCTGTGTAAGCTCTGCTGGCCTCTCCAGAGCTGGTCGTGGGGATTTTCCTGTCTAGGAGACGCCCCACCCAAGTGAGCTGCCCTGAAGACATTTGCATATCAAAAACACTCTTGTAGAGTGTCACCTGCTTCCATACTTCCTTTTCAAGAAGGGAGAATAAAATAGATGGAACCACTGAGTGACTTGTTTCTCAAAGATGCAGCTTAAGGTACAAGATATGGTGTGTGGAGAGAGTGTATGCTGCTGGTGGTCACTCATAGCAGTGGTGCTCCACTTTTCCATCCCTTTTTTATCTTCTGTGGTTGAACAAGTTGTGAGCTTGTTCCAGCAGGAGGTGATGAGGTATTATGACTCCTGTGCTCATCTGAGGCATGTGAGCACATGATACAGAAGGCACATATGTAGGCGGATGAAGCTAGAGCTATTTAAGAAATACAGTGACTTCTTAGGCAAGTACCCGATCCTGTGGAGCATGGAAAGGCACTGTTATTGATGCAAAAAGAGATGAAAGGCAAATGGTCTTTGTGATTTTTTTAGCACCTTGTGCAAAGATCTCTAAAGGAGTTTTCTGCCAGGGTGGTCAAACATAGATTGAATTGGTTGTGGTGACTTCGGTCCTTGGAATAACAGCACTGAAGATGCTGTTAGCATAGAGAAATTGAAACTAAATGTTAGCACAGAGATGTTGAAGGCATAGAGAAATTACTCTTAGGTATGAGCCCTCAGTCAATTATGCTGAATTTTTATCCTGTTTTTTCTGACATCGCATGGACACACACAAGAAATGGATGCAGAAAATAATTTGCTCTTTTTCATCAATATCTCTAATGTTGGGATCCAGCCCAGCCTAGCTAAAACAGCCAATACACATTCTGCTTCAACTCACCAGAGGATAAAAAATTAATTCAAAGTAAAAATACAGCCTACTGCTATACATCACTTTTCCCCAGGCTCTGCAATTGCATCTGACCAACAGAACGAAGAATCACACTTAAAACCAGCCATAAACAAGGCTGCTATGGAGTTGTATGACTGCTGAATGGCTTTACCACAGTGCAATAACGCTTAATTACCACTTGCACAAACCAAACTTTGGGAGCCCTGATTAGAACAGGTGTTTAGGGACTTGAAAAGCACCTTTTTACACAGGACAAATATTTCAGGTAGGGAAATGTGTTCACAAAGTTCCTAGGAAAGAGAGATGTTTCCCCAAACATTGAAAATAAAGGAAAAAAAAAAGATATCTGGTCTTGACAGAAAACAGAAATGTCCTTGTGACACACTGAAACCTGGCTAAACTGGAGAGTGCAAAAACTTACCACCCAGCCTGGGAAATGGTCCAGGCTGCATCCTCTCTCTGAGGAAAGCTGTGCAGAACTGCATTTTCGTATGTGTGCAAACAGATACCATAGGTCAATGAGTTTATTTTGTTTTCAAGGAGTGATGGAATGTGTTCTGGCTACTCTAGACCATTTGGGTTCATGGATGCTCTGGGACAATTGGAATAGGCTAAGGCAGATGAAGCATTGCCTTGAATTGATGAGTTGCAGTATATGATTTTTTCCAGGTGATTAAGGACTGGAAAAAGCCACAACATTCATAGTACGTTCCAGGTAGACACTGTCTTCCTATTTGGAGACTATCTCAGTTGGCCTGAAAGGATTGCTTGTATTTCCTTCCTGAGTGTTCCTGCCCTTTTGCAGTGGTTTCCTGTATGACGTTGACCAAGGGGAATAAATGCCATGTGTTCAATTGTTGTATTCATTTCTCTCTGAGACACCCCAGAAGACAATGCTGGACCCCTGCTCCTCTTTCCTCTCTTCTTACTTGCTACCTGGTTCTGTCTTGTTACAAGCAGACTGACTACAGTAGGTGATGAACTGTGCAAAATAGGTGCCATGTGGGCATCCTTGGCTGGAGGACCTGTTTGTTGAGATATGTTTGTGCTGGATTAATTATTGCAGCTTCCTAACTGTTGTACTAGAACACTAAAGGGCTCTCAGTTCAGAATGAAAACTGGAGTGGGATGCTGTCAGATCTCAGGTTCAAGTTGTAACTGTGCTATTCAGTTTTTTACCTTTTTTTTCCCCCCCTGGGAATAAATTTAACACAACCTGTAACCAGTGAGGCCACAGATATTTGGTGTTGTCAACAATATCTTGAAGAAAAGTGTCAAGAAACACCGTATGTTCTGGGAGTTTTTACTTCTTTTTCCTCAAATGACTGAGGGAATTAATCATGTGATGCTGAATGGGACTTCAGAGTATTCACTTATTTGATATGGAATGCTTTAAAATTCTTAGGCTCAGGACAGTGAGTTGTAGATTGATACTGTGATGAAACTCATAAATATGAACTCCCTTTACACAAACAGAATGACCAAACAACAAACCAGAATGTGGTCTGAGTGATAAGCTTCTTTGATGATTTTCAATTTTCATTCACTTTTGGTGGAATTATTTACCTTCTTTATTACTGAACCAGCCAGTAGTTAAATTAGGGGGTTTATGACCTTTCCTAAATAGTTTACAAAAATGTTATTGCAAAGGGAGCTGATAACAAGCAAAAAAAAAACCTCAACAACCTACATCAGGAAAGAAAAAACAACCCTGTAATGTAACAATCACCTCAAACTTTAGTAATATAAAATGGTGGGAAACTCAAATTTTACACAACATAAAGAAATCTCTATGCCATGGAAATATGTATAGGTCTGAATTGTGAGTTTCTGGAACATATTTTCATAAAACCAATAACATGGTCAAGTGAGTTTGCTCTTATGGTTTCCTGGGGCCACTTGCAGTTTATAGAGATTAGACCAGGAATATCCCAAGTTTGTTATTTTTAATATTCACATTTTACACTGTGGTTTAGATTAAACTACCCATTGCCAGTTTTGGAAGCCATTCTCTTTACTTTCTTGCTTCTTCCTTATATTATGGTTCAATTAGATACCATGGTGAGTTCAATTTTTGAGAACAATAACCTGCAAATACAGAATTTTCTTAGTCTGGCCTCCTGTTTAAATGCACATTCAGTAGCTTTTTTTCTTTCTTTTTTTTTTTTTTTTAACAGAATCATAGTGCTTATTAGTTGTGGCATCTGATTTCAAAGTAAAAGTTCTTTAGCTACAGAGGTTGCCTTTGAATCCTTGAACTGGCAAGCACAGCACTTGCCCAGTTTTAATCACATCAGCTGGATTTCAGCCAAACCTCTTTGAGCTTAGAGTTCCTGTGTTTAAGCATCTCAGTTGTGATTCCAGGATCAACTTCATGTGGCCCAGAATAGTCTTGCATTTAAGTACCATCTACTTCTGGTTAGAAGGGATCATTTGGACCTTCTGTCACTTCAGCCAGTTATTTGAGGGTATGAGGCTCATAGCTCTGCTAATGTAATGAAAATAGGCAAGTTGCACAGCTGTGGTTCATATAGAAGGATACTGCATTGCCAATACTTTTACAGGATGTTTTTTGAACTTCTTGTTAGTCTAAGCTTCTTTCCCTTTTCCTGTGCTCCTGCGGTTGGATATTAATATATATTAAAATTTAAGATTACTCTAAAAGTTATTTTTGAATGCAATGTGAATACATATTGCTTAGAGGAGACTTGGTATTCTCATGCCTTTGGTATTACTACTTTATCTATCCTGACTTAAAACAAAAAAAAAAAAAAAGGGGGGCGGGGGAGGAAGGAAGAAAAGTTCCTCTGACCCTGAAATCCCAGATGCCTGAGATTAAAAGAAAGAGCTGGGTTATCCCATAATCTATACTGGCACTGTAGCTGCAAAGTCATTTAATGTGAATGCTGTGGAAATGATGATGTATGCCATCAATTGCTGTGAACACAGCTGTGTTTCATCAATCTCTGTTTCCCATGAGACAGAGAGCTATCAATGACTTTTACACACTTGATGTCGGCATTTGGGTGGGTCTGAGGTTTAATTATTTTATGGAGTTTTGCTTCAGTTGTTTTTTGATCCCCACATCTCTTACGATTTTTATTCAGTAGCAAGTGAGCTGTAGTTTTTTAATAGCTAGCAAAGAGAAATCCCAAATAAAACCTCAACTGCTTTCTTCATAGGAACTGAGATAGAAAGTGACAATATCACACTTTTTGAGTGACTTGGCTGTTCTGTCATTCATCAGATGACAGTCAAATCAGTTCCCTTCCTGACTGACAAGATTTCCTGTCTGGGGTGCTCAGCCATTGCACCATTCTAGACTAAATTTTGCTTGGCTGCAGGCTGCCACTTTTCTAAATCTTTTCCTCTCACTGCTTCTTTCTTCTTCTTTTACTCTAAGAGGTGTTTCTTTATTTCCATCCCTTTTTGCCATATTAAATTAACTTTCACTAATAATTTTCTTTTCCCCAGAGAAAATTTTCCTAATCTTCACCTCATACTGTGGGGAGAAGTTCCCTCAAGCTGCAGCTCAGTGACAGCCAATAGTCCCAGTGAGAAGGTGCTCACGTTGCTGCACCAAATTGACAGAAAAATCCTGAAGGAGGTGGTTCTGAGGTTGCTACATTGTGTGTTTGTTACAGACCCAAAAAAGGGGTTTTGATTTACTGTGACTGAATTCAGTCATTACATGGGGCAAAAAACTTGATTGCAATTGTTCTTAAGGCCCTGGATGCAATTCTGCCTCGCTTCTGTGTTTCTGGTTTTATGCAGGAGCTGCTGCCAGGTTGTGCTGCGTACACAACGTGCTATGGAGTTTGCCTTGTTATCTAGATCAGGCACGGATTTATCCTTGGTGGATGATTTAGAACATTTCATATACTTGCATATATTGCTTTATTGTGCACCCGCTCTGTTTATCAGGTTCTCATACACAGAGAAATAAAACTCTCATACACTTCTCATAACACCTTTGTAATGTGTATCACAAATATAGCATCATTTCAGCTTAAGGCAAACATGGCCTTCCAGTGTTTTATTTACATTTACCTATTGGAGCAAAAGTAAGTATGTTCACTTACACTTCATCATATTTTGGCTTTATATTAGACTGCATAAACAATGTGAGATCTCCACAGGTAAAAGAAAAGGAGAAAACCCTGCACATAAGGGATTTTTTCTCCATTTTAATGCTAAAGATTCTGGATAATGCTGAAGATGTTTATTCAGGAAAAAAAATTAATACTTTGGTCATATTTAGACCTTTTCAATATTCATGCAAGTGGGAAAAATATCTCAGTTCTACTATCTTGGTAAAAAATTTTAATATTAATACTCCTGCTTACAGTAGAATGGCACTTATCAGCCCTGTTTTGTGATCACTTCTGCCTTAATGTCTCTCTCTCTCTTAGTCCAGAAGTGCCTAATTTTGCCTACTATTTAAGTGAAGAGTGCTTTTCATTTAGAAGCACACTGGATATTGGGCTGCATTGTTTAGAATGTTCTGATGCAAACCTGATGAACGGTAGTGGTGGGATGGATGATACAAATTGATGGCATGATGTGTGCAAACACAAATAATTCATTACTAGATTAAAAACTGAACTAAGTAAGTGCTATAATGTGGTTGACTCCACAAGGCACATCTTACTTGACAGCAGTGGTGCTTTAGCAGTTTGGTGAAATGTATGAGGTTAGAGGTGGATTTTTTAGTTACAGCATCACATTTTGTAACATGAATTAGACTTGGAAGAAGAGAGAAAAGACAGTAAACAATATTTGGGGTTCCTTTTTAAGTATTGCTGGGCTTTGGTCCAAATACTAGGTATAATTCTACCAAGCCCTTTGTAAATATGTCCCTCAAAAATAATTTCTTCTGCTTGTCTTTTGCTAGAGCATAGATACATGTCTCCCCAAGTAAGCCCAGAAAGAGACGTAGAAATCTCTATAATATACTAGGATTTGACTTGCAAGGAGAAGTGAGTTATTAAAAGAAATAGAAGAAAAATGAAAGAAAACCTGTGCCTTTAATGAACAGAATAAAGGAGAAAAGAGAACTTTGATTTAATCTATTGATTTGCTGTGAAGTAAAAGAACAGATGTTTTCTGTTAGGTCCCTGGATAAAATTCAGTAGGCGCCACTAATACTTAGGGACTGGTGAGTCCTGATAAGATTGAAAATTGATGTCTGCTCTGTTGTTACCAAATGGAGATGGCAAGTTATGCTGCTTTAGGTGACTCATTTCAGAGTACTTTAATACAGAAAAAATATCTCATTTTCCTAGACTGAGACACAGGCAAAAAATGTTTTGCCAACAGTTTCCAGCTCCAAAGACATCAGCCATAAAGAGTTTCATACTTACGGTAGGCAGTGGAGCACATAAAGCCCCTTTGTTGTTGGTCTGAATCCCTTTGAATGCCTAGAAAAAAGGGTAGATTATCTTTATTTGACTGATTTCTGTTTGTCAATCACCTCTTTGAATGTCTAAGCCAATAATTATCTACAGAGGTGCTCAGGGAGATGTGATTACACTGTAGAGGTGTTGGAAGCAAGTCCATTTCAACATTGGCCCAGTTCATCTGACTGCCTCTCCTTCGACAGATCCAAACTTTAAACAGATCACGTTTAATGGAAGTTCAAAGGCTTTCCCAAAAGGTTCAGAATTCTCTGTGATCAAGGAAGGAAAAAGAATTTCTCGTTTGCCTTCTTGGAAACCACTCAAAGCAATGTAATTCTGGAATTCAGATTGTCCCATAGTGCTTTTTGAGAGACCTGCGCAAAGTTTGCTGAGGTCAGTGTGTAGATGTTCCCAGGTGTCTCGTCAGCTTTCAGGCAAGGAGAGCAGAAAATCCATGCAGAATGCCCTGTGAATGCAAAAAAAGCACACATATGGTGTCTGTATATGTATGTATATATGTCAGGCAAAGGATTTTAATTCTTGCTTTCAATGTGAAGTCCACCTCAGATACTGCAGTACTAGGCAGGATCTTTCTGCAGAGTGACTGGAATCTATTATTCACACTTCTCTTACAAGGAAGACGAGAAGGCCTTCCTCCTCACCCTTCCCGACACTTTCGGCATGGGGCTTTTATGTATTTAAATACCTGCACATGCACACCCCCTCATTTTTACTGTCATGCCTTTTTCTGTGCCTCCTTAAAGGTGCTGTAAGCTACATAGAGAAGTATTTAAAATAACAGAAATACAGGTTTGAAAACTGTTTTCCTGATGAAGTGGCTTCTAAGTATGTGCTTGGACTTTTTTAGTTTTGCTTTTTAGTTATTTTGTAGTAGCAAGTGCCCTGAAAGGGCAGACAATTTGGATTTTGGCATCATACACAGAAAGTAGCTGCGGCAACTGTGGGACTCCCCTGCAAATTGTGGGGTGTAAAACATGGTACTTGGACTCCAGCCTGGGGCAGATTAGTTCCTACTTGTGGGTGAAATTTGTAGAGAAGACAGAAAACCTACAAAGAGCTCTAAGGCTCTTAATGAGAGACTTATGTAGCATAAAATGACGTACCCTTTAAAGGACTTGAAGAAAGTGAGAAAGAATTTGAAAAAAAGCGTGACATAGTTTTGATGTGATGTCTTAGGTATGAGCTAGTCAATACTGTTTATAAATCTCCCCTTTTTAATGCATCAGGTCAGAAATTATATTGACCTCTAAACATTGCTAACTAGTTGAAATGAGTCTCAAATATAATCCAGCTGATGCGTAATAGGCATTACAGGCTTGGAATGAAGTCAGATGAATGGAAACATAATTTAACTTTCCAAGTTTCTTTTATTTTTAAAGTATTTTAAATGTCTGATTATAACAGATTCTGTACAGAGTGGCTTACTTTCAGCTGTTAGGCAGATCCACATCTCTAAAGAGGGTTTCCTGAGAGCCATTGAGAACTGGGCAATGTTCCCTATTCTTCTTGAGAAAACTATAGGCTTTTTAGCTGCTGTATGATCAACTTTTCTTAGAGAAAGACATCTGTAACGATTCTAATTGTGGTCCTGTGTCAGTATAACACAGAATCCCATGCTCAAATTTAAGCCATGCAGTTGTCCTGTTGAAGTCAATGAAATTAGCAAGCAGGAAAGGAATTGTTCACATGCTCAATATTAAAATACAAAGTATTTTGAAATTCTGAGGGAGAAAAAAATGTTAAAATCATCTAGTCAGGTTCTTGGCACAATTCAGGCCATAGATAATTAATCTGTGTTTTCTACACTATTTCAGGATCTGTATGGGACTACAGAATACATATTTTTGAAGAATATCCAATGTTGAATTGAAGGCTTCAAGTGACAGTCAATGACAGTTGTGTATTGGCTGGCTGAATGGTTTACCTCCACTCAGAAAAAATACACTTCAGATTTCTAACCTGAATTTTTACAGATTCAGCTGCTGAATCTGTGGTTTCAATACCCTTTATCCTCTTCTGCTCAAATAGACATGCAAGAACATCAACGTATTCCTCTCTAACCTTCCTTTTGAAGAGAGCAAGTCAGCTGAATTGCAACACATTGAATAATTGTTGTATTTCTTTTGTTAGCCTGTTCCAATTTTGTTCTGTTTCAAATATGTTTGGTACCTCTTTTAAATTGAGAGCAATGTGCCTTGTCTGGAGAGAGAACTTTCTGATGAGCAGCAATGCTGGGTGCTCAGAAGCGTGAGGAGTTTGGTTCAGACAAGGACATAGAACTGCAGGCTGGTAAACAAACCTCATTCCAAATTCCTCATGCTATTACAAATATGTAGTATCTGTCTAGACTCTGCACGAAAATATTGCAATGATGCTACAGCAGAGATGCAGTAGAAGATATGGAAATGAGGAACAAAAATATGTGGGAATGACAGTAGTTGTGCCCACAAATCTTGTATTTCTTTCTAACAAGAGGAGTTGGCCCTTTTGTGCGAGGTTTAAGTCCTTTTGATGCCTGTGTTCATCATCAGCATTTGAGACCACATCATGTCTCACAAGGTGGGGTACTCTGCTGACAGGCAGCTGAAACAGATACAGAGTTGTTTTAAGCACTAGTTGGAAATTCGTTGAAAAGGCCCACGCTAATCTGTGAATTCGTTTACTGCTGAAATCTGTGTCAACAAAATAGCTTTATACTGATGATGCAGAGTCAGTCAAATGACAGCGCCTTGGTCTAAGACTAATCTAAGACAAATTGAGGCATTACTGAGCTTTCCACATGCAGAAAGCCCTGTTCCATCTTCAGTGTTTGTCCCCTGCAGTTCAGGTGGACTGTTCGTATCAGATTTGCTCTAGGAACTCGCTGAACTGACTCAAGTTTCTCGCCAGGAATAAGAAATACATTATCGCGAGCCTCTTGGAAGGATGCTGGAAGAGCTGATGGCTGGAACCAGAGGCTTGCCCAGCTTCCCGCTGGGTGTCCCGGCCCGTCTCTCTGAAGGAATCCCGGCTCCCGTGTGCCCGGCGCCGGGGAGCTGCGCTGCCGTTCCCGCGGCCGCCAGCAGGTGGCGCTGCTCACTGCGCGCGGTGGCGGCCTCGGGGCGGTGGAACCTTCCTGCCCCCTGTGCCGGACCGCCGGGATCGGCCCGCCGGGGTCGGCCGCTCCGGGACGGCGGAAGGGGCATCTCCCTCCGCTGGAGAGCTGCGTGCGCGTCAAATCAATCAGTGGGAGCCGCCGGTATAGCCAGCAGCCTGGCTGTCAGGATCCCCAGTGGTTTGGGGACAATCATGGAAGGCGCCTGGTGTGCTGATTTTTTGAACAGGCCAAAGAAAGATATTTTTTTCTCTCTGGTGGCAAGACGCGAGGGAATGGCCTGAAGTTGTGTCAGGGGCAGTTTATGCCGGATGTGTTTGGACAATGCTCTCAGCGACATGGTGTGACTCTTGGGGTGTCCTGTGCAGGGCCAGGGGCTGGACTCGATCGTCCTAGTGAGCCCCTTCCAGCACAGGTTATTCTGTGATTCTATGAATGAAGAATGAGGAAATTAGGGATTATATCCTCATAAGATTGAGGTGTTGCTTTCTTTGAGTGATGTTTAATTGTAAATTTAGTGTTCAAATAAGTGTTTACAGGGAAAAGAAAAAGTGTAAGTGTAGCAACCATGAATTAGTTTTAGCCTGTTCACTTGAAAGTTGTTATGTGTGTACACACTCCATGGGGAGTGCATCTGCCTGCCTCTCCTGCCTCAAGTCAGTGTGGAAACACAGACCTAGAATTTTAATATATGATGTGGAATTAACAGGTGAACTTTTCCACATTTCCTTTATTTTATGGTTGAAAAATTATTTGTATACAGTGCACAAAAATCATAGCACTGTTTCAGCAAATTTTTTGCTCTTGCAATATTTTTATTAATAAAATGTAATTTATGATGACTCGTATGTCTAATCAAGAAAAAGTGACCTAGCTGTGGAGGTGGTTAGCTTACTATTTGTTTTAGAACAATACATTACTATATGATTTTCTTTGGGATGTAGCAGAAATCTATTTCTATTGAGGAAAAATACATTTTACATTTGAATTCTAGTAACTTGTGGGCACTCATTTTTCTTGAAGGTTTTCATGGTCCATTCTCCTATATTTTGGGAGACATCTTCCATGCAAAGTTAGATACAAAATTGTACAGCTTCTTTGCAAATAAGCCTTGGGCCTCTAAAAAGCCCCAAACCAACAAATAAACAAAAATCTCAAAACAAAAACCCAAGCAGCAGCCAGTGTCTTTTTTGGCTAATGTTACTGGACTATATTTTTTAATGTTACTGGAAGTAACACAGATTTAAAAATTAGGGTATTTTAATGCTGATGCATTTTTACAGCATGAAACCAGCAGAGCAGGGATTTTCTTCTTTGATCTCCCTGTAGGCTAATGGTATGAAATGTGCAAAGTCCCAGCTCAGGCTAGGTGCCTCAGCAACAAGTTACCCTCATTAGCAGGGTTGAAAAAAATAAAATTAAAAAAGCAGTAGCTGCAGCCACATGGGAGCACTATCAAGGAGGAATTTCACACAGGTGCTCTCCTGACACCCTTGTCCTTCAGAACAAGTGTCCACAGGACCAAGCTTTCAAAATCAGCTTGAAATTCCTGTTCATTGATTTAGAGGTCTGGCTGAACAGCATATTGAATATTTATCTTACAGTCTCTTTCTGAGGGCAAAATAAACACAATTTCAAAAGACATAAATACTTTTCAACTTACAGGTCAACTGTAATTTGCCATAGAATCTTATGCAAGGAGCATCCTTAGATATGCTTTGACTTTTCTAATGTGAACAAACGCAGTATTTTCTTTAAGCTGCTTAATCAATTTAGTGAAAAATAATTAGAAAAAAGAGATACCCGACTACTCTGATGCATTTTTTGTCATTGATTGTGATGGATTAAAACTGAGAATTACTGCCTGTCTGTGAACATCAGCTTCTCAGAAGCCATTAATTTGCACTCGTCTTAGTAAACAAGATGATACATTTCTTTTGAACATGTACTTAAAATTAGTTGTAGCTCCTACTTAAAAGAGGAATATTTGTGACTGACCTTTTTCGTTTGCTTGTTTCTTCTACTGCTTTGTGAGGCTTTGATTGAAGACTTCAATCTCTTGCTTTTTGCTTTAGCAATGGTAATGCACATTTGCATGTGATTAATTCAGTGGTCACTCCACAGGAGGGTGTTAAGTAAAATACTTAGTGTCTTTTCCAGAGACCGGGTTCTCTGTGGGGAAGAGCACCATGAGAACAAGAATTAGAATGAATTTTGATCCTGGTGGAGATTTGTGAAAGATATCTTCTGCAGCCAGTCTGGCCACTGGAAAGAGGCCCTTCATGCAAGGGTGAAGGCAGATACAAGGGTCAGTCTCTGATCCGTGGTTGCTTCGTCATCCTGAGCTGAAGCTGCTGCTCAAAGTTTATGTTTTTATGCTCTTTGGTTGCTACTGCACAGAGCTTTGAAGTATCACAACTTGAAACACCACAGAGCTTTTCTGTGCCAGGCCAGATTACATATGGGAGAGGGATCAAATAAAACCGATTTAGATACTGCAGTTAGCAATGCTGACATCATCACTAGTCCCCTTTCAATTCCTCTGTCATCTTTGAATCTCTTTTACTTTACTATTTGGAAATGGTATTAAATGCCGATGAAGCAGTGTATATTTCAAGTTTCCAAAGCCCTATGAGTCATTCTTAGACATTCAAACCTTTTTTTTGGGAACAGGTACCTGACATTAACTGCTCATCATATGGTGCTTGATCACATCCAAGAAGCTATTTCAGTACTGCTGCATTCCTGCTCTGGTTGGACAAAATGCAGTAGTATATCTTTTATTTTCTGCCCATAATTGGATCATTGAGTTTTTAGAGCTGGAGGAGGCTTGGTGCATCTGAACAAAATCTTGATTGTTGGTGTGTTCTTCTTCAAAGTGGAGGGTGTCATGGCTTTCAGATTCTGAATCCAAATCTCGTGGAAGCTGAGGTAATAGAGGTTCAGTGCTTTGCATCCTCTTTCATGTTCTCACCTGTAGTTTGTACTAAATCAAAGTTGCATTCCTTGCACAGGAGAGAAATAGCTGATGATTACGGCAAATTTACAGAAAAACACTGAGGAAGGAAACTAATATCTTTCATGACTCTTTATCCATAGTAAGGGTGCAGATGTCTGTTGGTGTACATTGTTTGCTAAATCCACTCCATCTCCTCATCTTGTGCCACCTGCCCAAGTTCGCAGTAGGGTTAGTGGGCAGCAACTCTGAGGATATTTGCTCAAAAAACATCCTGCTTCTCACAGATGCCTCTGCCTTCACTTGAAATATACTTTGAGCTGCACAAACCCTTTTTTTTGAGATCTGAGATGAAAATGGATGAAAACACATTAGCATGAAACAGGTTCTCTAGCCCTTTTGTCATATTTTTAACAAGTATCAGCTATCAAGTTAAGAAATTACGGGGTTTAAGTGTGAAATTACGTCTTTGGATTATTGCTGCCTAATTTTCTGAAACAGTAGCACTATTTCTTGGAAATTAACAGTAGGATAAATAATCATTATATTTCTTAGATTGTTCCACATCTGATTTGCTGCTCTGTACACATCACTGGAAGACTGTAGGAGAATAAGTTCAGTCCAGGTTCATTCACATTGTATCTTCTATTCAGTTGAAGACTTCAAGGTTTTGTTTAGTTTTTTCCTACTCAGCCATACTTTTGATTGTGAAGAATATTTTTCTTTACATCTATAAAGCTAACTTTGGTTGGTGATTTCTCTAAGGACTGTAACACTACCTCCTATGGCAGTCTCTTAGTAGAAAGAGAACTTCAATAAAAATATGCTATTTAAACCCCTTTGTTAAGATAAGGCAATTTTATTTAAAATATTTTTCCCAAGGATGGTTTTAATCAAGGTAACAAACAGCATGAAAAAAAGAGGATTTTTTTGAACTAAGTGCAAATTTTATCTGCAACTAGTTTTGAATACTTTGGGAATATGTTTCTTCAGGAATCACCTCATTCCTTTGGTGGAGTGACTGCGTTTTTTAGGTATGCCTGAGAAGACCAAAAGCAGTTTTGAATGTGGAGAGCAGAAGTGCAGAGATCATTACACCCATCAGCACCAGGCTCTTCTTGTTTTATGTTACAGCTATGTTTAAATAAAAATAAATTAAGTGTTAAGTAGAAAGTCTTCCTGCCCTAGTGTGAATAACAACATACTCCTTGCATGACAATATAGCAGTTGTTAGCTCTGTGCTGGAGATGATCTCATAGTTGGTTTAATCAAAAATCTAATCTATGCTGTTGAGAGGGCCATAGCTTTGGAAATTCAATCTTTTATAATTTTGCCAAGAACTTTCGTTGGTGTCCTTTGGGTCACATTGGAAGGCTCGTTTTGTTGTGCTAGGGTTTTCTGAGTGAGAAATCACACTGAGTTTTTGTTGTGGGGCCTCAGAAGGCTTTTCTCACACAGGCTGGGATGCATTAGGGAAATGAGTAAACTAGTGTCCTGTCATACATGCCTGCTCTGTCCACTGCTGTCTGTGTGTTTTGATAGATGAGATGAAAATTGTATTTATTTGCATTGAATACTATTACTTTTCTTTAAAGAGTTAACAAATTCCTCAGTATTTTTTTTTTTAAATATTGGAAAACCACTTAGGAATCCACAAAGTCAAAAGCTTGCTTGTAAAAATCTCTAGTTCCTTAACTCAAATGCTTGTAAGTGGCAAATGCTGTTGTTTTTAGAACAACTGCTGTTAATGAGCTGGCTTTTCCAATCAGCTTTGAATGGAAGATTGAAACATGAAAGATAAACTGTAGTTACATCAGTTTTATTATTCTTATAATTTTTTATACTGTACTTTTCAAGCAGTTTTGTGTTTCCTGTGTTTTCTAAGAGGTAGATTATATTCTGTTAAGAAAAGGCTGTTACTGCAGTCTAGAAGAAACCCCTTTTACATGAGAAGGGAAAGATGCCTGTGGTGTTTGATGTGGGAACCTCTGTCATACTGTGTTACCTGGAAATAAGAATAGAAAATCAATGAGATTCAGCAGTTACTACCAAAGAAACTAGAGAGGAAAGAAAGAGTCCTGACCACTACCAGATGCGGTCTTGAGTGTCGTAGAAAACCCATCATTTGAATCCAAATCCTATTTGCATTGTGTTCAATAGCAGAATTCCAACATAACAGATTTGGCAGGGACCTTATCAGAGCCTCGTTTCATAGCCTGTGACAATGAATCCTCTTCCTTAAACCAGTTTTCATGCATTTCTGTATGACCTCAAGCCTTCTCATAAAACTATGAAAAAGCAAAGAGATATTTATTGTGCAAAGGCTAAGGTAAGGCAACTGTGAAAGTAATCTGCCTGAAATGTTTTATTTTGCTGGGCTATGCAGTTCAGTTTGGTGTTACAAGAGTCACACAGCAATTCAGCAGATTCATGGCTTCCCTGAGAACTGTGATGACAAACCCTTGCACTGCTCTGCTGTCATTCCAGCGGCTGGGCCTGTGTCCAACACTTGATAAACAAGTTATCCCACAAAGTGATACAAAACCCCTTTTGATTTAATGCAAGAGGACATTCTTCTGTCAGTCAGTAGAAGTTAAAGGTCCATGGTTTCTTGATCCAAACAGATACTTAGGGATTCTTTTATCTCTGAGCACGCAGCTTTGGACAAGTCAGACTGTTGCAGCTCCATTGACATCTCCAGGATTCAGCACTGGTGCATATACCCAAAGTTTATTGGTGCTTTCAGGAGGTGTAAATTAAAACCTGCCATTCAAACAAGATATCCTCAATTCTAGTTTCATGAGCCACACCTCGTCTTTATTTCTTGTGTTTCTTCCTATGTGTTGCCTGTACCTCCTGATAATGATGAACTATAACTCACTTTGAGAGAGTTGGGAGTATAATTTCATCTCTTGGGCATACTGTTTCCCCTGAATGCCATGCTAGGAATGTATTAATATCTCTTTTATATGCCAGAGGAATGTGGAATATGCATACTGGCAGTGTGTTTGGAGCCCAAGGGAGGGCAAGTGAGGAGAGAGGCTGGGCTGATGGAAATGCTGTTCCCTGCGGGAGGTCAGAGTGGTGGAATTTGCTGTGCCATGCTTTCGTACTGAGCCTCTTCTCTGTTTTGCTGGTGGCATCTCGACACAATGTTATATCAGCTGTTCCCAGCCCTTCACGGCCACCACCCTCTTTCGTGTGACCTTGGGTCATCCCTGGGCCAAATACAAGGAGCTGGATGATGCAGTTTCTTCCTGAGTTTACAGGATGTAATAACAAGCATGAAAGCAAGGAGACAAGAAGGACAGCACAGATGTTTCATGCCTCTTTCTTTCTTTAATTTTAGCTCTCATTTATGCATTCACATTTACGTTGCTCTGGTATTGCTTGAAGCCCCATGGGTTGTTACAAGTTCTCACTAATTAAGAAGATGATATATTTTCCTGGCAATTTTTTTAGGCTCCTGGCTTTGTGTGTCTAACTGAGGGTAGACTTTATCATCTGTATGCTCTTTCGTGTTCTATTTCTGCTAAATAATAAAAAAGCATATTAATTTGCCTTTTCCATTCTTTAGTCACAACCCTGGGTGGATGTTGGGTTGTTTTTTTTAAACAGGAGTATTTCTGAACATTTATCAGCATTGTTATGAAAACTAGTTGTTGTCTTGTAGCCCTTTTTCACTCAGAGCATTTATTTAATTCACTGAATAAAGTTATAAATCAAGCCATTAGTAAAAATACTGGAAATGCCTAACAGAAGACAGGTTCCTTGGCTACATCTATATAGACACACACACACAAATAGATATGTGTGTGTGCATATTTCCAGCTAGTGAGCCACTAGTGAGCCAGTCCTTGAATACAGTGCTTCCTCTAGTCTGTCTCCCCTGGTGGCTTATGAAAATGTCAAAGAAGACAGTATTGAAAGACTTTCTCTGCTAAAAACTGTATGACATCTACTGCATCTCCACTAGGCATGTATCCTGTTACAGGAGTGAAGATTGGTTTATGTGACATGGATTCATGTCTGATTAATCTATATCTGTAAAATACATTTACATTTAGTAGCATCGCACCCTTTTTCAAGCTTCCTTCTGCTTTGAAATTCTTGTCTCATAGCTGTTCCTTTAGCTCTCAGTGCTTGCTTTTTATTTGTGTTCAAGTAATTGTGATGAGGTAATATTCTACCTTTCATGTTTCTGGGTTGTGGTGTTTGTTTGTTAGTTTGTTTTGGTAGGAATTGTATTTGCCATGTTAAATTTAAAGCTGTACTTGTGATACTTGATCTTGCTGAAGAGCATTCCTGTTATTTTTTTGAATGTTTTTATCAGTAATAATCAGTAATAATTCAGAGGCTGAAGTCCTTGCTAACAAAGACATAATCCCACTGGAGTCCTTGGGAGTTTTCTCTTCAAAAATGAACACACAATTACTGTCAGGATTTCTGTCTTTAGACAGTAGCTGAATGGGCATTTGGACAGAGTACTATTCCGGTTGCCAATCCCAAGTTTCTCTCCCCACCCAAATCAGAGAACTGTCTGCAATTACTGCTCCATAAAGGGCTTAGCGAGCTGTGGGATGCTGAACACTCAAAAATCCCATTAATTTGAGGGAATTGTTGATCTTGCCCTTTCTCTAGATGAGGCTGTATATGTTTCTAGCTAGATTGCTCCAGAGATCTGGCAGTGAGTCTGGAGGGCATTTTCCTAGGCTGTTACTCAAATTTCTGCTTGTAAATATGCAGAATATTCCCAAAGGACAAAATGTTGTTGGTAACATGACACACCCTCCCACCACCCCAGAGAATAATGTCTATTAAACCCTTTTTAATTAGTTATGGTATTATGGATTCTGAACAGTGTGTATTCACAAAACTATTGTGAAGCCACTGTCCTGTCCCATTTCTCCCTAAGAGGCCTTTGATGCTCTTGGTCCTATTCCGTGGCTCACCAGTGCTATTCAAATCATTATTTAGGCTTTGCAAAACCTGCCCTCAGGCTCTCAGCTTCTTTGAACATGCCTCAGCTTTTCCAGTCTCTGAGTCCTTTCTTCATACTCTGTAGCATGGAAGACTGTTGTGAAACACATTTTCTGCATTCTTACCCCTTCGAGGGCTTCCATATTGAAATGTTCTCCAAACCGCTTTATTTGAGGATAAAGCTCAAAAGTTCTGAAAGCTCTGATTTTATAGACTTGAGGGGAAAACCAAGTAGGACCTTAAAGGGGATCATCTGTAGAGTTTTTCGAACACCAGGCTTTTCAAATGGTTTTGTTAAAAATAAGGTTTTCAGTTCAATATTTGTTTTGAATGAAGAGTAGGTCTCTTGCAACAATTGCAATAACTCAGTGAAAAACAGTCTGTTTTCATTGTCATCTTATTGTGGACTTTTGGAAAAATACGTTGAAGATTTTTTTTTCTGGAAAACTGACATTCTGAACAGCTTCTACTTATTTGATTAGCTCTAGTATTGCGGTGTTGGCAAGAGTCAGAAGAGGAGAGTGGCATTTTAGAAAAGAGTTGGGTAGCTGAATTTTTTTTTACAATTTTAGTGGGAAAGGATTTGAGGCAATGGATGGTCAGGAAGAAGAGCTTGCAATTTGACTTATTTCAGCCACAGAAAGCTGAAATGTGAGGGGGCTGTCTTCAGCTGGAATGCTTGTTAGAAAGACAAGGATTTAGCTTAATTGGAACAAAGAATTGAAGACTGAGTTAGCTCTTCAGTAGTGAAATTAAAGTAACGTTTCATGTTTATACTTAGTGTTTATTTTCTTCTCGACATTTCCCTCCCTTCACAAAACAAAATTAAATACACTGGAGGAAAGCAGAATTTACCTTAAAATTTGATTTGATGGATCTTCTGAATGAAAAGCTTTTAGGTTGCTGCTCCCTTTCTCTTTACATACGTTAGCAGTGCAGGATGCATGATATAAATGTCAGGCAGCTGGGAGCTGTTTGTTTTTAGAGAACTGGAAGCTCTTTGAAAACTGCAGGAGTAGATATGTTTCTGAAGTTTTATTTCATTGTTTAGCTTTCTGTCATCCAGAAGTGCAGTGTTTACTTAAACGTTATACAAGCTCAGTGTTGTAAATTAACAAGTACTGTTGTAAATTAGGAGTCTTGGCTTTTAACTGCTGGACTCAATGTTATAATTGAAAACATCTCTACAAACACTCAGCTGTTGAGTCCTAACTTTATAGAAGTACCTTGGTTTCAGAATGTGGCATTCACAAGCAGGTCTGAAAGGTTATGCTGAACTAAACCTGAGGTGGACATTTAAATTTTTTGATCAAATGAAATCTGCCACGCAAATCTGAAAAATCCATGCAATCTAGGGTTTGATGCCCTCTTCTTGGGGCAGAGGTCCTGTATAGCTCCCGTGTGTGTTATTGATAAATGTGTACCCAGTCCCAAGCATTAGATTTTAATTTATATGGTTTAAAGACTGTCTTTTCTTTCTGAAGGAAAGTTTGTCACATTGGCATTCATGTTTCATGTCAGTTTCTCCATCATGGTGCATGTAAACACAGTCACATTAAGAGGCGGAAGCTCAGAGCAAGACAGAGGGAAATGTTGGAGGTAAGGTAGCTCTAGCCCTAAATAAGAGTTAAGGAATCCCAGAGAGATGTGTTTTGCAGCAGAAATGTGATGGAATAGAAGAAACACAAACAAGTCAGGACATTAACACTATTTCAAAGGGTACAATGGCAGGAAGACTCAAATAGGTAAGAAAAGACAAAGCAAAGCTGGGAATTTCTTAATAAGTAGGAAAGACTTCAATGTGCACTCTTCATACTGTGATCTCTGTTCTGACTTCTCTTTAAAAAAGAATGTATACATTTTATCCATTTGTGATGGAACTATTTATTTAAGAGGATGGCAGAGTGTGAACAATTGGAGTGGAAATGATTGAGCAGTAACAGGATAAACATTTGCCATACAGAGATCTTACTTCCAAATAGGCTGTGTGCTTTCTGTAAAAACAAAACAAAAAACCAGGATATTTCACACAATCACAGAATTGTTAGGAAGAAACCTCTGGATATCATCTAGCCTAACCAACCCCTGTCAAGGCAGGGCCACCTAGACCAGGTGACACAGGAACATGTCCAGGTGGGTTTTGAATGTCTCCAGAGAGGGACTCCACAACCTCCCTCTGCAGCCCGTTTCAGTGCTCTGCAATCCTCAATGTAAAGGAGTTTGTCCTCACATTGAGGTGAAATTCCTTGCATTTTAGTTTATGGCCATTTCTCTTTGTCCTTTCACTGTGAACCACTGAAAAGAGTCTGGCACCATCCTCTGGGCACCTCCTTTGAGGTATTTAAAAGCATTGATGAGACTTCCTCTCCACCTTCTCTTCTCCAGACCCCAAACCAGTGCCCCATGAAAGGCCCGGCTCCCACAATCTCTCCTCATAAGAGAGATGCTCCAGACCCCATATCTCTTTGTGGCCCTCCACTGGACCTGCTCCAGGATCTCCTTGCCTCTCTTGTACTCAGGAGCCCACAGCTGGGCACAGCACTCCAGATGTGCCTCGCCAGCGATGAGTAAAGAAGGTTCATCTTCCTCAGCCTGCTGGCCACTCTTCCTGATGCACCCCAGGATACCATCAGCCCTCCTGGCCACAAGGGCTGGCTCATTTGAAGTGAGGTTTCTTTAAATGATTCTGCTTCATGGTGATGGTTTTTCTTGTCTCAGGTATTAAACATAAGGCATCACTTGAAACCTGGGATGTTTCAGAGGGTAAAAAACAGCCTTTCTTGTGTCCCTCCCCATGATGCCAGAGTATGGGACTTTGAGGCTACTGAGTTTTGGAAGTGATTGTAGGAAGGGAACATGCTTTGTTTGGTTAAAATGATGGCTCAGGCATTTTACCTCCAGTTCCTCAAGGGATGAGCTCCCACAGTTGTGTACATCCCTACATAAACTCTGGGCAAAATTGCTGGTATTGCAAGTGTCGCAATTTCTCAAATCATGAGACAAATACTCACTTTTGGTTGCTTTTCTGATATTTGAAATTACAGAGGCAGCTGCTGTCCTGTTTTTCTGTCTGTGTGTTAAAACCCTAGCAGTTTACTTACGTGCAGGCTGGAGCAAGCCATGTGGTGTCCCTGGTGGTATTCTTCCTCACTGTGAGAAAAGATGGTTTGTTCTCCAGCTGTCTCCTGCTTCCCTCACTACAAGAGCACTCAGCTTCCACCCTATACCTTGGAGCAGGATGTGGCTGAGGCCAAAACCACCAAGGGTGATTTTGCAGCTTGGAATTTCCCCATGGCCCTTGTGTCCATCTTCTAAGTATAGCAGCAGAAAAACATTCGATTCAGCAATTGCTTTTGTTAAGAGCTCATTTTAAGTGCTGAACAGTGCTGCTGTGAACTCAGCTTTGTGTCATTGCAATGATGTACCATGATTTGGTTGAGCACCAGGCCCATCTGAGCTCACAAAGCATTTGGAAAAGGCTTTTAGAAACATGTTGAGATTTTTGGGGCTGTGCTGTGCAGTGTTGGACTCCTTGATCATGTGCGTCCCTTTCAACTCAGGAAATTCTGTGATTCTATGATAACTGCTCACTTTGTTGGCTTTTGCTGAGAGGTTTTTTGTGTCTTCAGGAGACTAAAACACCCTGTGTGAGTTGCCATACACTATTTTTCAATTTTTAATGACAAATAAAATGCTTGTTAAAATTCAAGTGCTGATGTTAGGATGAAGTTACAAGGCAGTATTTACATGACTTCTTCAAGTGAATGAATGTTTTGGTAACTTTATCCAATAACAAATAAGGTCAAGACCTCTCAAGTGTTAGCCATAAACATAAAACCAGACTCTTTTAGGTGAGGTTGCAGAGGTGTCAGAGTTAAATTCTTGCAATTCAAAAGGGAAAGCATTTTAAACAATATTAAAAGAAACCTGCACCGTTTTTTCAAGCCTCCGTTTAAGTGTGCTTCTTACTGAAAGAGGTTATTTCTTGGCCTCATTAGAACTCTAGTTAAGGAATTTTTATTTAGCAGCCAAGTGAAAAAAGTTAATGTGCTTTCTGTTGGCAAATTACAGCACCCAGATATGGTCAGTTCTGGGAGTTCTAGTCTAACACACCTTAAGAAATGCATTTAAACCTTTTTTCCTGCCACTTTTGTTTGTTTGTTTTTGTTTTATGTCTGTACATGCAGCTATGGGTGGCAGCTGACATAGCAAAGCAAGTAATCAGGTGTAGTCAGAATTGCTACCAGGGTGAGGAACCATCATCTCTTAAAGCTAGAGCTATGAATTTTCATCTTGAGTTTTTCCTAAGAAATGCTAAACATCTTCACAGCACTCCCAGCTCTGCTTCCAGTGGTATTCATGGGACTTGATTTATCAATGGTAGCAAACATTAATCTGGCTGAGAGCCTGTGATCACAGCCAGCCTTCCCCATACCACTCATTTCTTGGCCTTCTGACTCCACCAGTTTCTTCTACTCCCATGCTGGGCCCCAGTACTGCTGATGCTGCTGTCATGTGTCATGGCAGATTACATCATTGGCCAGCCCTGGCCTAAAGCAACTCTTTTTCTGCTTGCATTTGTGTAAGATTATTTTTGTAAATATTCCTAACTGTTCGTGTTTGTGTAAAGTTATTTTCTTTTCCTGATTTTTCACATGGTCCTATGGAAAGCTGAACCAGCTCAGCTGAACAATGGCACAAGAAGAAGGTGTGTAGAAGAAGTATGAGGAAGGAGTTGCCTAAACTGACCCTGATGGTAAAAATTGAAAAGCTGGGGCTGGAACTTCGGTATATAGGTCTATAGCATGGTGGCTTAGCTGGCAAAGCCAATTTCCTTGTTCCTGGTCTGCCCCACCAGCATTCAGAGACTTGCCCTACCTCACGTGTCACCTGAGCTGTTTTCCTAGGGTTAGTAATGACCTTGCTACTGTACTTGTGAACTTTAATACACAGCATGTAACCCATGAAATTTGTCTACATTCCTGTGAGTCTTTATGACTGAATTCTTTGTCTTAAATGAGAATTTTCCAAGTATTGGTATTGAAGAGGAGAAGTACTGGAGCTTTCTGGATGTTACGCGTCTAGTGATTATCCTTCTAGCTCTGTTTTTTCTACGTATCAGTGATTTTCTGTAAGAAACTACAAAACAAATGCACGCTCTGTGTGCACTAAGGAGAGCAGCAGACTGGACCTCAGCTATGAATGGAGCCCTCTGGGAACTCATGTACCCTGCAATGCAAATTTGCACTCTTTTGCCTGCAGCCTGTGCTTTGCTTGTACTACAGGACTAAATATTGACCTTCTCCATTTCCTCTCTTTGTCAGACTTTGTTTATGGCTCAGAAGCAGCACATGGAGGATGGAGAAGCATGCATTTTTTCCTGCTTGCATTAGCCATTGGGTCTAGATCAAGAAATGTGTGATCAATGTTTATTAAACATGATCAATTGCAGACAAGTAAGTTCACGTCACTTCCACTGATATTTTTCCATTTAAACTCTTAGTTCTCCCTCTTTTGACCTCAAAATGGGAGTTTATCACAATCTGCTAGCATTTTAGCATTTCTGATGTTATAGACAGAGATTTGTGGCTGTCCAGGGCCTACAGGATCTCAAGCAAGACCAGCAGATCCCAGACCTGTTAATGTAAACTTTAGGGACTGTTTTTACAAAAAGAAACACTCATTTCAATGAAAGCTCACTCTGTTTTCAGGGTTACAGGCTGAAATGGTTGCCTGTACTGAGCTGCGTAACAAGCAGAGCGTGTGGAAACTCCCATTGAATAAGCCAGAGCAAAGGACCAGGGAGACCCCTGCTCCAGCACCGTGATTATTTTATAAGAACCTGGATCATATTATGCCTGGTGATTTGTTAAATTTGCATTCAAATTTGAATTCAAAGCTGAAACTGTGGCCAGCCTAAAGTCACCTGGAGTTTTGCCTTTGACTTCAAAGGGCTACAATTTTTATCCAATTCTACAGTTGCTGAGTGATTTGAAGGAGCTCTTTTTCAGCTCCTCTGCAGAGACAAGTCTATTTGATGTACAGCTCTCCACCATGGCAGCAAAATCCTTTCTCTATGAATTTTCTGTGCTCCTCTCACTTATTCCTTCTCCTGAAGTTATAAATCTCTGTTTAGGGCACCAGAATCCTTCTCTGCAACAGCTGGTACTGATTTCAAGGATGCTCCAGGTAAAGAAAAAACATCAGCAGAGCAATATAATTCCTGTTGGCAGGCATTTTCCCCTTTTTCCATATTAAAAAAGATAAATGGATCTTTTCTCTCTGTCATGCTTGTTTGTTAGAAAAAGCATGCAAGAAATATCACTTACATCCCCAAAGCAGTGACCAGAGACACTTGCCATCATCCTCCATCCTGTCCCTCTGGGAAATGTAGGACAGGTAGGAGAACTGCCGAAAATGGTGGTTTGAAGGGATGCAGGATTTCCCTAAGGAGTGATAGGGCAGGTCCCTTTCTGTGTGGGTTTTAAAAAGTCACCTACAGTAACTCTTGGAGCAGTGCTGACCCACTGCAGTCCTCATGGCTGAAATACCTAACTATGCAAATAGGCAGCATACTTAACAATTTTCCTTCTTCCTTCCTCCCCTCCCCAAAACTGTTATGGAGGCCCTAGCTGTTCTCTCAGCTCAAATAATGTTTGACAGTTCAGTAACAAGACAAAAGACAACCTTATTTTTTTTTTCCTTTTTTAAATCCAGATAATTTAATACAATAAAGAAGCAAAGACATCAAAGCAAAGAAACCGTATACATTGTACAAAGCGTTGGGAATCTGTTCTCTTTTCAAAATTTTGACATGTGCTATGTACTGTGGTTACAGCTATTAAGAAAATACAGACATCTTTCCATGCAGTCCTCTTGCTATTTAAAACAATAATGTGAAATATGTTTTGATGCTGCACAGAGACACACACAGAGCTTTATTGCTGGCTTTAGTGAAGGTGGGTACAATACATTGGCCTTGTACTTCATTAGAGCAAGAGCGTGGCAGTTCAGTCGGAATGAGAGACATGCATTAGATTTATGACACAGTGCAAGTTTTGTGTATGCAGACTCCTTTCTTGTTCCGTCTTCAGAGCTCTGCTTAACTTCTTTTGAAGCACATTTCATTATCCTTTATTGCCTGGGAGGGTGTTTTCAGAGATTTTCCTGCCCTGCACCATAAGGCTTAAGCAGGAATGCTATTGGGACGTAACACGGAAATGCACAGCATCTGCTCTTATGATCTCTCATATCTAGAGGGCACCATGTAAGCCTGTGCCAGCATCATCTCTAATCAGCTCAACAGTTCATGAAACAGTTGGTGGAGGGGACAAATGTTCTAACATTGCTCACAGTTTTTCAGAAAATGTCTCTTTTATGGACCAGTTTATGTCCATAAGACCCCCAAGCTCCTATTTACCTTCAAGCAGCTAAATTATATACAGACTTGAACATGGAGAGTAACATAATTTAGTCTTCTTGGGAGGAGCTGTAAGTCATGTCTTCTACTTGGATTCCAAATACAGCTACCTGGATGTTTATTTTAGAAGTTGAGACTGAGTTATCTCAGTTACCAAGTTGATTATGCTTAATAGGCTCAGGTTGTTTTAATTATCATCCCTGTAAGTGTTTTACCACTGTGGGGAGATGGTTCTAGAGGATAACTAAGTATTGCATTGATGAGAAGGGCTGGCATACAAGGTTTCAGATAGGGAGGGATGAATGGTAGTGGTTGGGCTGTATTATTTAGCAGTTTATAAATTAATTATTTTATCATATTATGTTGCCTCTCTGCAGGTTTAGATGAAATGTTAGTTTCACACAAATTTAACAGGCAGGCAGTGTCAAGTCCCCAAATCCTGCTTCTTGCTTAGGTAGGAATGTGAGGCAACAAAACTGATATTAAAAATAAATAGGTATTTGTGAAAATGATGTGTGAAAACACCAGATCAAGGCTCTCTTGAGAAGATTTCCACATCTCTGAGTTATCTTAGGATCATGAACTTTCTAGTTTAGTAGGGATATATGGTAGTTAGGAGAATTTAATTGATCATTTTTAATACAGGAGAGAAGCTTTTCTTTCCTATCAGAAGCGTAGTTGTACTTTCCCCTGAACACATTCTGATCTCTGCTTCTAGATGAAAGCTTTGGAAATAAACATTCATCTCTTATGAGAGCTTCTAATATGAACAGTAATACTTTGTGGGTTTTTATCCCTTTGGTTATGAACATGATGGGCTATACAAAGAAAGGAGACCATATTCGGTAAGGATCAGACTTTGTTGCTAGCAAAGTTTATTCATACAAATAATGTGTCTTATTTCTATAAAGTATTGGCTAAAGAGACAGGCTAGACATTGACTAAAGAGATAGGCATCCATCAACAACAAAACTGAACCAGACCAAGGGAATATAAGCAAAGGAATGAGGTTGTTTTCATCTTGAATCTTTAGATGGATTCCTGAGATTGTTTAGTGCTCTTTTAGTTGCTTAAGTTCCCATTGAACTTTGATTTGTCTTGATCTGGTCCATTCCAGACATTGTTACTTAATCTTTTACATATCCCAAGATGTCACTTGGATTACTAACCAGACTTTTTTATGTTGTCAGCCATAATTTCTCCTGGAATAACTGCCTTGCTGCATCCAGATAAACATCTTCATATGAAGAACATTTATTGTTGCCCAACATGGAGAAATTCCAGCTCCTACTCCAGTTGGGATGACAAGATTTTCAGACAGCAGTAGTAACTCTTCCATAAAGGATATGGACTCATATTAAAATCATGTTTATAATCTGCAGATATTCCCTGTAGAAAGGGGATTTTAGGGCTGATGCATCTCTTTGGGTTGGTGAGTCCATAATGTCAGGCTGAAATACATTCAAGCCACTTGCTAAGTGCAAAGTTGAACCTAGCACAGCTGAAGGAGGACTTGGGGTAAATGTATGGGTCACAAATTAATAGCTGGAAAATATGCCAAAGTATAACAATTAGAAAAGACTTTTGCTATGCTGCTTTTTGGTGTGAAGCTGGTAAAATGGCAAAGGAGGGAGTGACAGTTACTTGTGTTGCATAACTGGATACAACAGTTCCTCATTTGTTACAAAAAAATTAAATTAACATTTCAAAAAGGCATTTTATACTTTTCAGATGAGACGGGGATTCCAAATGTAGTATATAATCTGTAAGTCAGAAGTTCATTTTTCTGATGTATTATGTAATTTTTGAGCACACCTAGAGGAACAAGATTAATTTGAAATTTCCCTCTCTTTTTATTTGTTGCTGCTTTTGGTATAACAGTACTGCAATTTTAAATAATTATGGAGAATGGTAATCATAAAACAGGAATCCCATGTTTCGTGCATCTCTAATTTGTCTCATGGGAATAGGATACTTCATTATTACCATTGGCAGTAGCAATAGCAATTCTTATTCTTTTCATATGAATCAGGCTTCATTAGCATCAGGCCAAATATTATGGATTATGACGGAGTAAGATTCTTTAAGCACGTGGGTAATGAAGCATTGCAGGGGCTCAAATGAGCAAAAAAGAAGCTGCAGTAAACTTTGGGTGACCTTGTGTTTTAATCCAATCCTGTAAAGTTTCAAGCACATGTAAAACTTTGCTCATGTGAATGGTGCAGCTGCTGGCTAAGAGCTGAGTTATCTATCTAGAGCAAGAGTATGGCTTTAAAGGGGAGCTGCCAGTCTGTGGCATAGGAGGCACATGTGACCTGTGAAATGTCTCCACGTGTCTGAGAGCCCCCTGGAGAAGGTGACTGAGTATCCTCCAATCAAGCGTTACCATGGGACAAACCTGCTTGCTGCAGGCACGATTTCCTCAGCACCAGCAGGGCTCCATTTCCAAATAGCTAAATGGCATTTAGCCAAATGTCTAAAAGAGGACAGATGAGCCCTCCTAAAAGGACATGATACAGAAGATCCTTGCCCAGGTCCTCAAGCTGGGAGACATTCAGAGATGTCCCTCAGTCCACTTCACTCAGTGATGTGCAAGGAGGGAGAGATTCTTTCTGTAACAGGGAAGAGCACATCCAAGACAGGATGGTGCTGTGTATATTAGTACATTTCTTACAACTTCTGGGCATTTATTTATTAGGTTAGAAATCTCTTTTTTCCTCCAAAGAAATATGAAAACTCTTAGGAAAATGTTCTTGATACACTGTGCCTTTGATACTTAGCTGAAGCAACAGGGCCTCAGTGGTTTCCAAGCCTAGCTTTGCTTTAAATGCTGCTCACTGGACTAAGTATTTCTATTCCCTAATTTAGAACATTTCATTTCCTGGACTCAGAAAAGGAATTCTCAGAAAACTAGAAGGTGGAGAAGGCTTGAACATAAAACATGACAAATACCTTTGTGAGGAAAACAGCACAAGCATCTCTTAAATGAGGTGACCACTCTCCACCTACCCAGATGCAATTGTTGTGTAGCTCACTAGAGGGCATGTGGCCGTGCTTTATAATCCTGAAGATAAAGAAATTCTTATTAAATAAGAGGGGGAGGGGGAGAAAAAAAATATAAGAACCAGATATTGCTGCATTGCAAACAGAAAACGTTAAGAATTGCGCCCACTTATTTCAATTGCTCATATGAGTACATTGTTTAGAAAAGAAATTTAGATTAGTCTTGCAGTATGCATATAATGGCTTTTCTATACCAGAGAAGGGAAGCAGAGGTATGTGCTGCAATTTACTCTGAATTCATTTGATCCTATTCTTTTTTTCTTACTGTTTTTTTCCTGCTGTTTCTCTGGGAGAAAAAATGTAGATACCATAATGATCCCTTCTTATGGAAGCTGCCAGAATAAGCAACTCAAATATTTGCCATAAATATTTCAGAATATCTAGCATTTCTATTTGTAACCACTTAATCTTGTACACATGTTAAAGGAAATCAATTTTTAAAAACAATTATTTTAGATTTAAGTTTTCTTTAGGCAATAGAAACTAGAGAACCTGGTTATTTTTAATATGCCCCTACCTTGGAGCTTTAAAATATAGAGGCATTTAGGTCAGTTGTTTTCATTTTCTGTATAAACAACCCCTAAATCTCCTGAATTTCCAAAGTATTTCCAGTTGTTTTCAATTTTGGGGGTAAAAAAAGGCATAATCGAAATAAGTCTAGCAAAACCAATTTCCCCCTCATTTTTCTGTTGTGTCTTGCATCAAGCCTGAGTGCAAAGCTCTTTGTCCTGTACAAGTGTAGCAGGTTTGCATTTGCTGAAGTAAGAGCACACAAGTAGAGCACCTATCAGTTAAGTATGGATGCAGAATGAAATATGGCAGAGGACACTGCTTTGGGACCCCTGGGTTGAATTCTGGACCACTTCATTTAGCTTTTGTTTTAGCTTGAACTCTTAATAGTACAAACAGAACTTCATTGAGCAGTGGCCCGTGTTTTTCCAAAACATTGTTCCTCATCATCTCCTAACTCTAAGACCTAGATCTAAAAAGGAGCAAACAAAGAAAAAAAAAGTCCAGGAATTCTATAGGATTAGGCAGTGAAGAGCATTGCAGAGGCACTCTAACTTCATTGTTTGCTGAGGTTTTTTGTTCCATTTCCCATCCATGTCTAAAGAGGCAAGTGTTGAAATATTTGTATGGTTCATGAGTGGCCACTGGAACCTGTCAGCTCCCCTCTGAAATGCAGTTTAGTTGAAACACAGCTGCTAATTTTTTCTCCCTGACCTATGTCACTATCATGGTACTGCTTTCTGGTTTTTTGTGTGCTCTGGGTGCCAGTGTCTGGTCAGCATCCAGCCCCACCAAAGCTTCCAAAGTTGTTTAATTTGCCTTCCACCCCTGATGTACGCACTGTTATTTTTCTGAGCTCACTCCTCTGCTCAGCCACTGTATCACCCCAGATCTGCCTTTGCACAGCTCACATGGCTTTTGTCTCCTGCACTGTTAGTGTAGCCTTTGTGAGGTGATAGCTTTGAGTTTCATGGGGAAAAACAATAGTGCATCTGAACAGAGAATGTTAAAAGCAGAAGGGAGATAAAAAGCTAGAAATGAGAATACATTATCCTCATTTGTCATTTCTCAAGGTTTTCTATTTCTGCAGAGCCTACAGAAAGCTCCTGAAATATGCCATGGCCAAGTCAGAGGAGAGTAGATCACACTGTGGTTTAATTGTAGCTTAAAAAGATGTAAAGCACAAACATTTGAAAAACAAGTATCAATAGCCATATACTCCTCTCATACCCTTCATATGCCAGTTTGAATGGCTTTCTGTTTGGGCCACAGCCTGTGAGGACCCCTGGACTGCAGGCTGGTGGCTTTGAAACAAGGATCACACTGGTGTTTGTGGCAACCGATGTGTTGTACAGTAGCGACTGTTGGGGCAAACCACAAAGACTTTTAGCTAGCAGGGCAGGTTCACCTGCTTTCTGCTGCAGCCAGTGCCAGCCAGCCTGCTTACAAATAGCTCTTGTTGGTTAATGAGACATTGCACTGCGCTCACCTTGTCACATCTGCCACCTGGAGAAGGGATGTGAAGCTGGCAGGTGGCTTGGCAACAACAATGTCAAATAAAAATCTGCTCTGGGAGATGGGGCAGTGGTGGCAGAGCCTCTGCAGAGCATATTTATCCTGTAAGAAAGTGCCTGGGTATATTCTCCATCTCATCTGCATTAAGACAGAAAACAGCTGGGGTTAAGCTGAGGCACTTCAAAATTGTTTGTAAAATCAGCTAGTTACGCTAATGAAGGGCTGATACCAACCATCTCCCAACATTACCTTACATTCTGACTCTGAGAACACAACAAACCTAATGCTATTCAGCCATAATGAAGAAAAAAAAATTAAAAGCCCAGTCTATTTGGTGAAGAAAATGTATTTGATGTATCAAAGTAGCAAAAAAACTTTTTTTTTCTATATTGTTTCCCTTACTAAAGAACCCCATTCTGCATCTGCCATGAAGATTTGGATGGTGGGTTGAGATCACACTGAAAGTCAGGGTGGCCTACATCAGAAAAGTTGCATTTCACAGAACATTTGCTATTGATATGTTGGGAAAGTGTCAGACTTGTGGGAGGACTGGAGAGTATTTGCATGATACATTAATAAGAAACAGTTTAGTATACTAGATTACTAAAGCATGGTTAATTTTGAAGCCAAAGCCCACACATTCTTAACTTTGTTTCCCAGCTGAAGAGCCAGTGTGCTCTCATGTATTGTACAGAAACCGAAGTGTTTTTCTTTGAAAGCAAACCCAGTGTTTAGAAAATCCAAAACTGAGCTAACAGCTCAGCATATAGACATCACACAAGATGTTATTTTAAGCTGTAATGGAGAAATGTCAGTACAGTCAGTATCTGTATTTGCAGCATGTGTGTTTTGAAAAAGCAGGTTACATACGTTCTTGCTTTACAAGTTTTGCGAAACTGAGGTAGTTTAATTTGTCTTGGGAAGTTCAGTGTCTGACAGTCTGATGGGAGGTCTGCTCCACAGTTCCTGGAGGCTTTAGAAGATGTAGAGACCAATGTGCCAGTTTTGATGGAGACCTGCTTTTTGAGACTACGTTCCTTCTCCCAGGAGCATTTTGAAACAAAATTTTTTGAACTTCAGAGTTTAACTGGCTTTAACCAAGTTTGCTCTACCACATCCCCAACTACTGTACTTGTCTTCTAGAAGCATTACTCATCTTTCCCACCTTGAGAAAAGTACTGGGCTTATAGGGATGTATGTTTTCAGGAGCTATTTTTAAATATAGTATTGAAAATATGGTCCTATTTCCTAAGATCATATGAAGAATTAGATCTAGAGTAGATTAAGTATCTTCTCATTTTAATCAATGCAATCAAAAAATAATACAACCTCCAAGTCAAAACTAGGGTGGCACTGTTGCTGGAGAATGAAAAAGCTATCAAAAGCTGCTGTGATTAGCTGGTCATCTGTAAATTCAGTGTTTGGGAGCTGAGAGGTAATAATGTTAAAGTCAGAGAGACATTGCATGTGAGTAAGCTTTTAATCATCTTGATTATTTTTTATTATTATTTTTGGGAGGGATTTTTCTCTCGTTGATAATGAATGCATGGTAACAGACAGTGGCTTTCATTGAAGCAGCAGAGCTCCACCACCCAGACACTTTGTGCTGAGCTCTTGCCTGACAGTTAATGTCACTGTTGCTCTTGAGTTGTAAATGGTGTCCCCTCAAAAGTGCCTTAGATCCTCACTCCTCTGGTTTGTTAAATTTTTTACATCCCTTTCTGAAAAAATATCTAACTCTGGAAGTAACCATCTGGACTGCTTTGATGGTTTGTTGCTGACCATGTGTGTGTGGTAGCGAAGGAAAGGAACAGTCTCTTAGCCATTAAATAATAAATAGTACCATGCAATTTGAAAGGGTGTTATTTCCACATAGAAGCTTCCTGCTCCTGCCCCAGACATACTGAGTTGATGATCATCTGTAAACTGATGGGGACAGATATAACAAAAAACCTCACATAATAAACCCATATGAATGTTAAAAAATTAATAAAACAGATACATCAGTAAACCAATTTTTTTTTCTTTGTTTTTGCACAGAATCCCTGTGAAGAACCTTATCTTGTTCAGTTTTAGATAAAGTATTACGGTTTTATCACAATAATGTTTTGTGATGTATGGAGGCATGGATATAAAAGACTTTTTCAGTAAAGCTATACAGAATTTAAATATTTATGTCAGAATTGATGCATTGCATTAATAAGAACTATAAGTAGAATTCAGCACTTTATTTTTTTAATTCATCATTCCCCTTGCTTCAGCATTGTGGGCTACTTACTGTTGTTTTATGAAAAATTCCTAACCAAGGAAGAATAAGATTTAGCATGTATCAGTACCATATCTTTTTTCATTTGGTGTGTAAAATTGGGAAGATTGCATAGCCTAGACATAAAGTATGGGGTAGAAGTGAGAGATTTTTCTCACTAGCAATCAGAGCCAAGTCTAGGCAGATACATAGAAGTAGAAAATTGGAGATTTGGAAAATATAAGTTAAACATCCAAAGTTGATCAGACTGGTGAAGAAAACCAGAGTCAATGTGTTCAGCTGCAGGTTTGAAACCTTGGGGACACCACATGCAGTGCAGTGTCCATCTCTGGGGTCCCCACCACAGGAAGGACATGGACCTGTTGGAGCAAGTCCAAAGGAGGGGCCACCAAGTTGATCAGAGGCATGGAGCACCTCTCCTATGAGGAAAGGATGAGGGAATTGGGATTGTTTAGCCCAAACCTGTCCGTGATTCTGTGATTTTATTTAAACTCTTCTCACCCCCCATATGTCGGACCTAGATTATTATCTGGTTTACTTTTTCATGTTGACTCTCATTGTATTTACTCCGTTTCTCTATAAGGTTTTGCTCTCTTCCTAATCACTTGAATTCCACTGTTTTAATAATTAATTTTCTCTCTACTGATACTATGTACAAAATTGAGATGGCTGGTAGCACCTTTTTGTTACAGGCAATCTTTTCATGGGGATTCCAAAGCTATTATTATTCAACTGGGCAATATGAGTATTTTAGTACCTTCTGTGTGAGAACACAAGTTTATATTTTAGACTATGAACTAATGCTTCAAACCTCTAGGGAAGAATAAAGGATCAAGTCTGGGCTGAAGGAATCAGAAACTTGAAATGAGAATCATTCTAAAACCTAACATTTCCATGTTTCCAGTAATTCATTATGTTATGCTCTGAACAAAAAAGGAAAGTCAGATTCAAAGACCAAAGTCAACATAGCTTTCTACACACAAACTAGCATTTCATCTAGATTATACATGTAAATAAAGTTGCAGCTTGCTCCTAAGACATAAAAAGCAAAGGTCAGATGATGGAAATAAAGGGAAAAACATGTAAGTCTGTTTGTTCTGCATTTCTTGGCAGCTAATATATTCAATATTCTGGTACTTGTTATGTAGAAAAATAGAGCTGCCTATTGTGGATAACAGCAAATAAGGCAAAGAACCAGTTTTGTTCCTCTTCTAACTCCATCAGTGTCAAAGGACCTAAACCAGGAATTCATTTAGCAGGGGTCTCTGAGTCACCAGCTGAGGTTCAAGTGCTAACTTCTTCTAAGACCCAGGAAAGTTATGCTGAGTAAGCCTGGCAAAAAGGTTCAATTAACTCTTTCAGCTAGAAAACTGGGACAGGGCAGGCTCTGGAGCACAGTGATGGAAAGAGCCAAGCCTTGGGAAGGAAGCTGAGGCTGAGGTTTACATAGTCATTGTCTTTGAATTACCAAAGGCCGGAGCGAGCCTGGGTTACCAAATGCCAGAATGGGAGTAAATTTAGATGCTCTCAGGATTATTTGTGCTTTGAGCAGTGAAGCAAACTCCCTGCTCGCTAGCAAACTGGGCCACACACCGAAGAGGAGGGTGCACACCTACCTTTTCTTCCCCTTCTCACCTTTATTTGTCTTTTTCTTACACCCAGAGAAAAATGAGGAAACAACTACAGCCAGGGAGCTGAGTATAAATAAACACTGGAAAGAGGAAAACTGCAGCATGTTGTTCTGACCTGTAGCCCTTGAGTTTCACAGTTGCTCTCCATCACTTGTACATTAAGCCAGGAATGAAGCCTTCATAGTACATGAAATGGCTATCCTAATTTTACCTTGTTCAAAGATTTTAGGGAGAAAAATGTACCATAATCCTGCAGTTTGGTCCTACTTTATTTAGAAGCTATATAGACAATGTCTTTAAAACAATATGGAATGAACTTATTTTATTGCTGCCCACTTTCAGTGATGAATAGATCAAAGAGGTGTAGTATCTTTAGTGCTACCTTGAGGCTCTTTTTTCACTGCTATGCAAGCAGAAAAATCAAATACAGTTGTATTAACTTATTAGTAGGACAGATTTTGAGTCTATTTAATAAATTAATCATTCAGCATAAATTCTGATATATTGTGCACAAGGACTTTGCCCTGTCATATTATCTCCTGATTCTAAAGCAATATACTTGTACTGCAAAAACTGGTGTGGAGGGTGGGAGAGGAGGATGTGTAAAGCAGCTTATTTTAAAATATTTCTCTCTTTATCTTTTAGAGCTTTGGGGTTTTTTGGGTATTTTTTAATGAAGATGGGACGTAAATTGAGCAATCATACAGAGAAGGTAGCAACCTCAATTATTCACAAAGCAGAGGGTCTGCTGTTACCCCAAGAGTGATATCTTTATTACAGCCTCTAGATACACCATCCTAGCTCCAAAACCGTTTATTTAAGGTAGGTTTGAAAGCCAAAGCTTTCAATATGAACGAAGATATTTTTACATTTGGTCTTTTATACAGTCTTCAGGTGTGACTGCTGAAGACAACATGAGATTTGTTTATTAGACAACATGAAATAAATGTAATAAACAACAATCAGGTTTTTTAGTCCTTATTATAGCTAAGGTTGCACAATGGTTTCCATTCTAACCCTTTTCAACCTCATCATTTTCTAGTGCTTTCATTCCAGAGAAGGGAATTTTTCTTACGGTTATTTTTCCTTGGAAAGTTTGAGTAACTTGGCTCAATATTGCTAAAAATACTGCAAAGAAAATGGGTGTATGTAGGCTTGCTAATTATAGATATTTTTCTTGTTTTAACAACTCTTCAATATATGCAGCTGGGGCAGGGAGAGAGGCTGAAATTTCAGCTATTTCCATATCAAGCCAGCCATCTTTCTGAGCTACCGCGGATTCATGTTTTGGTTTGTGAGTTGTGATCCTCTGGAAAACCACGTGCTGAGCATTCCCAGTGTAGCTCACATACATCCTCCCCACAGCTCCTGGTGCTTGGGAAATCTCTGGTGGGGGCAGCAGCATTCCTGCCCACACACACAGCAGGAACATGGAGAAATGCTACCTAGCCATTGCTGCTCCTCTTGCTCTGCACATGTGGCTGGCCCCCGTCAGCTCCTGTCAGGGAGATTGGGGGGGTTTAGCTTGTAGCCTCCCAGGAGTGGGACCTGCACCTTCGTTGTGTTTTGCTGAAACTTTCCTTTTGGAAAGAACTTCTTTGTCTTATGAGTGCTAAAATACATGTGGCTTTGGGAGTGTGGTCAGGTGGTGTCTAGTTCATTGACATGGCAAAGGTGTTTTGAATTAAAAAAGGAAATGGATTGAAATAATTTAAGATGACCTATTGTTGCATTGGCTTTTGAAGCAATGTTTATCAATGGCTATTAATTTTGCTGGGCTGGGAGTGCTTCACTTTGCTTTGCCATCCTTCCAAGAAGTTGGTTATTCCCACTCCAAAGAGTTAATTGTGGTCAGAGAGGCTGATTGAAATCCTGGACTGTGAGCAACCAAGCTAGTCGCAGCACACTGTGTTGTGAATTAACTCTGACACCATCCTGGACTGTTTTAATCACGAAAAGGAGTTATTTATGAGGAATAACTGTAACATTCAGTACTCATCTTTTTCAAAAAAATATCAGCAGAAGAAAAAAATATAAATAAGGATTTCAAAACAGTTTTATTGCATCATTTGCCTTCCTGCTCATGAGGAGCATGGTGTTAGGAATTAGACCCAAAAAATACAGAAATCAAAGGATGTGATATTTCTCCTCCTGTTTCCGTGCCCGGGGTTGCACGCTGTGAGCCTGCCCCTCTCCAGGCTGTGGTCGTGCCTCCTGCTCGGGCTGCAGCTGGAGCCGCCCGTCGCGACTCAGCCGGGTCAGGCGGCAATTACACCAGTGGCTGTGCTTGCTGACAGTTTTGGGGCGAGGGGAGCCTTTGGAGAGGAAGAGGTGAGCTGGGACTGCTTGATGTGGCGAGGCCCGACGTCAGCGGGGGGATGCTCCGCAGCCGGCATGAAGCCCCTGCCAGGGTGTTGTGGTGGCGGCCCAGCGAGTGCTGGCGGCCTGCTCTCCGTGCTGGGAATGTCACCGCTGCCGGCACCTCCCTGCGCCTCCCTGCAGGGCACCGACAGCGTGTCCCACCTCGCAGAGCCGTAAGGGATGAAGGCAGAGGAGGAGGAGGAGTTTTACCCCTCTGGCCGTCTGTCCCAGCACCTGCAGCAGCGTGTCCACGGCACTCGTGGCTCACAGGGTTGTGGCTGCGGCTTTCACACACCATCTGTCAAGAGAGAAAGAGGAGGAGGAGCAGGGAGACAGTCCCTGGGGCAGGAGTCCCACCTATAGACTTCAGTGCAACATGGCATAGACTCTAATGAGCGGTTTCCCTGATGGTCATATGGAAGAGTCACCTGTGGAGAAAGGGTTTGTGGTGGCCATGGGCTGCATTACTGTGGATTTCTGGACATCCATGTCCAGGCTTCAGGCCCCAGTTGTCCTTCAAGTGCTTTGCTGGGGCCACAGTCCCAGGCCACGAGACATTTGGTGGAAGTGCTGGAGTGAGGGCATCCTGTTGCCCTTGGTCCTCATCCCACCACCAATGTCTGCACACTCTTGCCCTTCTACTGCTATGCTAAGCCTTTTCTGTTGGGAGGGTTTGGTTGTGAGCTAAATATAAAAATGGTGAAAAAAGAAAATCAATGAAACCAAAAGTCATCCCCAAGGAGAGAGGGAGGACAGAGGGGAAAGGAGGAGAGCATTAAATATATGTTAAAAAAAAAAAAAAGTTGAGCTGTAGCCTTAGCAAAAACTAGTTATTGTTTGATGGTCCTGATTGAATTTTTTAGTCAGAAATTAAATAAAAGACAGAGTTGGCCCCAGGAGCAATGCTAGGAGAGATTTGGCCATATCCAAATTGTTAGAGTTTATGTGAGGGGCAATGGAAATTCAGTGCAGCTGGTAAACCTAAAAAATAATAACAAAAAACAATACACCTCTGTGTAATAGAATGTCTTTCGTATGACAAGTATTCCTAAATGGTTTATATAGAATTAAAACCAGATTTAATTTGAAGAACAGGTAATTTTGTTTGTTTAAAAGAAAGAAAAACATAGGACATGAGACTTGACTAAAGCTGGTGTAAATCAAAAAGGGTTCAACTAAAGTCACGTGTCTTAAAATATAGATGCTGTAAAATACACAGGATTGTAATCAGGCCCATAATATTTTACGTCTACAATGTGCAATTTTGCCCCCTTGGAGGAGGTCAGGTAAAGTTATTTACATCCTATTACCTCCTCATATATACATATATTACCTTCCCATTACATCCTATTTCCCTTTTGTCTTTAAATTAAGTTTATTAATTTCTCATGTTCTTTCATTTCTTGCTTTTGTCTTGAATTCTGCTAGATTCTGCCCTTTCTAAATATTTTGTCTTTTAAAACTTTCAGAGTCAAAAGAGGAGGAAGCAGGAGTACAAAAGGTTGCTTTTCTTTTCCATGTCTATCCCGACACCCTTCCCCCACCAAATCCTATTCTCCTCCCAAGAAAAAAAAAAGGAAAAAGGCCTACAATTAATTTAATGGAACTCTCTGGTGAAGAAAAACAAAGAGACAGTAGAAAAGGAATTAAATATTGATGTTTTTTGAATGAAAATACCCCAAATTTAAATAAATTTTATGCCTTTTTTGTCAAGAATAAGTTGTATAACTGGAAAAATTCTAAAAAACCTTTGTTTGCTTAAGGCCACTCAATTCTCTCATTAATTATTTAAACAAGTTTAATTCAAAGAAACACCAAAGCATTTGTGAAATCGAAGTATGTGTTTGAACCATTTAATCTTCCAACATTTGTTCAGGGTATGAATACCTGGTTTAGAAACTAAGAGAATCTCTGTGGTGTGTCATCTCTGCATGGGTGCAAGTGAGACAAATGAAAAACCCTGTGTTTCTTACAGAAAGCATGCTAGTTTAGCTCCAAAGGGATACAAATACACATTTCTGTATTGAAGTAAATGTTTAATCGTGAAACGAGAGCTGATCACTTGTGGCCCGCTGATGCAGTTCTCAGTGTTTGCACTGGAGGTCTCACTGGCGTTCAATGAGTCTGGCCCTCTTGGCTGTCAACCTGCTGTGCCCGGGTTGTAACCAGCTCAGCCTCTTTCCTGCTGCCTGCTGGAATTCTTCAGGAAGAAACAGCAGTTAATGTGGAACATGCCCTGAGGTGAGGGATAAGTCCCACCTCTGGAGGATCCCAGGAAGATTTGTGGTTATGTATGCAACGGTGAGGAGCAGATTCCCTGCAGGATGGTGCTTGGGGAGAGATTACACGTGAGCTTCTCACATGTGATGTAGGATTTACCATTGACTCTGTTTTTTTGGGGTAGTGCTGCTTCCATTATTCTGTATGGTTACTTGCAAAGTGTCCTTTTGGGCACAAAATACTGAATTGCTCTGGGTGGTTTGACTAACCACATACAAAGTAGGTGGGCCTTAGCTTCTCCAGAATAGGCATCCAAACTTAGCAGAGAACTCAGAGGTGAACTGTGTTTCTGCATGATCTGTAGTGTGACCACCTCTGGTTAGAGCACTCTGTGCACTTGGCCACAGGTTTTTGTGGCTGGTTCTCTGGTGGAGGAGCCCCCTGGAGAAAACACACCGTGCCCCATGGCATTTTAGTGTTTCAGAAGTTTTTGATGTTTCTCAAATCCTAAGCTGCAGTGGCACAGTCATATATCTGAAAAGCAGAGATGCTTCTTGATACTTTTGCCTTCATACTGTCTTATGTAAGTGGGTATTGTGAAATCAATCTGTGTACAGACTCTGAGGTACATCAGGGCTGCTGCAATGAGGAGCACAGGAAATTTACACAGGTTTAGAAGTCTGTATGTGACCGGTTTGAGGTAGAAGAGGCATGGGTTTAATGCTAGTTAAAAGTGGGGGGACAAAACAAAAAAACCTCCCCATCAAACTATCAAATATCTTGTTTCTCTACAAGTATACCCATGTATCATGCTTTTGTTAATGGGAGAAAAATAAAAGCTCCTTCCCAACACAGATTTAGTGTCCTGCCCTTCTACTTCTGCTTTCTGTGGTCTTGAGCATCCTGTTGGTCTGGCAGCAGCTGCCCTGCAGTGAAGTGGGTTGTTGCTTCCTCTGGAGGGAAATGGCTGTCAGGGTAATAAAGCAAAACCTGTTCCCATTTCCTCAGAGATGCTGCAAAATATCTTCCCTTCATAGCAGTGAGTCACAAGATAGGTCTTGCCTTGTTGGAAAGTTACTCATTTCTAATCCCACTAAATTTAAATTAATTCCTGGAAACTTTGTTGAAACAACTGACTGATGAACTTCATACTTCACTGAATCTGGACTGATTGACAAAATGAGTTTGGGGCACCTGTTCTGAGATAGCTGAAAAGCTTCGATCATTCCTTCCCAGTTTGCTTCAAACTTCTAAATGTTATGGATATACAAAGACTTTGTTATTTACATCTAAAGACTTGTAATGTGACTTGAATTTTCCATTTATTAACGTAAGTAAAAATTTTAATAATATATTAACAGACATTTAATTAATTTAGACAGAGTCTACTTACTGTCTGATCCTTTAGGTGCTGTGTGCCTCTTTTAATACCACCCATGTCCATTTATTTCAAGAAGAGCTGTATGACGTTTGCATGTGGTCGTTGTATTGTGTTTTTGTTGTCATGAATTCTCTTTGCATGTCTCATCAAATTATTTTGTTCTCTTTGTAGTCTTCCCTTATTCCAAGAAACTCTGATGGATAATACTCTACCACTGACTGAAAAATTTGTGTTCCTTCCTGAGTAAGAGAAACACAGGTGAGATAAGAACTTTCCGTGACATTACCTATTAGAGCTTCTCCTGGGGGCACAGATAGCTGTTTGCTTTTGGGTTTGGGAGGGCTGAAGGACCATGAGGGCTGGGTGTCAAAAGCCAAGTCAAAAACAGTCAAAAAATACTGGTTTATATCTCTTTCCTGTGAAATTGCAAATTGCTTTCTGATTTTTCAGAAATGTTTCCTTTAAAATGTCTTTGAGCATTACTGAGGATGAAGTCAGAAAGATAATTTTAGTTTATTTGAAGCTGCACAAAGAAAAAAAAGGATTTCTTTGCTCTTTGCCAAGCTGAGTACAAAAAAAAAAAATCAATTCTGAACCTAAGTTTTTGAAATCAAGTCCAATAAAATTTCTTCCAGTTTCAAACCCGGTAAACATGAACTCATCTGAAGCCTGAGTCAGAGCAAGTGCCATACTCTGTAGAAGAGTTTAAAACTCAGGCTTGGCACTGACATGTCACTTCAGTTGTTACTTAAAAAAAATAGTAGTGATCCCCTAAAGTAAGAGATCATTTGATAAGGAAGATAAAAAACCCCAAAACTGCCCCAGGAGATGGATTTAAATCCTTTCAAACAATTCTAAGGTTTGAGCTGTGGATAAAACACAAATTACTCCATTCTTCACAAGATGCTCTGTTTAATATAATGCAACTCATGAGGTTAGGACACTGCTAGCAGTCACATGATGCTAGCTGGACAACTTTTGAAAAACCTTATCCAAGGTGGTGTGGTTCCTGGGTCATTCCTGCAGAGAGCTCCCAAGTCCCCAGGAGGGCTTCTGCTCACTGCAAGGGAGCAGGAGCACTGGAGGCCCGAATGCTGCCTGGCTCCTTTCTGGTTTTTCTTGCCTTGGCAACTGCCATTTGCACAGCAGTTAATTCAGAATAAATGAAATTTCAAAGTGCACATTTCTTGTTCCCCCCCTTCCTGCTGTGTAAAGGGCTAGGGTAAGAGGAAATGATTGATAGATTGGTTAGAGGAGAGACCCTCTGGAAGAGGGAAAAGCATGAAAATTCTCTCCACTGCTCCCAGACAAGGTAATGTTCATACAAGAACACGTGGGACAGCAAGAACGCTGTTCCCCTCACCATCTTTTGTTCCCTCCACCCCACTTTCACATGTCCAGGGTAAGGACAAGGGCTTGTAGCTGCTGCATGGCAGTAGCTGAGTGCCTCATGTTGATGTTCTCTGCTTCACTCTAGATCTTTTGCAGGGAAAAGTTAAGAGTACTGTTCTGCTAATTATATGCTCTGTGTCCGTGTATACCTTCCTGTTTCTGAAACGCACTGTTTTGGTCCTGCAGCGAGGTGATGCATTGGAAGGTGCGGGTGTAGTTCGTAGCACCAGAGGTTTTATTACAATTGGATGTGTGTGCTCGTGCCAAGGAAATGGAGAAGGTGGATGCGAAGAAAGTGTCTTGGGTTGATGGTGGCAAGGTGGCGCTGAGAAGGATCAGGTGTGGGAGAGTGCAGCGCAGCCTTCTCGGCTGGACGTGCCCTTGGGCGGCGGGCATCCCAGGCTCGGGCAGCAGGTTCGGCAGGATTCGCTTGTCGGCCCCACGCCCTCCCAGCTCTGCGGGAATGACGGGCTTTCCGCGTCCGAGCGTTTCGGGGAGCTGGAGCATCTCGACACGCGTCCCAGAGCGGCAGCCCGGTGTCGGGGAGGGGGCACGGCGGGGCTGCGGCAGGAGCCGCAGCCGGGAGCGAGGCACGCCCGGCCCGGGATGACCCCGCCAGAGAGAGGGGGAACCCGCCAGGCTGGCGGGAAGGGGGGACGGAGGGGATGGAAGTCTCTGCGCGGCGTGTCCCTCCCGGGGATGGGGATTGCGGACTGCGGAGGGGCCAGCGAGAGATTTGGAGACCACCGAGTGCGAGGGGCAGCAGCGCAGGAAGCCCGACGGGGGCTCTGCCGCCCCGCCCGGGTCAGGGCGCTCCTGCAGCGTGAGGGGCCGGTCCCGGGGCTCTCCCGCCGCCAGATGCCCAGAACCCCTCGTTCCGCACCGGCCGGGCTGCAGGAGGAGGAGAGGAGGAGGAGGAGGAGGAGGAGGAGGAGGAGGAGTAGGAGGAG
>VZDJ01007747.1:368663-382538 GCA_008694505.1 Cyanoderma ruficeps | reverse complement strand
TCACTCCTGCTGACTGCAGAGGTTAAGGCGAAAGACAGAAAAAGGAGGAGGGGAATAAAAAGTAAAGAGGGGGGAGAGAGAGTGAAAGAAAACTAAGCCCAGCTTTTGCCGGTGCTGCTTGGATTGGATCTGGTTTGAGTTTCCTCTCTGCTGGCTTGAGCAGCAAGAGGAGGAGGAGTGGGGGGAAGTAACTCGCTCACTCTTCCTCTGAAACTTCAGCAAGCGTGCCGGTGCCTGCGCTGGCGGGGAGCTGCCCGGGTGCAGTTTCCTTGCAGCTTATTGCTCTCAGTTTCTAGAGAACTGCCTGGACTTCTCGAGGACCTGGAGGAAAAAGACATCACAGACCTGACAGTTGCTCACTGCCTATAGACTTGACACTTTTTTTTTTTCCTAGGGAATTCTTTTTTAAAAATATTTTTCTCCCTTGTCTCAGAACAGCAGTTCCTTGAGTGGCTTTGAAATCCAATGCTTCCTTAACAACTTTGGGAGATATTTTTAATAACTTGCCCCCCACTTCTGTCTTCATTGCCAAAAGAGAAAAAAAAACGAAAAAGGAGGAAAAAAAGAAAAAGGAGGAAAAAAAATATATTCTTTTTGGGGGAGGGGAGATGATCGTGCCGATGTGGAATAAGTGCTCCTACTGTCTCCTCTTACTAGCCGCGGTCCTGATCGTGGAGAGCTCCCAGCTAGACAGCTCCAGCTCCAAGGTGAACTCCATCAAGTCCACCCTGATGGGGGAGGCTCCAACTCAGGCAACCAACAGATCTGCAGGCATCCACCAGGGACTGATGCTTGCTAGCAGTAAGAAGGGCAAAATGCTAGAGCAGATGGGAAAACCTCCCAAGCACTATCACCGGCAAGGAGAGGTAGGACATCACTTCATTGCTCGAGTGTCTGTCCGTCTGTGTGCTGTATATAAATAATTGCTAGTCCTCCCCGTCACATTGTTTTCAGAACTTTAATGTGCTAAATTAATTTAATTTCTTCATTGGGCTTGCCTGGGACAATATCATCTCATAATAGGTGTTAAGATCTGTGCAAGTGGGAGGTTTATGCCATTGATTCTTTGTAGGGTTAATAACTGATGAAAGAAAGAGCAATCTAAAAAACTATCATCTTCAGTGTTTCTTTCTTTGACTCCTTCAAAAGGCTGCCAGAAGCAAATGAAGAAATTTCTTGCTAACTCTCAAGACAGTAAATGAGTTTAATTTGAATAGGTGAGGAAAATTTGGACATGAAGTAAAAATTCACAGCAGCATAACAAACTTGGGTTTAGAAATCACACCTCGCAAGTTGATCTCTGGTATCTTGATCCTTGGTGAGAATAAAAAGGCATGCTATCCCTGTGGTATAGTTTAAGGTACAGTCATTTGTTTAATAAGACAGAAAACAAATTCTAGGTTCCTTGTCCAGGATATGCTCCAGTGGTTGTGGAAGTTTTGTTTGCTTATGAGAGTTTGAATGTAAAGAAGATAGAAAATGTTATAGAAAAAAGGAGAAGGTTAAGGGAAAAAAAAAAAAAAAGACACTGACTTGCTTGTGCAGTCTTCTTTCCTCTCTACCCTGGCTGGAAACTTGGAAGTCTGATAGAAAATAATCTTCATTCAACTATCTTTGTGCTAGACTCTAAAACAGTATTTTAAGCCATCAGTCCTGTTCTTCCTTCTCAGGTCTTGGATGGTATGAATGTTGCGTGTTGTGATGTTAAAAGAGGCAGACGTCTTCAGAGAATATAGATTTTATTGGGTATTATTAGTATCTCTAAATACAGCAGCTTTTAGTAAGCAACAGTGTAGCAGTAAGAGAGCTGCCAACATTCAGCACTAAAAAGGCAAAATACTCAATGCCTGAAAGGTCTGTACTTGTTTAAATTTTCCTTATAGCAGCAGAGAAGCTGAAAATACAAATAATTCACTGAATTTGCTAAAGTGTTTCACATTAGCTTGCTAATAATTGAATGTTATAATTTGGTTTTGCGGGCTGGCATAGTAACAGTCGTGGTAGTTTTGGGGTTTTTTTGTGTGAGAAATTTGTTTTTAAACTCCTCCAAGCTTTCTTTCCCTAGCCATTCAACTGCTTTATAATTTACCCAGAATTTGGTTGCCTCTCCTTACCTCTAAGCAAAGTTTAGCAAGAGATGCCATGATGAAGATTCATATTAATAAAGTGCTGTGCTCTTCTCTAGTTCATGTTTTACTAATTACTGTTATATGACTATGTTGAATCACCTTGAGGACATAGAGGTGCCCAATGCACCTTTTTTTTTGCGTTCTCCTTGGATTTTCTTTTGTTTTCAATGTATTCGCCAAATGTCAAAGTACAGGTCCTATTTTCCCACTAAATTTTATCAGTCTCATGAGTTTTGTGAGTCTGTGCTGCCCAGCCTTTGCCTTTTGGGGAAGTCTTGCCACCTTCCCCTGTGTACAACATTCTCAGCACTTCACTGTGTATTCAGTGCAATGTTGAGAATAATTGATTATAATTCACCAGTTCCTGAAAAACAATTTGTCCTGCCCACCAGTTGTATTTACAAGACTTGCCCCTAACTTGCCAGCCTGGACTGGGATTTCTGGGCCCTTCCAGTTACTGGCATGAACTCACAAGGCACACTTCAAGCAAGAGACAGCCCAGTAAGTATCTGTAGTGGTAGAAGATACATCATGCATGTTAAGAGTTCATGTTTGTAGCACAAGGAAAGACCCCCGGAGAATTGGTGGCTGTGACTCCCAGGGAGTGAAGCCTGACCTCCCATCAAGGGCTGTCAGCGCTGAATTTATCCTCTCTCCCTGAGATTCTGTCCCTAGATCCTGCATGGCCTCACACAGACGTATGTGAAAATGACACAGATTTGCTCCCAATAATTCTAGATGCTACTTTTGGCCGTCTGCCTGAAGCAACACAGTTAATGTAGAATTGCTATAAAAAAGAAGAAAAGAAGGGAAAAGACAAGGAAAAGAAAATGAAAGAGAGGAAAAGAAAAGAGAGGAAAAAAAAGGAGAGGAAAAGAAAAAAAGAAAAGAAAACAAGGGAAGAAAAGAGAAAAAGGAGTATCTTCTGTGAAAATGTTTTCTCTTCCAGCTGTTGGGCTGGTAAACCGCTGTGTTTTTTAACAGCGATGTCACGCATATCAACCAATTAAGACATGACATTTTCATAATCTCTTTAAAAGTACTCTCTTATTAGGTTAGTGGCTAATTTGTTTAGATTATGGGACTTTGTACTCAAGTTTACCATGTCATTTGCAAAAGAGCAGGCCTATGCTTTTCTTTCTAAAACAGTCTGTTGAATTAGCGGAATTTGTAATGTCTCAAAAGTAAGAGTATCTTTTATATCTTGGCAACATTAGATGGTGAGTTGAGTGTCTTGTTTACAACTAGGAAATGGTTTTAGTAAGGACCAAGGACATGCAAGTAAAGAAAAATTAATAGAATTTTGCTGTTGTGAGGGCTCTGAGCTGTGCTTTCGGCTTTGCACGTACAAGTGGTGGGTATCACCAAAACTGATGAAAGGACCATCAGCCTACAACCTATTTGCTTTTCAATTATGTTAATTCTCAGGACTAGGAGCAACTTGGGAGTGTTTAATCAGCAATAAATCAACCGATACAATAGTTCACGGCTTATCTGGAGTGTTGATGTTTTTCAGCTGGTAGTTACAGTGCTTCTGCCCAGAAAGGGAAGATCCAGCACTCTTTTGTCAGGCAAAGTTCCAGTTTAAATTAATGAAAATACTCACATGAGCAAAGCAAGCTGATCCAGCTTGAAGAGAGACTGGCCGGGCAAATGTGGATTTTAGTAAGACTTAACATTTTTATGTCTTTCTGAGGAATATTATTTATTTTCTGTTCTTATTCCCTTTACTGCCTTGGATCAGCAGAGAATGAGAAGCACCGATGTGCTAAATCAATGAGATTTCATTCTCTTCACTGTTCTATACTGTCACTGCAGCTTTTCCTTTTCTGCGAATTGTTAATGTTTCCCCAATTTCACAGAGAATAAGAAAGTATCTACAGCATTTGCACAAGGGAAAAATATTCTCCAATATAGTACTGTACACTGCATGCTAATCTAGGTTACTTTGGGGGGATCAGGATTATATACTATCAGCTATTTATTTCCTTTCAAAACTTGATTTAGAGAAATGCTTCTAGGGACATCCAACACCTCGGTTCTGTGACCTGTCCGTGAAAGTGTTCTGGATATATCCCCTCTCTAGGTAAAATGATACAGTGGACAGGGTCACAAGTGACAGTGAAGATAGATTAATTTTTCTCTGTGTTAGCTATAGATTCCACTGTGTTTGTGCAATGTCTCCCACGTGAGTGGGAGTGCTCTAGCTCAACCAGAGAGATGCAACCTGAAAGGCAAAGTAGAACACATTGTACGGTGCTTGAAAAGTATGACCATTCCACAGATTCCTGGTTGATGACTTTGTAGCCTCTTTAATTCACTTCACCATCTTTTAGACTTCTTGCCTCTGGGTTTTAGTCCCCTCTCTTCTCTGAGACGCGTCCCCTCTGCCGATGCTGGGGTTTGCACACCTTCACACTCAACCACCTTTAATGATCTGGTAGGCTGTGACCTACCAAGCTGTATTTCCAGCTGTTTTCCTTCTTTAGTCTATGCGTGCTATCATCTTCTCCCCTTCCCACCCCTCCCACAACAAGCTGTTGTTTCAGCTCGTTCCCCAACAAGATGTATCTCTCACTCCCTTTGTCCCTTTGCTGCTGCATAGCTGTTTGGGTTTGTGTTTCCTATCGAAGACTGCCCCTTCCCCATGAACATGATGGAAGCAGTAGCAATGAAGGGAAAAACTGAGACATCCAGTAGAGGGAACTGGCACATCTGTGGGGCTGACTAAGAGATAATGAGGTCTGGAAAAGGGAGAGAGGACTGAAAAGCTGGGAGAAGTTTTAGCGCTGTAGAGGCACAACAGACAGCTATCAGATAAGCCTTAGTATTCCAAATGCACTCGGTTTAATGTTAAAGATGTGTTGTTTTGGTTTTTTTAAATTCTATTGCAGCTTGAGCTAAGAGGTTTGAGACCACAGAAGCCAAACCAAAGAGGAATGTATTCAAATGACTAATTTGATACTGATCTCTTACCTATTAACGCATGGACATACATGTGTTTCTTGGACAGGACGTAGTTACCCACAAGGACCTGCAAGAAAATATTTGGATGATGTTTTGTAGCAAGTAAAACAGCATGAGATGTAGTAATTGAATGCAGTGCCCTGACAATGTTACAATAAAATGTACCAAAGACACCAAAAATGTAACCACAATATCTTAAATAGCTAGCAACCAAGACAGTAAAAAATATTTCTTCATGGGATTAAAAATAGATTAATTAAAATAACTAAAATTGCATCCAGCAATAGCTGCCTTTTTTTTTTTTTTAATTTAAAAAAACCAGAATTGCTAAATCTGCAGAGGCCACCAGAGAATTAATTCTTTGCTGTTGCTGTTTGGTCTTAGGAATCTGGGTGACATACTGGTTTACTGGCAGCAGTCTTGCTAAATAACTTACTGGCTTCTCTCTTAATTGCAAAAAATGGGGTGCAGAGTATTATCTCCTTCCTGGGTCATGCTTGGTGTCCCCTTCAAATTGTTATTATTGGCTGATGTCATAATATAGAGCAAAAGCTCCTATCAAGTAGCTATACTATAAGTATTTTCTATTGGCTTTGCAAGAGCACCTAGAAAATTTCTAGAACTCTGATGTGCTGCTGGGTGTGCAAGTACTTAGGAAGAGTCAGTTTCTGTATGGAAAGTCTGTCAGAGCTTAACGACAACACAGAAGATGGTGAAGCATGATTACATTTTCCCCTCAGAAAAGTGAGTCTGATTAACTCATTATGTTTGATTAACTGATGCTTTGCAGATGCAAATATAGTATGAGTTTAATTTTGATCTTAATTATCTCAACACCGGATGTATCTTGCAAGCACTTCGTATCTCATGACTTGTCAATAGAGCCTTTGGTCCTTTTACACTTGTACTTACAAATGCCTCACCCTGGAAATGTCGTTCAGGAGGAATTCAGCTCTGCAGAGGAGGAGCTCCATGAAGCTTCTGCTTCTGTTTGGTTTTCCAGCATGGCTTTCCTCTCCACGTTTTGTATATCTGCTAATTTTTTGAAGTTTTATATATATGTAAAAATGTTAATTTGAAGAACACCTTCAAAGCAGAGAGCTTCCCCTCCTGCATGTGCTTGCCATGGTCCCTACCAAGTTCATGCTACCACCTGCGTGCACACACTGGTTGTGGCTGGCAGGAATCAGGGTGTGGTGGGACACACCTGGAGCCAGCAGCCCCTGCCTGGCCCATCACTGCCACAGGGCTTGTCACCATGTCCTGTCCTGATGCTGCAGAGCTTTGTGTTGGTTTTGGCACCGCAGTCATGAAATGTTTATGATGGATTTAAGGAGCTGAAGTTTGTATGACACCACAGACATAGTGGAGAAAGCTAGAAGCCACCATTCTGCTTTTCCTGCACTGATAAAATTCCAGTTGTATTAAGAATTTTATATTTATACTTTCTTTTAGTGAACTGAAGATAATTCTTTTGAAATCTTTGTCTTTTACTGCTGTGTTCTAGGCAGTGTTTCTGGTACTTTTAGGTTGAAACCTATAGGAAGCTACTATGAGCTTCATATCCATAGATGTGGAAGGCCAATAAAAAACCCAATAAGATGAGGATGTTTGCTTTGCTACTCTTAAAATTAATTTTGTCTGCAAAATTTTTTATTTTCATTAGAGACCATGAACTCTTTTTTTTTCACTGAGTACAGGATTGGCAGTGTGTGACCCCAAACCATCACTTTTCTTCAGTGTGACTTTTTTGCTTTTTGGTTGAAGGTCAAATTTGTTCTAATGGAAATTGTAATGAGTATCAAATAATTTTCAAATTGTAATGAAATGTGGAAATAGATGATTTATGGTACTTCCAAGCTAATTTCAGAATCATTTGCTCTAGAATGGGCTACAGAAAGTAGTGTTAGAGAGAGAGTGAGATGGCTTAAAAGGATACATATGTTCATACTAAAGGACAGCATAATATTAAATCACAGCAATCTTCAAATAAAATAATGAGTTTTGTTCATCTTGGTTACAGTTTCTTTGGGATCGGCCTTAAATCCATCTATGGTTTATACATTTGTGTTCACACAAACAGAACTTGACTTATGAAAATAAGTGGATAGAAACACACAGTGGGAACATGGAGTTCACTCATTCAGCAGCTATTTTGTTCTTACTAACGGAAAGAGCAGAGCAATACTACAAAAAACACCAAAACTTAAACGTTGTTGGGTTTTTCCGCCTCAAAGCACGTAAGCACACAGTTCAGCCCCTTGGGACTTTCTTAAAGCTAAGCTTTGATATGATTGAATTTTCATATGCATAGTAATGAATCTTTGAGACATGCATGTTGCACATGTGTAGTGCAAATGGCACTGGTTTAGCATTTTTAGCAGTAAGCAAAGGCAGACTGCTCTGCACATGCTTGGGAATGAGGTGTTGCTTCACTCTGCAAGCCCTCTGCCTCATTCTCTGTGCATCATGTAAGTGTGAACCAGGCTGTGCATGCTTTTAAAAGCATATTTATCGGTCCAGTGAATGAGAGGACAGGGTTCAGTTCTATGTGTTTTGGCAGCTTGCCTTGAGTAAAGCAGTGACTTGCTGTCAGCATGATCTTCTCTCTGCAATCTGAAATGACTGCAGTGGAGATCTCTTAAAGGAACTGCGAACACAATATGTTGATGTTGCAGCAGGAAACTTTTATTCTTGGAATCTCGTTCTTAACTGGAGCAGCATCAGGCAAAGTAGTGCATCTGATGGGGGAAGTTCTCCTTTACTTTTCCTTTTGCATGGAGGGAGGTAGCTTCCTGAATTGGGTTTGTTTTGGGGTTTTTTGCCATATGTTCCTACAGAAAATGGTGCATGTCTTCTTGACAGTCTGAAAAGATACTGAACTGGACATTCTGCTGTGGCCTGACCTGTAAGGATTAGTACATACTGCAGTGTACTTGCCATATTTCTTTGTTTATTTTCTTTTGGCTTGAAAATGAGGGTGCAGAGCCCTCCTACCCAGTTTGTTGTGGACTCAGGATGCTGTTTTCTCTCAAAAAATAAAAGTTTGTGTTTCTCTCTATCTTCTGGAGTTTTAGGTTGCCCACACAGAGACTGAGCTATGAGTCTTTTACTCTCCCTTTGGTAGGAGACCAGTAGGGTGTATGCTTCCTTTCTTTCTTTTTCAAACACCATCTCCCTGTCATTCTTGAGGAGGGACGGAAGAAAGGGCATATGAATGATCATGTTTTGCCAGACCTGCCATTCTTAAATTTGAGTTTATCATCCACTCAGGCAGCAATAATGACATCATCTGGCTCCCATAACCAACAACTCTGTGTGAGCTGAACACTGTGGGGTTGCCCAGAAAGACTGAGAGTTGTTTTTTCAAACCAGTTGCTGTTACTCCCAACGAAACTAAATTTCCATTTGTATATTTTTTATAACCAATTCCTATGGAAGGGTGAGAGAGTTGGTGTAGGTCAGAATTGAGGAATGGAAATTTTGGGAGTCAAGGAAGGACCATAAAAACAGGAGGCTGTCATCCACTCTCCACTGTGTGTGGAGCCAAATGTTGAGGCTGCCTCATGTCATCTTACAGGTAAAGGGGAAAATTGCCTAGGCTTAAAAGTCTACTTATAGTTTGGTGGTAGTACTAAACTGCTTAGCTGCATACGATGTTTTTGTAATTGTTTAAATAAATACAGAGTTTTTAAATGCTCTTTAGGAATGCTTGTAAACTTCTGTGCTTGGATTTGTCCCCATTGCTATCTTCCAGACATCCCACTCCTCGCCAGGAAAATGGCTTTTTAACAAGAAGAATCCTCTGGAAATTACTTTCTGAGGGGGTCCTAGCCACAGCAGCTGCAACAAATTGCCACTGAACTTCAGTCCCAATTGTTTTTTATTGCTAAAAGGATAAGTGACCAAGTGAATATTTGTATTATAGCTTCACGACAGTTTATTAAACATCAAATTGTAGTGTGTGATGTTGCGTAACCGGAAGATTAAGGTTTTCCCTGTGGAGAAAAATTTCTCTCAGACTTTGTACCGATGCTTAAGCTGTAAGAGGGTGGGAAAGTCCTGCCAGTCCCAAACTGTTCTGTGGTTAGGCTGGCTTAGGGTATTCCTCTGCTGGGGCTGGTCAGTGATGTCAGCACAAGCAGAGCTATAACTGCATGAGGAAGCTGAGAAGCCACGGCACCGCAATCCATTGCATGTTGGTCCACCTCCTGCTGAGGAAACAAGTCCATGGGGAGTGTTTCCTGAGCAAGAGGGTTTTGAGTAGCAGCACAGCTTCAGCATAGCTCAGATTATGCTAACTGGGAAGAATTTTTGGCATGATTTTTCAAATAAGCAACACAGAGCCCAGGAAGGAAAATAAAAGATGGCGCAAAACCATCAGATAGTACAGGAGACGTGCTTGTGTCTTTGAGGAGGATTTGCCACCTGGAAAGGGTCTGCTTGCCCTTCTCTCAGCCTCTGTGCTCTAACTTGGAGGATCTCTCCCTCCCCAGATATGCTGGCCTCACTGTCACTAGTGTGGGTTTGGGACTTGGTTTTGGTTTTGTCCATTACAGTTACAAGGATGACGCCTTTTCTTAAGCACTATCCTCTCAAGTTATCAGTGAAGAGTAGATAAGAGAATCTGTATTTTAGGCACACATGTGCACTGCAGGTGTGAAGGGAACTCTTAAACTGTTTATGAGTGCACAAAGCCCCATGAACAAAGAGGGCAGAAAAGAACGTTGTCATTTTAACAAAAAATGTTTTAGGGCCCTGTTAAAAAATAAAGCCAAAGCAGAACAGCAAATGGGCTGCAGATTGTCTGTGTAAGAGGGGTTAGCACTCTGAAAATCTCTGATTTTTCTGAACAAGCTTGTGCCCAGACAGTCCCTGTTAGCCAAGGTGCCATTTGACAAGGGAGGGGATATCTACTGTCAGGCTCTTGTCTTGGAGAGTTACCCACAAAATGCTCTTCCAATAGGCACACACAGGCAAGAAGGATAGCACTGCCTTAACTCCATTTTTAAGGTTTTAGATGACTAGAAGTCAATGGAGACATTGTACGAACAGGTGTGATAGTGGTGTGTGAGTTCCAGATCTGGGGTGCCCTTGTCACCTTCAAGTTTGGTAGGATTGAAGTCTCTTTTACTGCTAAAGGGTCAGAATGGTCAAGGATTGCTAAAATGAGAGAAAACACATTACTTTCTTTAAAACCGCCATGTGAGGATATCTTAATTTGTTTGGAACAGCTTTCAGGTACACTGAAGGTAGCATCTGTAATGGTGATGACAATTCAGTACGCAAATGAAAGTGATATAACTCATTCTGCTCCAGCACTGTTTTCCAGCAGATGCACCAAAGAAATTTAGCCACAGACACAAGTTCATGCTGCCCAGAACTGCTACACTTCAACTCTTTGCTCTGCAAAATGTGCTGCTTTATTGCCCTTCTTATCCAAGAAGTGCCACACACTTCTGCACAGAAAGCCATCTCAAAGCTTTGGCCTTGTTTACCAATAGGATGGATCTGAAATATATTTATGTACCTAACACCCTGAATGCTTTCAGTGGGAATTAGGTTCTGTGTGCATTTAGGGAGTGGGGTCATGGTCTTTTCCACGCACAAGAGAAATTCAGAGGAAGTCATCTGTCTGAGACTCAGTGCAAGGAATACTCAGGGATGAGGACCTCTCTTCCCTATCATTACCTATGTAAGGTAGTCCAAATTTAATAATCAGAAAAATTTGTTATAATTATTATTACAGAAAAATTAAATTAGAATAATTTATGCTGTTCCCTCAATGATGAAATAATTATATAAAAGATCAGTTACAGATTGTATCTAATGTAGCAGACACAGTTACACTGGCCCTTCTCTCTGGGTTACAATCNGAACTCAGTAAAACTTTTTCTCTTTTTCTCTTTTTCTCTTTTTCTCTTTTTCTCTTTTTCTCTTTTTCTTTTTCTGTAAAACTGGACAAGGATGTAGAGATCTTGCAAAGAGAGCTGTAGTGCTTGTCTTTAATGAACCTCTTCCTGACCCACCCTATGTGAAGCAGTTGACACATCATGTGTTGTGCAGCTGGGACGGCCTCCCTGGCACATGTCTCTGATATGTGAATGTATTGACTCTGGCCCTTTGGAAGCACCGGTCCCATGCTGTTCTCCAGAGTCATGTTTAAGTCATTTCCCAGGTACCGTGGATTTAGGACTGGTAGGAGCAAAAGCTGAAGTGGAATTCACGAGTTCAGATTTAGCTGATTCTGTGAAAACAGATTGCACAACACAGACTGACAGTTTCTGGATTTGATTTTCTCTCTTTCCTTGGTTTGACCTCCAGTGCTCCTTCTGTCAGCTGGCCAGTATTTGGTTCTGAAGTTGTAGAGTTTGTGAGTTTCTGTGTGTATGTGTGAATGGGATTTTTTGTTCCAGTTTTTTTGTGGGGTTGTTGTTTTACTTTTGCCATGTAGCCCTTTAAATTTGAAATTTACCCCTTGATAAAAGGCCAGGTGAGTTTCTGTGAGACAGCAGCTGGAGTGCATGAAGGATGCTGAGGTGGCACAGGGGTGAAATTCAGGCAGGGTGATCCACACTGCTGAACAGTCTGAGCAGACAAGAGCAGCCATGGACAAAGTTCATGTCCTGTCAGTGGTACAAAGCCCATCTCTGTCCCTGCAGTACAGGGAGCTCGGCAGCTTCTGGTGCTCTTGACTTCACTGGAAGGGTTTGTTCTTGTATGCTTTGACCATTTGTGAGTAAAATGGTCACTGCTTTAACTTTTGATCCCCTTCTGCCCTAAATGACCCTATTGTCGGAAAACAATTTAAAGAGTAGCTGCTAGAACACATTTTGTGAAATGTTTGCTTCTTCTAAAGTTCATTTTAACTGTATGTTTCACCTCAATAGTTTTCAGAACAAAAGAGTCTCTCATGTTCTTCTGTCCTGACAACATGTGTGAGGCTGAAGCTTCCTTCTTCCTCCCAGCCTATCTCAGAAAACACTCTCAATACACAGCTTTAATTGTATTTGCAAGAACAATATCAAAGTTATTCCTTCAAAAAGATTTGACTTTTTTTTTACCAGACTAATGACATATCAAAATCAAATTACCCCACCTTTACTCTTCAAATAGCCAATGGAGCCATAGCTCTAGTACAAGAACTTAAAAAAAATGGAATTGCCAAGGTATAACCCATTTCATAACTGATTAGAATAACTCACAATTTATCAAAAATAAGCAGGATTACTGCTACATTTCACTGTACAGGGAAGATATGAGCAAAGCTTCACATAAATCTTTCAGGACTGATTCTGTTCAACTTGTTGGCAAATGTTCTGGAAAATGGGCACAGAATTTTTTACAAAAATTTATTCACAACAGTAAAAACTTAAGTGGACTACTTAAAGAGTTTCAGTAAATGCCAGTATAGTGACCACCTGAGATAAATGAGATAAATCCCATGGGTAAAATTCCATTTCTAATAGTGTAAAACAATATATATGGCATCATATGACAGCAATTTGGCACATACAGTGATAACCTGTAATTTAGAGTCAATTTAGTTATCTTTCACAATGAAGCAGCAGCAGAGAGACAAAAATTGAATACTAAACACATATAAAAATAAAAGCCAAGTGAAATATCAGGAAGTGAAAAAAAACCCCAGAGGGCCTTGTTAAACTGGTTCTAATCTCGTGGTGCTGAGTAGCTGTTAAAAGATATAAAACCAGCCAGGATTAAGTGGAGAAGGAGGACAGCAGAGATGATCATAATGCCAGAACTGCTTAAACACAGGAGAAGGTAAATAGAATGCAAAGATCCAGTTTGGAAAAGGGATGCCCATGGGAGAACAGGATGGAGAGAAATAAAGTAGTGAAGAGTCAGAAGAAGGTGAGTGGGGAGCAATCACTCAATGTTTGCTGTAGAAGAGCCAAGAACAGACAGTGTGAAATTATCAGACAGCCAGGAACTACTTTTTCATGTCGTGGAGCTCATTGCCACATGATGCTGTGGGAGCCATATGTGGGAACTGGTCAGATGGAGAAGACAGACACAGAGACAAGAGATTGCACTGGTAGGGCCTGAACTTCCAGCCTCAGGTGTGTCCAAGTGACTGTTGGCTGAAGCTGGGAGAATGCAACTGGGAGAAGCCCTGTACTTGCTTATAATCTTATTCCTCTGAGTATTTGCATCTAGCTGGATGCTGGCCTGACCACTTTTCTCTGATAGCTTATAGCAACTTTTATGTACTTAGGCAGTTAATAATTTTTAATCAACATAAAAATATATTTAGCCCAGTTTGTTGCCTCAGTTTATCAGGAAACTTAAGCATATCTGGTTCAATGTAAGCATTTGTGTTTTGTGTACTTCTGTTAGGATGTGCATGTACAAATATTATGCAAAAATTTGACTACTGAGCTGAACCCAGTCCTTGGGTCTATGACAGTGGGCACTGATTTTCATATCCTCTCCAATGCCCATGGACATCAGCGTTAACACTCTCATGAATGCCAGTGTGGCTTTGTTATCCACATTTTCAGTCAAAAATGTTGAATAGTCCAAAGAGGTTGCTGCAGCAAATGGAAAACATGACTACAATGAAAAGGAAATGGAAAAAGAAGAAAGAGGCAAAGAGGCTTAGAACAGATTTACAAAGTATGTAGGATACACAAATCAGAGGAGACTTTTCAAAGATTTTTGCTAAAATTTAATCAGCTACAGAAGTAAATACTTTCCAAAAAGAGTAAGATTTTCAAGTCATTCATTACTCAGAATGAAGATTGGGGGGGGGGGG
>VZDJ01007747.1:97552-367686 GCA_008694505.1 Cyanoderma ruficeps | reverse complement strand
AAAAAAAAAAAAAAAAAAAGATATTTTAAGGAACTAACAACTTTTGGAAGGTGATAACATAGATGACCAATCCAAACATTTACACAATGGGGCGTATTTTTAGAGAAGAGAAACACAGAAGAAATTAAATGTTGTAAAGTTTAGTAGGAAGTGCACAGGCTGAATATCTGAATATGATCCTGGCTAAGTCAATATGCCTTTAAGCAGTAGATTTCTAAACTTTCCTTGGAATATTTTTATTTTTAAAGGTGCATACCTAACATAAAAATTCTTGGAATAAAAAGAATCTTCTTTTTTCTTTTTAACTGTTCAATGTGAAAAAAAGGTGCTGTTTTCACAATTGTTAAGATTCTAAGCAGAACAATATTGAAATTTATTGCAGAAAAGAAGATTATTGTTTTGGGAACCTGCATTTGATCTTGAATCAGTAGGTTATTCTGCATTCATTTTGTATCCTTCTCAGCTTTCATGCTCTCTCATCCATCTCTTTCTGATATTATATTAAACTCTTGAGTGTATAGAAATTTAGGTTCCCAGGACTCTGAATTAGACTGGAACTCGATTCATCTGACAGACCTTTCAAACTGGGACTGTAATTCCCAGTTCATTTAGATACTTAATGATCATTCAATCTTCTGTCTGTGTTTCCACTTGCTCGTTTACTTTTTACGCAGTAGGAGTCAGTCAATCTTCAGATCAGAAGCACATGGTACCCCTCCAGCAGACAAACATTTTCCACCAACGTTTTGAAGAGAATGAAAATCTAAATAAATAACCCCCAAGGCTGAAAGCAGCCTATTCACCAAGCAGTAATTCCACAGGAAAAATAAATGTTCAGCAAAGTGATCTTTCATTTGAAAATTGGATCCAGACTCTACAAACCGAGAAGGGTGAGTAACTGTGTCATATGAGATACAATGCAGTTTGTCTGCAAAGTGTGCTGCCACAAGGTACTGGTATTCTGCTTATGGGGAAATGCAGTCTGGGCAAAAATGAAACAGTTTGTTTGTCAGCAAACTGTTGAAATCATGGTACCATGAACATTTTCCCTCATGAATTATAAATGGTTAACGCATATGGACCATCCACCAGCTAGTTCAGAACGATTCAGGACAGGTTCATCTTTCAACACTTCGTTTTGAAAATGCAGATTTCTGTTCTTTGAAGAGAGATGGTAAAATCATTATGTCTGAAAGGCAAACAAAAATTAGTCTGTTAGGAATGTCAGACAGATAGTTCCATGTTTATATTTTGCTCTAATGTTGTAGTTTCTGGGTAAATTAATTATTGCTGCCTTGTATTTTGCAAGGAAAAGAATTCACTTCTTCCATGGAGCTTTCTTTAATAGTAGTAGTATCTTATTGAGTATGGAGGGAGGAATAGTAGTGTAAGGATTAAGGGCTAGTTATCCTGTCAAAATACAGTGTTATTCAGCTGCCTCTTCAAGCAATCATGTGAATTTGACATCCAAGGGTTCTTTTCTGAAAAGAAAAATCACTGCAAGCTATTATAACTTGAAAAATATAATTTTTCCCGAGTTGTACTGACCTTTTTCCACCTGTGCAAGTCATCTGAATTGAAAGGAAATTTCAACAATACAATAATTGTAAGTTTGTGATACTTAGAACAGCTAAATCCAGTATCTTTGTGCTTCAGGCTAAGGTGAATTTGTGCTTAAATTGATTTAGCAAGTGATCAGTCAGAAAAAGTTTTTAAGAAGGTAAGTAAAACATTTCTACCTTTAAAATACTTACAAAATTTCAGCAAAGAACAATTTTAGTGATAGTGTAGTAAAGACAATATCTATCCTTTTCCAACTGTAATAGTATATGCTAATTTGATTTTTTTTTAATATGACACGTATCTGCACCTATGTGGATATATACTAAGACCATTTATCGTATGTGGGTTAAGCAGGAAGTTTATAATTTATTTTCTGGGGTTTTTTTACTGCTATTGTATTGTTATTAGAACTGCTTTTGCAATCTCTAGTCAGGAAAAGGGAAAACACCATAAAAGAAGTTGAAGACATATTGATAAAGACCCAAAACCTTCAGTTTTTGTTAGGGGAAAATATTCCTTTATTTTGAAGTTAAGTCTTTTGAAAATGAAATTATTCATGCTTTTAAAATTAATTATTCAGTCCTATTTAATGCTCAAAGCATAGCAATTTTCCTTTTCTAAATAGTTTTGAAGGTAAGGTTGGAGTTTGGAAATGAAGTAAAATTATTAGAAAACAGGTTGCTTTAAAAATTACATAATGTGCTTTACACATAATGTGTATTGTTTTACAAAGTTTAAATTTAGTCAGTTCAGAAACAGGGTGAGAATTATTCTATCTCTTGGAGATTAAACTTTTCCTGGGATCAGGCTGTGCACTTTTTCTGTTAATTCAGGTTAATAGGTGTAATTAATGAGGGGAAATATTTACTGTGTTAAGGAAACTCAGAAAACAGCTGATTTTAGATGGATCTGATGGCACAATTTAGCATTATCCCTTACTTCAGCAACCTCATTTCAGGCGGAAAGACTAAGACATTTATAGCACAAATCTAGTGTTTCTTTGGTTAAAGAAGCGTTGTTGAAGTATAAACTAATTTTAGCTTGAAGGGACTGCTTTGACTAAGGTCCCCCCTAAAAAAAATAACCACAGTAATAATAAATGTAACATTGATCTTACATAACTGTGCAAGAAATCTGAATTGTTAAGTACAATCTGATTCCTTGGTACTACTTGTCATCTTCCTGTGGAAATTAGTGGGAAATTACAAATTTCTACCAACAGCAAATCTGGCCCTGCAAATAATTTTAAATTCTTTTAACTCCTATAATTTTAAATCACAATGGCACAAAACAAACCTGCATTAATTCTTTCCTCTTATAAGTGTACATCTTGGCATGTCTGACATCTAGGAGTAGATAGGAATGTCAGTCAGTCTTCAAGGTTTGTTTTTATAAAGTTGCATGTCAGTTGAAACTGCCCTACAAATATGTGTTGTCTTTGTCCTACCCCTCAACTTCGGAGCAACATTTTAAAACATGGCTATAATGCTTGTTTGCTTGTATAGATAGATCTGTTAGCTGGTTTTTCTGTCTTGCGTTTATCACGAAAACTCGTTGGAAAACTCAGTTATTTCAAATTATTTCTAAACCACTTCCTACTTAGTAAGGTAAGGAAGGGATTGATAAAACAAAGTGTTCATTTGATGTGCGGTTTTGTGACTCACTGGGTAAAACTATTTATGTTGTGTGACTCCAGTGGGTTTTCAAACAACATCAAGGAGATATTTATTGGCACCACTGTTTTTGTGGCACTGAGAAAAGGATAAATAAGTGTAAAGGAACAGCTGTTTGAAGTTCTTCTAGCAGAACTTAAATCCCATATTTTCCAACAATTGGAATGAGTCTGCATTTGAGTGCTAAACCAGAAAGGTTTATAGTGCATATGGTACCTATTTGAATTTTTTAAATGTCTAATTTCTGCTGTGGAAATGGAGGCCAGCTTGAGTTATTTATTGTGGGATGCAGAAGGAAATCACGACCCTTTGTAGGGACATGTTAGAATCCCTGCACCATTCAGCCAGTTTTCTCCTGTCACACCTACTTAAATTTTCAAAAAGAAGCTTTAATGTATTGAGTGTGCTCTGGATCTTACTAGTTCCAAGCACTTATGACAGCTTTCAGAGATTGCTGGTGGCTCCCAGTAGATTGTAATTCTAGAAACAGGAGCCTGATGCTAAGCATCACCACCTGTTCCCCATTATTTTCCTTCAGAAGAAAACAATGCAAGTATAAGATTACATACTAATGGAACCCATTTTCACTAAATAGGTACATTTGGTCACATGTTATTTGGTGGCCCATGAAGGAAAAAGAGGAAAATAGTGTGGTGTTTTCAAAAGGGAGAAGCAAATAAAACTTAAATTAAGTTTCCTAATTAGAACAGCTAAACCAAATTCCTCCACGACAGGTATACCAACATGCAATATGTAAGTACGTACAAGTTGTTTGTTGGAATCACTGTGTTTTCAATTTGATTTGTTGACATATCCTAAAAGGCTTTGGACTTCATTCATCTCTTTGTAAATTCACTATAGAGCTAGATTTGAACTTTTTTGGCAATTGCACTGAATTCCTATTTCTGCTTTGCTTAAAACAATGCAGGTCTCATCTCTAACCAAGGTTTCTCCACTGCCTCTCACTAGAAAAAATTATAAGCAGATATAGCACGGTTATAATGTTACTTGCAAATTTAGTAGTTGTTTGTTTTATTCTGTTATCATTTGCCATACACCAGTATGGTCCTATGTTATATCTCTGCTATATAGTCATGTGACATATATCTAGGTAAGTGAAGGAATGTTTAAAATGAACTCATCACTGCTTCTCTTATAGGTGTTAGCATGTACATATAGGCAGGGCATTTTTCAATCATGGAAGCCTGTGTATGTCTCCCTCCCTTGGGATTCTGAACATGTTAGCATTCACACAGAACCTGTGATAGCCTGGCCTGCTCAGGGTACTCACCAGTCCTGGTTTTGGGTGCTGATCAGCTTCTAAATTGTATCTATATATCTGTTTCTTAGCACTTCTTGTTGGGGTTTTTCCTTTTGCTGATATCTTATTCCCAAGACCACTCTGAACAAGCAGCCTTTTTTTTTTTTTTTTTTTNGAAGTGCTTTCCTGCTTGTGTTGCTTGGTGATTCTTCTCTGAGAACCCATGTCAGACTGTTGGTAGCCTTTCAATAGTCCTGCTTCTTGCAAACTCTTGAGCAAAAAGTTTTTTGAGATAACATACTTTTTGAGGTGTGTTATTTCCTGATTTTTGCAAATAAGGTTCAGCAGTTAACTGAATGGTAGAAAATCAAGGGTGACATTACCCACTTCTTGTACCTTTGGGGAGATGAGGTGTTACTAGCAGTGTTTTTTTGCTGTGTTCATGCTTGGGAGACAAACCCTTCAATCAGCAATCCCATCAGAATGAATGGGGTCACATGTGTGGACACTTTGTAGCTACTTAAATTCATTTTCTGGAGTAGGTTTGCTGGCTGTATGAGGCAGCCTAAATGGAAGTACTGTCTCAGCCATAATTACCAATGGAGGAAGACTTAGGATCAAACCTTTGATCTGGTTTATTCTCTCAGATGTGTTTGTTCTGTAGTATTGGACTGGAATCTTAACTCTGAAACTGGAACTGAGGTTTTGTACAGAGGAAGCAGAAATAGATTTATGGAGTGCTTTATAGCTGCTTTTTCTGGATTAAGTACTGCTTTAATGACACATATTCAGGGACTAGATTTGTCTGCAAATCAGATTATTTAGGCTTTGTAAGAGCTTCATTTCAGATGTACCAAATGGATTTTGGTGGACATTGTCAGACCATGACATTGCTCAGTACATAGATGTGGTGTTTCAGAAAAAATGACAGGCATGGTCTTAGCTTTTCTGTGATCAAAACAAAGCATTTCTATGCCTCTTTTCTAAAGTATGTCCAAGTTGCTTTAAAATAGCTGAATGCTTCAAACCAGCAGAAAATTTACATTTCATAATTTTTCTTCTGTTGTGTATTGATGACCGGCTCTTCAAATCTTTTCTAATGAGCTAAGTCTGTAACGAGTAAATCTGTTGTGAAGCTCAGTGAAACCATGTGAGGACTACTCACATTAGGCAGAGATTTCAAGATCATGGCTTTGTAGCCTTTTGATTTACCAAATAACTTTAAAATTTCATTCTGATTTTGACTGGGAAGTCCCCTTTGTTGGCCAGACACAGAATTTCCATGTATTTACATCAGTGTTTTTCTCACAGAGCAGATAGCAGCAGTGCTGATTTCAACATCTGAAAGCTCTCTGGCAGGGTGGTGCCTGAACCCAGCCTGGTGAGCACTGTACAAATAGCTTTACTTTTATTCATGTAGCTTGCTAATAAAAACAGTGATCTCAGAGAGTCATGGGCAGAGTTCTGCCTAATGGAGTCTCATTTAAACCACAGCTTGCTGCTTTTCTTTTGAACTCTCAGAAGTCTTTCTTGAGTTACACTCGATAGGAATGATAAGGGTACTACTGCACGTTCCTCAGCAAATCTGTAACACACAGGGTGTTTTTCCACTTAGATGTGTGTGTATTTACATGGCCGTTGGGCCTAAGACAGAGTCTTGTTTCCAGACCAGATGTACTTTGACTTGAAGACTCTAAGATCATTAAGTTTGATTTTTGGTGTATTATAAACAACTGTGGCTTAGCCATGAGTAAAAAGTAGCTGACACTGAAAAGAAATGAGGAAAGAAAGTCAGCAAATGTTTGTATAAATAGCTGAAAGAGGTGCTGGGGAGGATCCAGGCATTTGTATTTTGCTCTTAGCGTGCACTCCCTACTGGCCTTCTCTACAAATGGCTGGGTCTTAGTGGTGTGACAAATTGTTTCCCTGCTCCAAATGCTGGTATTTGTCAGTGCCTTCCATCTCCCTTCACTAAGTTTTATAATGAAGACTTAAAACTACAGCAGAGAAATAGGTCAGTGATTGCAAGGGTGTGTGTGTAGACCAAATTTGTCCTCCCTTTAAAGAGAAATGGACTAACTGCACTAGGATGTTCTTCTTAGTTCCCCCCCCCCCCCCNCCCCACTTCCCATGATCAAGCATGATAAGTCTTGTTAACACAGGAAAACGAAAAATAAGAAAATATTTGAAAAGGGATGTTTTGGAGGAGAATTAGTATGTTGTCTCAAAATGTGTTAGAAAAACATTAAAATAGCAATGTAGTTGTATGTTATGTTCAAGAGATGTTCTGGAGTATACACAGGCCTAACTGATGGGCAGTACACTTATGACATCTTTTACTGAGGGACTCCTCAGTATCCATGCTCATGCTCTTTCACACAGTCTGCCTGTAGGCTTCAACCTGATTGCATTGGTTTGACTGAGGAAAAAGGTCTTTTATTGAATAAACCTGGACAAATATATTAGATTAAATCTTCGTGAGTACACTATGTGCTATCTAAAGCTTGAGCTAAGTATTGAGTCATTAATATACCCTATTGTTGCAGCTGAAGATAGCTGACACCCTCAAACCAAGAATTTTGACTGATCATTTATTTATACTGACAAAGTTTACCTCTCTAAAATATATTATCTCCTGGCTGTTAACCCTTTAAGTTAAACACTGACTTGCCTTCAGGCCAAGTCCTGAAGTGACATACTTAAGTGAGGTTCTTTTGATTAAAATGAGAACAGTGCATAAAAATGACCAATTATGGGTTTTCAGGCAGAAAGTAGCAGCAAGGCTGTGCCCTAGTGCCTCAGTTTAGAGAGATCCTCTGAGTAGGGAAAGTGCTGGTTGCTTGATATGAACCTTTGAGTTGGTTTCAAGGAAAATCCACTTGATTTAGAAAACACTCTAACTTTTAAACGGTGGTACTTAGTTACTTTATGGGCTGATTTTCCTACTTGGAAGAAACATTAAGAAAATGGGAATTGTGCCTGTGTTGAGAATGAGTGGTCTGTGGAAAAGGCGGCATTTTCTGTTTTGTTTTGGGGTTCTCCCCCCCGGCTTTTCTTCGGAAAACATACCAACACTCCTGTGACTGTAGTCACTTGGGTATGCAAAGAGCTGCCAAGTGAGTTTTGCAGCTCTTTCAGTAGAGCAGGTGTGTAACCACCGCTGATGTAAGAGTTGGTTCTGTGCAGGTGGAGAGAGATCCTCAGGGCCAAGTGTTCATCAGAGCTAAAGAAATGGCCCAAAGGGAAATGTGCTGTCTTGTTGTTTTAATTACAATGTATTCTAAGCAGTCCTGTCTCCTGGAGATTTAGAAGAGCAGGAAACTGAAAGGGAATTGCTTGACTTGGGAAATACCCTTCTCATGACTAAGGAAAACCACCTAGTGTTCATTACTTTTCTGTGATGAAGTATTTTAATTTATGGCAGTCTAGTCTTTTTCTGCCTCCTTGTCATGTAGGAAAATAATCTGCTGCCCAATAGGTGAATCACACTTTGTGTACAGTAAACTATTACAAATGTGCATACATTATCAGAAATATAAACATGTGAATAACATCAAACATCTGAATAATTTCACTACTGCTAATTGAACTACCCAAGACTTAGTTATAAATATTTTTATCTGTCTAGTTCGAATTCTTTTTTTTTTCCTTAGTGTCATGTGAAGTATAGGGAAACAATAAGTCATAGCTCCATATCGTCCAGCAAACACTAGCAGAAAGTAGGAAAGAAATCTTCTTTTGTCATAATCACACAGCCATGGTCAATGTTTGGTTTCAGCATGAAGTTTAAGGAGAACTCTGCACATAGCCATGCTCTAAAAGATTTTTGCCAGTTGTTAAATAGACTAAGTTTGTCTGTAAAATATGCTTTAAAAAAATCAAGTTATTTCTCTAAAATATGCTTCCATGGGTCACTCAAAAGTAGAATACATTTTTTCCTACTTGGCTGGTAAATGTGGCCATCTTGATTTGTGTTTGTGTCTCTCTGTAAAGGAGATAATTATACAGTCACTATTGCTTTTATTTAGCACATCTGAAAAGAAGGGTACAAATTCAGAAAAAAAGAAACAATCATGCAGTTAAATGAATTATTTCTGTACTGTGTACTTCTTACATGGCCTTTGCACAGCAAGCCATTTATACCCCACTAGCTTGGGCCCATCTGCTAAAAGAAGAAAGAAAAAAGAACAGGCGGACAAAACCAATGAAGTAAAACACTTGAAATCTTTTCTGCCTTTGTTGGTTTTGCTGTGTAGGCTATCTAGCAGGTAAAGAACTGATCATGTGCGATTTTAAGAAAGCATAGCACCTAGATGCTGCCTCTGGGTGAGGTTAAATGCCAACAAGAGGAGTTCAGATATAGGATGACTCTATGTTTGCAATCCAGAGCATGTAAATGCGAAAAATGCCCGCTAACGAAGCGTGCAGTACCCTGGGCAATGCAGCTCATGCAGAATAGAAGTCGTCAAGAAGGTGGTGCAATATTACCATGGTTCCTGCTTCTTTGCCTCTCCTAATAAGAATCAGATATACACGGAAGTTTTCACTACAATAAAGTTGTGAGAACTAAAAAGTAGTATCAGGTTGCTGCATCTGGCTTAGCTTTAGAAGTGGAAATATAGTAATGGGATAAATGAAAGGGCCACCCACTCTAAAGTGTGGGTGACCAGTATAAGGAAAAAGCACCCCCCTTTTAATGCTTATTTATTCCAAAGGCTGTTACAAAGAAATTGCTCTCAGTCTGATGTAGTGCCAAACATAGGGGATTAAACTTTTTAATGACTTTTTGTTGACCAACATCCAAGACATCTAGGAACAAAAAAGATTCTGTAACTCCACATAAAGAATATTATTTTCAGACAAGAAGAGGGTACTTGAAAACATAAGTTCAGAAGATAGGATAAAAGGTAGCAGGGAAGAGGCTAAATGCATGTCTCAGCAGCAGAACAGTTTATTTTGAGGGTGGAGAACAGATTTAGAGCTAATTCCATGTTGAATGCCAGAATTCTAGGTAATTGCTTTCTGACAATGACTAGAATAGGACAATGTCCCTTTTGGCTTGATTCAGAAATTTTGTAGGATTCTTCTTCTTTCTTTCTTTCTTTCCGTGCTCTTTTTTCTTTCATTTCTCTCAGATTACGTGTGGGTTTTTTTCCCACAAATTAGACGTTTTCTGAAATCCTACTGTTCTGTCTCTTTTGTGTTATGGTCCCTAGCACTGAAGGAAGTCTTGCTTGAAAATGGAAAGGGGCCCGTAACATTGAGAAAAGGGTGTAGTTGGAGTACAGTGTCTGGAATGAAAGATGGTCCCCCAGAGACTACTGCAGACTGAAACTAAGAGCAGTCTCTCCTAACTCAGGGGCTGCAGACATAAATGTAGTCTGAAGCCACCCTGTTCTTGCCTCCTGGACTGCATGTGCTCGCTCTCTCTTCTGAGAATTGGGGTCTGGGTTTGTTTGAATTAATAGTGAAGTCATTACAATATGTAAATATGTGAGTCTTCATCTGGTTTTACTCACAAGCTATTCTTGCCTTTCTGTGCTGTTCCTGTTTTCTTGTTTGTGCAAAATTAACCAGGAGCATTTTAAAAGAAAAGGGGGGAAAAGGGTGAATAGTGTTGAAACCTTGATTGGTACGTTATTTACCACAGGCTGAAGTTTGGTAGGCAGTTCCAACTTAATCATATAATAAGAGTACAATGGCATTTTTAATGAAGCTTTTAGGAATCCTTTCCCTTTGTCATCTTTGGCCTTCTTTGAGTAAACTGTGATAATTTGTCTTAATAGCCTAGTATTACAATTTTTCATTTTACTCTTACTGAGGAGTCAGCTGAGCAGCAGTATGAGCCTAAGCACTTCACAGAGGTTGCCTGTGCCCTCAGGGGGCTGTGACCAAGTGTTTTCCCAGGACAGCTGTTTTTTTGCAGGTAGTGCCACTGCATAAGCACTGCTGGCTCCTCATGGAAGCACAACTGCTCCTAGAATGAGTCAGGATGAGGAGTTCCACACTCATACTCTAATTCTTCCTGTTGCTATGCAAAGGAAAGCCCCAAGTTGTATTATTGACTTGCCCTCTTTCTCAGTCTCATTCGTGCAGACCAATTGCAAAAACTGAAGAAATACTGACTTTATTAATTTCTTTTATTTTTCTTACAACTCATGAACTTCTGTGGCAATGCCTCTAAATCATCTGTGGTACAAGAGACTGGAAAGTGGGAGCTGGTGCAGGTGCCCCAAAGTTGGTTGGTTGTTCTGACATTAAAGCTGGACTGATGGGTTTTTGATGTCCGATTTCAATTCTCTGTAGGTGCTTTGGAATTCTCAGTTCCCCCCACGATGAAGCAGTCACAGCCATCATGTTGCAGAGGGGCTCACGTAGAACAGGAAGAGAGGAAGGTGTTTGGAATATCAGATGACAATGGTGATTTCTGGACTTAGGGAAAGAACTGGGGATTGAAAGAGGCAAATGAGCCAGGTGCTCTCACATAAATGACCATTAGGGAAGGAGACGATAATGCTGACATTCGGTAATGGTGTTAGCTTGTGGCCAGCAGTCTGCTGAAGTGGAGACTGCAGTTCATCCTTCTCAGACATATGGCATATGGCTGTCTCTCCAGCTGCCACAAACTCATGTTTTCAGGGCTGTCCTTTTAAATATGAGAACCACAGAAAGTGCATTTTGAAAAATGGTGTCTTAAATGCTTTGTATTCTGCAATGTAAAGTATATTCTGTAAGGAATACTAAAGAACCATTTCCAGGGTGAGGATTGCAGATGCTGCACAAATGTTTATAACTTGAAAGCATTCTCTCTCCAGGCAGTGTAGCAGACAAAGGAGAGTTTTTGCACTAACTTCAATAAGACAGGTTTTCCCCCTTGTTTTTCTAGAGTTTGTGAATGTTTGAAAGCAAAGGCAGTTTATTCGCTTAGCAGGAATACTACAGAAGGTAAAGCTGTCATGTTATTTTTCTTGCTCTGTATACATGCTTGCAGAGGTGGCTCCCAATAAAAGCTCCACCTTGACAGTGTGCCATGATTTGTGGATGTTCAGACCCAGGTGTTGAACAGTAACTTGCTGCCAGTTCCAAGCAGTGTTATTCTACACCCAACCACATCAGCTGAGTATTTCCCTCTGGTTTAATGCCTGGTACTTTAGGAACCATAGGGTCTGCCAGCTGTTTTCATCTGGATAGTATTCTTAGTATTCCAGCTGCTCATCCATTGCAGTGAACATCTTGATCGAAAAGGCAGGACAGTCTCATGCTGAAATGCATGATAAATAGCCAATTAGAGACAAAACTAAAAAGCAAAACCATCAGAAAAGGGGTGGGGAAAAAGCAGAGATAAAAGGGCAAGAACAGTCTGCTGAAAAGACTGGACATAGAACAAAGCACATGTTAACAAACCTTCATTCTTTGAGCAGCCTTTGGTGATGCATTTGAAAATGACGTAAAATCAAAACCTGGACGATTCCTGACATGACATGTTGATTTAGAACTACACTGTTGACTTCAAAGATTACCTGACATTGTATTGATGCTGTGTTGTGATGCTGCTGCTGCTGGTATTTCACCAGACAATATGAATCAGACACATTGAGACAGAGTCTGTAAGATTTGAGGTCAAACTGAATGTTCCCCAAATTTTTGTACCTTTTTAATTCATGTCTTCTGTAAGGTCCAAGTTCTATAGACCAGGAAGCCGCCTTCAAAATCAAGAAGAATAAGCGGCTTGTGATCTCTCCGAATGAGGAGGAAACATTGCTATGAAATCTCATGGTCACAATATGAGGTAGACAGGGAAGACGCGAGCACCTCCATATATATGTATGCTGTGCATGAGGCAGGAAACATAGTTTGCTTCCTTTGAGAAGACAGGATTCAGCAGAGTGATGCCAGTATTGACCTAAGGGTGATAATTTGTCTTAAAAATGGAATTTAATAGGAAGACCCATAGCTGTGCTGCCTCAGGGACAACAATGTATATGCTGTATTCTGGAGCAAGTTTGATGCTGTTCTGTGATAAACAATGTACATCCATGTACGTTTTGGGCATACCATGCTGCCCTTTAAGTTACTTGGAAATGTAACTAATTTCTGGTTTTACCTAGATGAGGAATTGAAAGTGAATTAAGTTGAATAAAATTTTAAGGTAGATTATCCTAAGTGCATTAAACATTTGGGTATATACTTTTGTGACACATGTAAAATGTACCAAATTAAGGCAGATAATAGTATCCTCCCAGAAATTTTGCTGGTCCACTTGCAGTCTTTCAGATTACCTTCCTCCATATGTCCTTCTGAAGCCAAGGCCAGCTTTAAACAGACCTTCTCCCAGTAGGACACAAAATGTAGGTAAGAAAACTTTTGTGAGAGAAAGTGTAGTGGAATTTATAAGTTGTGGAATAACAGGTTGGAATGATCTAAATAGTCTAGACCTAAAATGCTTTTTGAAATTCATTATGGGGCTGAGAGACCCATAGGGTCACAGTGGAAGTGAGTTCTCATTCAGGAAGAGTCTTTGGAGGTTTTTTTTCTGTCTGCACTGGGAGAGTCACTGCTCACACTTACCAGTGCTGTGTCAAATAGGGCAACACAGCTCCCCTGTTTATTGGGAGGTGTTTGACTCTCTTTTCACCAGATGCAGCTACACACTCCCCCTGAGCACAGCTTCCTGAACAACTACCTAGTGCTTGCAGAACAGGATGTTGTTTTCCATGGCATTATTGTTTGGACAAGGAAAACTTACGAGAGGACCCCTGTGAGTCTTGCCTGTTGGTTCAGAGGGACCTCAGTGAGGTTTATTTTCTGGTTGTTAAGATCTGAGTTTTCTTTGGCTGTAGCAAATCATGAGAGCTGGACTACTGCAGGTCGTAGAAATGTTCTTTCCTTGGTGGTCTAGCAGTGGATTGAGGATTCCTTTGAAACATGAATATTTATTGTTTAATAATGCAGGCTTCTGGGACCATTATCCACACAGTTTGGAGAAACAATCTTTGGAAGCTGCATTATATGTATCCATGATGTAGCACTTTGTGAATCAGACCTCATGTAACAGCAGTGTTGTGTTAAATTGAAGAGTTAAAAATAAATTATCTCTAGAAGAAAGTGCTTGTACTTAATCCAGAGGCTGAAGATGGTGCTTTTCTCTTTAAGTCTGACAGAGAAATGGGTGAAAGTTACATTATTTTAACATAAGGAGGTTTGGTAAGAAAAATTGAATCATTAAACTTGCTATGGCAACTGAAAGAAGTAAATTTGTTTCATTGCAACTACTGTAAGTTTTTCTTTTAGGAAGAATCTGTGCCACAGCAGTCACTGAGAGTTGAGAGTTTCTGGTTTCTCAGTCTGAGACAGGATCCATGTCTGGAGCTGTCTGAGAGCACAGCATGATTTCCTCTGTGGGATAAATTAACCATGGCTTTGTGCTTACACACAGTGAGATCTCTCGCTATCATCTATGCCTATGGTGAGCTAAGAATAGAAAAAAAGCAACATCAGCAGTGCTGTGGGAAAACAACATCAGTCCAGATGGCTGTTGATAAACTCTTTTCTTGTTTGGGATTAATAATAATATAGTAATAAATAATGGTCATTTCTCATCTACATTTTAACCCACATGTCTGCTTAGCAGCTAGGAGAAAGTTAGGCTGAAGTCTGTCAAAGGTGGATTTTTCTGGATATACCTGAGAAGCTATCACTAAGTAGTTTAGTTGCCTCGCAGAGAAAAAGACAACCCACAAAGACCTGGGAGTTTGCTTTGTTTGTTGGTTATTAAAAAAACTTTGAATTCCCCTCTTACCCCCTCCATTCTGCTTTATCACATTCATGTGGTGCTGAACAAAGAGCTTTTATTTCCATTGTTACTAAGGTTTGTATCCTGTGAGATCATGTTAGGATTTCTCTCAGACTTCATAGAGAGGATCTTCACCCTGTCTCCAAAGAGGCGAGTGGGACGAATCCCACATGTGATGTATTCATTTAGCTCTACAGGCCACATGTTGCATACAACTGTCCCACCAATGTTGATCTGTTAAAAGCCAAAACAAATTTGAGATCCCAACTCAGAATCAGGCCCAACTGGGGAGCCAAACAATGACTTGCATTCTTTGTAGTTAGTCTTGACAGCAGGCTATTTGGTTAAAGCATATGTTTGCATTTCCTAATTTATTGGCATGCTTTTAATTTGGATTACTAATTCTTCAGAGAAAGAGAAAAGAAAAAGAAAACATGGCACCCCTGTGGCTATTTCATATGTTTGCTCCATGGGGATCAAGTCCTTGCTCTGAAAGATAGTTCTGTCCTGTCCAAAGCAGGATGGGAAGGAGAGACTCTCACCATGATTGAGCCAGTTGGTTGCTTCATTGTGCCTGATGGCTTTGGAATATTATGCAATATGCCCAAGACTAAAGGCAAATAAACACTTTTGTTCATCTCTCAAGTGGAGGTTGGAAACTCTGTCCTCTTGCTTATAGTTCAGGACAGTTTTGATCATCTAGTCAGCATATTCGCTATCGAGAGGTCAGCTTCCACCCCCCTCACAGTCATTATTTTTAAATTTACAGAAGTATAATTAGTTTAAATAGAGAAAATAACCTTTTTTACTTAAGTAACAAGTGAGTAATAAACTGATTTGCAGTACCAATTCATTTGTGGTAACCTGTCTCACAGACATTGTATGAATATAAAAGATTGTGTAGATGTGATATAGAAGAGATTTTGAGAGCAGAAGAAGAGGCCTGTAGTATGTGGTAGCACAGCCTAGTTGCACAGATATTTGCACAGGATATATAATAAATAGGGATAGTATGTACAAGACTAAGCGCCTAAATTTGTTTTCTAACATATGGGTACCTAGGAAGCAAGGGCATTCCTGGGATAATGTGTACGTCCATTTCCTTGAGTCCCTTGTCTCACCTTTGCAATATAGCTACTGCCTCTGCCAAGTGAGAGAGGATGATTAAGGACTGACCTGGTAGCTCTGGAGAGCTCTCACTTTCTGGCTGTACAGCTTTTCTCCTCTTCATCTGCTCAGTCCCCACTATCATCAGGCAATGATTGTATGGACCAAATCTGGCAGAGTGTGCAGAACAATAAGTGCAGTGGTACTGTCATTTCTGTGGTACATGAAACTTCATCTGTCTTACTGAGTGCTGCTTGGCATCCACAGTGAAAGGTTAATGGACAACCTCCGTGCTGTTTCTTCTGCTGGGAGTGGTAGTAGCCACGATTTTCTGCCAGGACTGACTCTGCACTTGGATTTATGACGTGTTTAAAAAAAAAAAGTTAATGGCTTCTGGGGGAATCACTACTGATATCTGTTCCATCAAAACACCTATTTAGGCACAGCTCCTCTCAGTATTGAAGGTAGGTCTGAAGTCAGCAGTGTCTCAACTGCTTGTGCTGGATAAGTGATGACACAGCCTAGGTAAAAATGCCAGTGACTCTTCTTGCCTTTCACTGACTTGGTTAGCTAGTTCAGCGTAGGCTACTTCAGCATAAAAACAAAGGAGACATCATAATATGAACAGATGAGAGCCTGGTGACTAAGAGTAGCTGGGAATATTGTCTTCAAATATTTGCTGGAGGCCATGCTGAAATTCAAGACTTTATATCCCAAAGCTCAGTAAAGTATGTTTGCCATCAGTCTCATCACCCTTCAACATATTATAGCATCTGTCTTACTCTCCCCCTGGAGTGCTTCTCCATTACATTTTATAGTGCTAGACAGAGACACTCAAATTGTTTGACTTCTTAGCACAACAGTCTCACCACTTAATATTGCTACAGCTTGCAGTGCTTAAAAGTCCCCAATTTTTCTCCTCTATCCTCTGCATAATTTTCCTTGAGTATTTCTATCATGCATTTATGGAATAATTCATTCTGAATATAAATTCAGAAGAGAAAGGAGTATTCTCGCTCTTCAAGAGAAAAGTTTCATATCTCTGTGTTTTCGTGACCAGACTGGTAAATGTTAGTCTTGGTGGTGACACAGGTGACATTTTGGCACAGCACAAACAACACCCATTTCAACATCTAGCCTGAATCCTCCAACATTGCAAAAATCACTTTGCTGTACAGTTTTGGACAAGTACTCAGCAGTTTCTTTTATGCAAGGATAAAAAACTATTTGGAATGGCTGAGGAAAAAACATGTCAGCAAACAATGCTCTTAATCAGACAACACATTCTGAAAATGTGACTCATTATCACAGGCAAATCTAGTTTATGTCATGCTATGGGTGACTTGATTGCCTGCAACTGGGATAAAAAAATAAGATTGTTTAAATGCAGCTTCAGGGAGTGCTACATATTTTATCTCAGTTTCATCTGGTTTCCCATGATATCAAAGCTGTGTTTAGTGGATGGAGATTTACAACCAGAAAATGATATGTATAGCTGAAGAATGTGAAGGGATGATGTAGAAGAGAATAGAATTAGTTATCATTGCTGGGAAAGTAGTGCTGGTTTACAGCTTGCTTCTTCCCTCTCCATCTGGGACTGATCTGTGTCTTTGTGTTGTATATAGGAAATGTTCTCCACAATTCTCTGAACGTAAAGACTCTGTCCAGGCACTGTAGTGTAGGAGATTTTGAAAACCTTGACTTATGTATAGATAATAGTTAACATGCACATTTTTACAAGTATGTTTCCTTTACCCTGTGTTTTAAAGAAGTATATCTAGATTGACTCAACTGACAACAAAGGAATAATTATGGATGCATTTCCCTCCTGCTAGCCAAGGCTAAGTACACAATATATTATTCTGTTTTATTTATATGTTTTTATAATGAATGCTACACAGCAATAGAAATTACTCTGCTGAGAGCAGGAATTACGTCTATTCTAATGAATGTCTAGTGACTAGGAAACAGACACAAGGTTATATAGGCATTTTTGTTTCAAGGTCCCTGTGATTGATAGCCAGACTGTAAATGGATAGTGATTTTTGGCAGATCAAAACAGTTTATGGCAGCAGGCATTTGTAAGAGGCTTTCTTGTATGACTGGCTGGTAGCTGGTCTTTTGAGTGGACCTGCTAGTTGTTGTCTAAGCTACATGTAACGACTTATGTTTTGATGTGCTGCGATTGTTTGTCTTAGGTAGGTCAGTTTTGGCCTATTGTAATTCAAAAGTATAATTTTTATTTAGAAATGGGCTCTAGATTGGGAAGAAAGGCTGGGTTCTTTTGATTTCCCTGGCAATTTTTGAAGTTGTCTTTTGTTACTTTTACCATTCTCAAGGACAGAGCTTAGAGCTGACAATTAGATGCATATCTTAGAATATCTTTTCCATGTCACTCAGCTTAAAAGCCAAAAGTAAAACAACCACTAGATATGGTATGTGAGAGCATTCATTAGCACCATTCAGGATCAGGGAACTCTTTTTTTAAGAAGCTATTTGAGGAACCAAAATAAAACTGCAAGTAGACTTCTTGCTGACAAGTTGCAGGTGTATGCCACATGCCCATATTGGAAAAAAGATGCGGTTATGAAGGTCTTGATGACAGACAAGGGTCTAAAATGCCTTCATCTCCAGGTTTTAGCCAGTCCATCTGTTTTTTATTTGCATTTCCTCCAGCAAGCAGAGTTAGTATTTTCCAAACACAGTATAACCAGGCATAAGTCTATATAAAATTGCTCTTTTTTTTTTTTTTTGGATTCAAAGATCCTTAGGTTAGTAAGGTATCATTTAAATCAGGGAATTCTTACTTTTATGGTAACTATATAATAGTTTTTAAGTTAGTTTTATTTATTATTTTTGGAAAAATGAGGGACAGGAGTGATGAGATTGAGAAAAAAGCACTTTAGCTCCATTTTGCTAGAATAAGTAGAATCTGCTTATGCCTTTAAAGTACCAAAAAGGTATATCTATCTGTCTCTTGTTGGTACTTCTAGCTTAAAAGTCCCAGCCTTCTTTGTTTTTCATCCTCTTGAGGAAATGTTCATTCTTAAGGCTAAAAGACTTCCACATATTTTGGATTACTCCAAACAGCTGCACCCTGGAAAAATTTTCAAAGGCACATATTCAGAGGGCAGAAGTAATGAGGTAAAAGCACTTGGGAAATGTCCAGCCAGCACTTTTGGTTCTGCAAAGTAAATTTTGACAAAGAAAACAACTCATGAAGTCACATAAGAAATGGCATTGTTTCCCCTCCCACTACTGACATGAGAATGTGTTTGGTTTTCTTAGACCTCTTGTTTCTTCTGTGATTCTCAACAGAATGGCATGAAAATAGATATGAGTTTCTCCATTTAAAGAAACAATTTTCAAAGTGAATTCTCGAAGGCCTCAAAGTTTTTCTTTTCTGAGAGCAATATAAGTCTTGATTGCAAATATGATTACAGAAAACAAATCATTCTACACTGGAAATTAGTCACTTGAGTTTTTGTTTGGGGTAAACTACTAATTGCAAAATTGTTTTGAAAAGCAATAGTTTGGTTTATTTGAAATACTGGAGAAAAATTAGTTGAGGAAGTGTAAACGTAATTTCCCAGAAAGTGCACAAAATTTATTGTCATCTTTTTTTATTTAAACAAATTCCTCAAGAATAATTTCAATGAATGGAAAAAAATCTGTAATGAATTTAATAGGCAGTAAAACTAGATTCAAACAGATAGCATAGTTGTAGCTGTGTGGGAGTCAGCCAAAAGCATCCTGGAACATGGCAGCGCATGTTGTTATGTCTCTTTCAAGAATCCTCTCCTTTCTTTTTGTAGGAACCAAGTTTTCTTTATTTTATAAGTTTAAGGAGTATACTAAGAATGTGAGTGAATGAAAGGTTATCACAGTGAAATGCTGACCAGTGATGTTGGTTCATTTCCAAGGAGTCTCACTGGTGTGGGCCAGGGATGAGCGGTGAAGTTACAGACATTTGAATGAGTGTGATGCAGATACTTGCTGTGACAACACTGAGCTTATTGGTAATAAACCAGTGTGTCTGACAGCTCCCAAAGTAAAAATGCCTCGTCCCAGTTTAAAATGAAATGTTACCTGTTGGAGGGTGTGTTTCAATATTTTTACTGGTTTTCATGGCTGTGTTGATTGTTCATTGTGGAGTTTTAAGCTCTTGCCTATGAATCAGATCCCTGAATCCACGAAAATATGAAATCTGTTGTGCCCACATATATTTGAGGTAAGGAAAGATGAAAGCATGAGTAAGCAGGTTCTATCTCTTATTTTTTAAGCAATGACCAGTAGTTGTGTAAGCTTAAAGATTGCTGTGTGGCTGCAGTGGAGCATCCCTAGTTGCATCTCCTAGCCCTGTGAATTGTTACCTCAGCTATTGTTTTATTTTGAAGGTTTTGGCGGTAGTTTGTTTTCCTGGGTTTTGTTTGGTTTTTGTTTGTTTGTTTGGGGTTTTTTTGGGTTTTTTTTTTTTGTTTGGTTTGGTTGGTTGGGTTTTTTTCTATCGGCTGCATCCATTCCTTGTGCAAAGGAGTGCCTCACTGTAAACCTTTCTCTTCCCCCCCAGGCCTATCCTTGCACCAACGACAAAGAGTGCGAAGTTGGGCGGTACTGCCACAGCCCTCACCAAGCCACGTCGGCGTGCATGATGTGCCGCAGGAAGAAGAAGCGCTGCCACCGGGACGGGATGTGCTGCCCCGGGAACCGCTGCAACAACGGTACGGCTGCAGCTCTGGGCTGCCCTGCAGAAAATCAGCCTGTTCACATCACCTGTTTCTATGAGTGTGCCCAGCTACAGTATTTTTTCCTCTGGATGGTAGCACTTCTTTTTCTAAGTCAAGAAAAAACTGTCCACTTCATTCCACTCTGCTTAATTTTTTCTAATAGTATTTCTATGTTTAGGGTTCAGGTATTACCAGTCTTTTATTATACTTTGTGGTGGAGAAACACAAAAATGCTGCTGCCTAAAATCACATCTCTACATTCAGTGTGGTTTGATTCACTGGAAGACTTCACAGAAGTCATATTTTAAGGAAGCAACAGAGACTTAATGAATCCTGAATCTACTCTCCCTGGAAAGGGTTATAACCATACTGTTTGCATTCCCATGGAGACTGGAGAGAGATATCTGTAAGGAGCTCTCCAGGGGCTCAGACTATAAAGCCAGAGTGACAGAGAGGCTGTCTACAGTGAGTGAAGCAGAGCTGTGGTGAGGTTAAGTGTCAGAAAGCAGAGGCGAATGTATGATTAGAGCTGAGCATCGAGGCCAAACCCCAGTGCTTTCATTGTTCTGACCTGGTCAGTGCATCTCAGCTGCTTTTCCTCTTATTCAAATGTTTGAATGGCTGTCTTTTCCTTGCAGGTATTTGCATACCAGTAACTGAAAGCATCCTTACTCCTCACATCCCTGCTCTAGAAGGGCCACGCAACAAGAAGAATGGTCATTATGCAAGCAAAGATTTGGGATGGCACAACATGGGGAGGTCCCGATCCAAGCTGTCACACATAAAAGGTAAGATCACATTTGGACTGGACTGCTCTGTTCCTTCATGTCATGAATCATGTTAGTGCTGTTAAAATACAGCAGTGGAAACCAGAAATAGGCAGTAATTTCACAGGGAGTGAATGTCTATTGTGAGAGTTCACAGCATGACTCAGAAAGTGATGTAATGTCAACTGACAGTTCCTGTGATTGAAACAGCATCTGCTTTCTTCTCTGTATCAGATGTGGACTGACAATCATTTTATCAGTTGTGCAAGACTGCAGACATCCTCCTCTTGTAACACCCATGTAATTGAACACTTGTAATTCTGCTTACAATCCTGCAGCAGAATTTCTTCTCACTAAATCTTATGGCAAGTCTTGTGCATTACCCCTTCCTTTGAACCTTTCTAATTAGTATCTTCTCCTGTGTTTACATCCTTTGAATAACCACAAGTGGAAATATCACTTCTCCTATTTCTCTGTTTCATTTGCACAAGTCTACACTGAATCTGTACTTTCATGTTTTTCCTTGAGATAAAATAATTTGGTTGCTTTTTTCAGGGCACGAAGGCGACCCCTGCCTACGGTCCTCAGACTGTATTGAGGGACACTGCTGTGCTCGCCATTTCTGGACCAAAATTTGCAAGCCTGTGTTGCATCAGGGGGAGGTGTGCACCAAACAGCGCAAGAAAGGGTCCCATGGACTGGAGATTTTCCAACGATGTGACTGTGCCAAGGGTTTGTCTTGTAAAGTATGGAAAGATGCAACCTCCTCTTCTAAATCAAGACTTCATGTGTGCCAGAAGATCTGAATGAGAATTGGGAAGATAGTATTAAGTGACTGTGGCTTTATGTGTTTAATGCATTATGGCATGGTGGAAAAAGGGGACTGCAAATGAAAGTGGAATGGCTAAAGTAACAGACTATGAGTAGAAGTCACACCAAATGCATTTGTTTTTGAGCTGCTGGTAAACAAAAGTGTAGCTGGAGTTCACCTACCGCGCAGTTCTCCTGTAAATAATTCTACAGTTTGTGGGAAATGCTAGTATGCAAACAAGTAGAGTGGAAATGAATGTCACTTACCTTGCTGTGTTGTCCCATGATGTTTCAGGGGTTCAGTGTTAGGGCTAAAGTGGGTCTGCAGCATGGTAAGGATTTTCTACAGAAATTGTATACATTGTACTCCTATAGGAAGCAGTGGATGCTAGGAAGACTCATCTGTCAACACATTATTGGCCACGTTGCAGGTGTGAGAAATAGAAATCAAGTTACTGTGAATGTCCACATGCCCTCATCATTCAGGGCTGACACTTCAGCAAGGAAGCACTCCTGCAGGACAAGAGTGCTGTGTTTTGCAGGCCCTTATGAAGAAGGTGAATACTGTCCATCTTAAAATTTCAAGAGAGCAGCAGTTTATCTAAGAGGAGACATTTAAACAGGGTTTTGTTTCCTATATGTGGGTAAATTGAAATGCTTTATGTAGTTCAATGTCATAGTAAGGCACTTAATCACTTGTATTTGCCTCAGTTTACTGCTAAGATACGTTGGGTTGAACAGATGAAGCAAATATGTGTGCATGCTGAATCCAGAATTATATACAGGCAGTTCCTCATTAGTCTTAAATATACTTTCCTTGCCTGAGCATTCTTGCATTATAGACATTTCCAAAAGAAATAGCAGTGTTGAAGTGGGAAGAGCTTTGAAGTTGTTTCTCTGTTGCTGTTATATTATAATATATATACCACCTCAGCATTTGTTGAGGTGTTTCGAGCATACTGCTACAAACTCAAATTTTTACATTTTATGGCACTCTGCAGAAGTATAATGGATTTCTTCTCGAGATGGCAAAGAAAGAGGAGTTGGGTCTTGTGAGCACCTCCTTTCCTACAGAAGAGGATGTAAGAAGATGGCATGACCACAAATAACTTGTTAAACATCATGTGATGTCACAGCATACCAGCCTCCAGCATGTATTCAGCCTGAAACTCTCACTCCGGAGTGTTCTGCCAGGGATGACAGAAATATATAGACTGTGGAAACAGCTGCCAACCCTACGTTGTTTGTGTACTGGTTAAAAAAAAAAGGACAGCCTCTGTCCCTTGACTTGTCTTCCAGGTCTTTTCAAATTTTTAAAGTTTTACTTATTTGCAAATATTCCTTTCTATAAACTTTGGTAAAGAGACTGATATTACGTTAAAGAAGTCTGATTCTATAATTGACCTGCTAAGTTGTAATTACCCATTTATAATTACCCATTTTCATGTTCTATAGTACAAGAGACTTTCTGTTTATTCAGTTCTTCACAACACGGGTAGGCTAGTATGTAGTTTAACTTTGAAGACCACATCACTATTACCTGACACACTTTTCCACCAATGGGATGCTTTAAAGCTTAGCTACACCACTTGACTCAGCCTTCCTAATTAGAACACAGACCTCAGCTTCATTGCCCTTGTCTTTCATTAGAGTCTAAAGCAGAAGAGTATTTCACACATCTCTTTCCCTACTGGAAACAACTCTTCTTATTCCAGCATTTTCCAATGTCACTGGAACAGGAATAAGGCTCAGAAATTTCAAGATACTAAAAAATAGTCCAGGAACCAATGTTTCAAGTTTTATTAACTCTGAGACAGCACATACTCAGAAGAAGAACTCAAGTGTTCTCATTGTCACTACATATAAAAGAAAATGATAACCAGCATGAGCAGAAGGGCTGCAGAAATGGAGTCCCAGTATTTTTTAACTCTTCTTATTGGCCTACCCACCATTTTGCTCTTGCAGAACAGTGTTATTTGGGATAATTTATTTACAGGAAATGTTTAATGAGATGTATTTTCTTATAGAGATATTTCTTACATAAAGCTTTGTAGCAAAATGTATTTGCAGCCTGTTGACTCTAATGTAGAAAAATGTATAATAATAAGATTAAATATATTAAATTTCCTTTCACATTCCTCCCCAAATATTTTACCCATATTTTTTTCCTTACCTGCTGCTTAAGAGTAGTTCTTTACAGAAAGACATGTAAATCAATTGAAAAAAAAAAGTATATCTTAGCTGTGTAAGTAAAAACATCTGATTTTACTTGTGTCTGTGTGTGGGCTGAGTTTTGGTAAAAAGCATGAAGGGCATCTTAAAATCCCCATACATCATTTCTACAAAACTGGTTTAAGTGTCAACTACCTGTATGCTTCTCTTGGGTTGGTTTACACCTAAACACTCAGTAATACCTTTTGAAAATAATGCACCTGGTTGTGTAATGTAAAATCAACCAGGTTAAGTAAGAAAGGTATCCAGACACATTTCCTGGATATTGATACATACCAGAGGGACTCATGATGCATAAAGGTGGTATTCAAATTACACAACATTTTGTTAGAGGCTTCAGCATGCAAATGCACTCCTGCAAAAATTTTAACTAGAAATTCTGAAATGGCAACTTACAGCATTCAGCTCTAATAACATGAAACATCCATGTGGCATAACTGCAAATACTGCTAATAAAACCAGCCAAGTTTTGATCCCAGGAAAACTCCTGCAGAGCACAATAATTATTGCAAAATAATGGTTGTGGTTATTGAGAAATGGTCTTGATACCCCTGTTAGTTGTTTCTGGCAAACCTTTGCTCCAACAGATGTACATTTGAGGGATGGAATGGTCTCCAAGTCACACGAGATCATACATGATAAATCATACATGATTTATACAATCATATATGATTGTATAAAATGAAACGGTTTAGCTACTGCCATTTGCAATATTTGGTTGGTAGGCCTCTGAAAATTCCAGCACTTTTAACATCAATATAATAAAGTCATGAGCATTTTCAGAGCCCAATGACTTCAACAGACACTGCCAAAGCCTTCAGAGATTTAATCTGGGAACAAAAACAATAGGCACAGGCAGTTCCTTGCGCACCACAAATACTGAGCCACATAGCTGAATGGAGTAGCATGCAAGCAGTTTCGTAAGACTGAACTTTGGTCGCTTAGAAGACAGTCAGACAGTGTTTTGTGGAAATATACATCAGTTTGAGAATAAAAGAACAGCTATATTTGGGAATAATTGCTCTCACTCACTGTTTCACTCATCATGGGAATTAAGAATGAGTTTGGTTCAGTAACGAGAATGAGTTTGGTTTCAGAAATCTGCTGTCATGACACAAGTACACAAGATGTTATTGCTGAACAATTCAAATAATTTTCCTATTAGCCTAGAATAGCCTCAGCAATGCAACATCTCTTTGGAAATACTTATTAACTTTTCTAAAAATAATGGATTTCTACTCTATAACTACATATATTTGATTTGCAGTATAAATGTGGGTGTGTATCTATTACTGTACTATTTGCTTTTTCTCAGCTGTTTGCAACCTATAGTATTTATGATTTTAAACATTTTTAATGAAAACAATTAAAATAGATTTATCTGCTTCTATAACACTTTCAACAGCATACATTCAGCATCTGACACCTAAGCCAGAATTCACTGAAATTTAAGCCATCTTCTGCATATTCTGACTTTCCAGCTCATTGTCTCAGCAACAGCAAAAAAAAGCCCTCACCAAACACCATAAAAGATCTTGGGCAGAGGCTGAGAAGAGACATTCCTAAACTATTCCTTGTCACCAGCCCTCTCTGCTTTCACTTTAGACTCTGCATCTTCACCCCCACTAGCAAAAGTAAGTGCTATCAAAGAAAATTTGTATTTTTATCCCTTCCAGTTTGCTTTCCTTCTAGGAAAGCAATTTAAGAAAGAGATCCTGGAGGTCAAAACCAGGAGAAACTCATATAACAGAGGGTCTAAGCCCTGGCTTTTAGGAACTTTGAGATCTATCCTCTACCTTTCAAAAACTAAATTGCTAAAAAAATTATGTAATATCAAGACCACGTTTCTAAAAAATAAAGAAACCTTGCTCTTTGGATTGTCAGTCATATGTTCTGAAAATAAGTGCCCACAGTGAGGGAAAAAAACCAAACACTTCCTCCTTACCCAGGCAATCTTACCTTTAGTCCCTGATAGCAGGAAAGCAATTGTTTTGGATTTCTTTTGCTCTGGGCACAGTGTACACAAAAGAATCATCAATTTTGTTTTTAAATCACACTAGTAATAAAGTTATGGTTTCTTACCTTGCTCACCAGTCTGAGGTATGATATCTCTCTTTTGCTGCATTAGACAGGAGTGAAGAAACAGAGTTAGCTTCAAGGTCTGCTCTCCCTCATTTAAATCCTAGTGTTTCACTGAGATAAAGACTTTCAGCTCAAGTGCCTTATCAGCTAATACAGTTTTTCACATGCTCACCACTACCAAAAAGTGCATGTAGTACAACACAGACCCTGTATCCATTCTGAGAAGCCCCAGATGTCAGCTGCAGCCCTCTCATGGCTCTGCCAGCTTTACACAACCCTACTTGTGTCAAAAATGCAGGAGATAAGGGGAAAGCACTGAAAAAGCTGAGGTGGCAAGGGTGGGAACCAGCCCAAAGCTTGAAACGGTGGGTACAGGCGCAAGCAACCTCAGAATGTAGTTAGATGCTATTGCAAACACTGTGAACATCAGTGGTAACCCACACAATAATTAAGAGCAAGGGAAGGGCAAATGCCCTTCCTTTGTTCCCAGGCCACGACCTGACAATACTGATCCAAAGAGGGAGGCATATTTTAGTGGCCCAGGTCCCTCAAAAGCTGAAGCCTATTTCCCCTGAAAGTGGTATGCCTCTCACCTTGGTCCTCTGTGTATCCAAATCCTGGTAATTCCAGAGGCTTTGGACATTGTTTGGATAACATTACTAAAGCTCAGAGCCTGCCTGTGCCTAGGGATCCTACTGAAAGTCTGTGTAGAAGGAAGGAAGAGGCAAAAGCAGGAGACGACTGCTCTTTACAGAACTCCAGCTGATGGGACTGACCCTGATGGATATAGCATTGGATAGAGCTCGTTGCAAATTTGTTTGTTCTGGAAGCTCCCTGGTTTTTTCGGAATTGCTTACTGTTATAGCATAAGTGTCAATTACTTATGCTACAAATGTCTGGCACCAATAAACTCTGCTTTTTGCAGTACCAGCTTGCAGCTTGATTTAGAAGTGGTTTGCTGCCTGTCAACTTCCTGAAGCAGAGGAAATATTCTTTTAGAGGAAACTAAGATTTTAATAAGCATGGGGTGAAGGAAAAAGAATATTTTGAAAAGAAGAAGAAAATACCATTAACACACAAAGATTTCTTGACACAAATTGTAGTTTGCTGCTATCAAAGTTGGCCAAAGAACAGTTAACAAATCAGAAATGTATACCAGTGTGGTTGCTATGGTATGGCTGGTCAAATTTTCTATTCTTCATAAGCTATTTATTTTTGAGACTATCTTATTCAGCAATATTCACTCAAACTTGGAAACTTTTTTTTTTTAATCAAGTATTAAGCATTCAATTATTTAGTACAATTTTAATTGTAGGGCTCACAAGTATTGTTTCTTCCCTTAGTCACAGTAATTTTTTATGGAGCCATCAAAGTATATAGATACATTGAAAGTACTGAATGACACAGAGAGTTCTGGAAGAAATTTGCCAGGAATTTTGGAATGCAGCACACTAACGAATCCAGTGACCATCCAAAGCTTTAGGAAATCCACCTCAAAGTTACTTGGGCAATGTCTTTTTCTCAATATCTGAGCAGTTTCAGATATTGCAACAGTGCTTAAAAGAAAGCCCTAATACATGCACTCTGAAAGGACAGTTAACACTTCGGTTTCAAAAAACATTTAACTCTTCTGTGAAGTTCAAAAGAGGGGGATAACTCTCCTTGCCAATGCAGCACACTGCTAGCTGGTAATACTGTAAATTTGGAGTCCTATTGGATTAAGTTATAAAAACTTTTAAATTATTTTAAAGCCAGTGCTCTTTTTCCTGGAGCTTCCTTCCAATCTGTGTAGAGATCAGTGGTTATGGAGGGAACATTGTGCAGATCATAGCTGGCCTCCATTAGAGATTCATCAGGATGGCTGTAACTCACTCTGAAACAAGAGGCCTTTCCTCTGCTACCACAGCTTCCAGTGAGAACTCAAAATGTATCAAAACTTGTGAATTCATCAGATTAATTTTGATTTATCTGCATCTCTGGATTTTTCATTTTAGCAGAGTGAGATGTTAAAATGCCAAAATACAATTCTCATACTGTCCCCAGCCTGACAACAATTATAAGTCCCATTGCAGAACTTGTTTCCATGATATTTGCAGCTCAAAACATAAATCCAAAATATTCAGAAGCTTTGAAGCAGATTACAGAATTCCTTATGTTTATTCAATTACCAACTCTGAAATATATTGAGATTCCCATGTTAAAAGCTCTTGTAGAAATGCATGCTTATGTCACTGCAATTGAATACTACCATATTGTGCAATGCACAAAATACATACTCAAAAAGCAGAAAAGATCAAATTAAGAATTTTTCTTTCCAAATTTGATGCTGAAAACTAAGTCACCCATGACAGTGTAATTATTTAGCACTCAACTTGTATTGTACAGAGACTATATTAATAATTCAAACCAAAAATAGAGAAGTGTGTTAGTACAACTCACCTGAATGCTAGAGCGACACCAAGACTGTAATATTATATGTAATATAAAATATAAAAGCATAAATATATAAACATATATGTAATAACTAATTGTCATGTCCCCCTCACTAACTAATCGTTGCACTGCTATATGCCTGTCAGCATTTACAATAACAGGATTTCACCCATGTGAAAATTACTTATTGAAAATATTTGATTGTAAGCAGGCAATTCCCATCATGGTGCCATAAATCTGTCCATACAATTTGTATGTTGACAGTCATTACCATCATTAGTGCAATTTCTCTAATTAGACAAACAGGAAGACACTCATATGAAGAAATGTTGCTTTGCATGCATTCATTTTAACAAAAGATGGAATTACTTACCTATAATAAGGGTCAACTTCCCTGGTGTTGCCTTTCCCATCTGGACAAAGAGCTTCATTTTTACATGACCAAACATATTTAATGAGCTTCTCAGCTGTGCTATCAGAACAATTTTACATGTTCTAAAAACAACACAGGAAATTAGTTTTCATCTATGATTTCAAATCAAGTTTTATTTTTGATTATTAATTCACATATCTGCATTTTTAGGTATGATAAACTATAATAATTTTCAGACTGTTTCAGGTTTGTTCCATCTCTAACCTGGTTTCAGAATTTAAATCAAAGTAATTGCATGGAATGTAGAAGTAAGCAAAACTGAATTATCATTTCTAATTTCTACTGAGCACTAAAAAAATCAAGTAGACAATCTGTTAGGGAAATGTGAGATGAAGCCTGCAACAGAAATAAATGCTAGAATTCCTGTTTATTTCAGTACATTCTATGTGTTATCTTAAATACAGCTGTGATGTGCAAACATTTTGAGTATATAGAGACTTATTTAGCAATGATCCAGTAGGCAGAAAGTCCTGCAGAGGTCAGTTGCAGCAGCTGAGGTTCAGCACTTCAGTGATGTTATTAAGTGTCCTTGAATCACAGGTCACCTTTCCTGTGAAAAATAAAAGCAAACCCAGCAAAAACTCAATGCAGAAATGAAAAGACTTCAGTGATCAAATGTAACAACATTACAGGAACAGAAAATGGTTGCAGGAAACGTTTCATGGAGGGGAATAAGGAGGTTTAGTTCAAGGGTTGAGGGTTTATTGACTTTTTAGAAAGAATTACTGTGAAGATGATTATGAGGTGCTATAAAGTAATGAGAGGTTGAAGGAAGGTAACCTGATGCAATAATTAAAAAATCTTCACGTTAGAAAGAAGCAGTAGGTCATCATAATGCTCATGTGCATAATGAGCTATTGTATTTTACCAGCTTAGCCCATTTAAACAGTCAAGCATACCGTCCTAAAACACAGCGCACACATGATATCAAATAATATTTCCCTCAAAGTAATTTCACTTTCAATTCCCTAAGATAGAAAGTGGCTTGTTTCACGTTTAAACACATCTGTCTTATCCCTATCTGGTTTTAATTGGATTTCTTTTTCTGTCTAGATGAAGAAGACATCTAACCATTCACATTCCAATGCATCTAGGGAAGCTGTTGAGACTGAAACATTCACAGAAATTGCTAAAGTGATCAACAGCTCAAATAAGCTTCATTGGAATTAAATTAGTAACTGTGGAGACACTCAAATACTGTAGTTTAAAGCTCATCAGAACTAGAACTGGTGGAAAAATCTATGGAAAAGATTTTTTTAAACTGTTTTACTGCTTCCATTCGAGGCTAGAAAGTAGGTTCTTTATCAGTGATTTTTATTTTTGGACAGCTCTAGATAAAAATTCCTTTTGAGTACTCTGTCCAGCTCTGGAGCCTCAACATAAGAAGCCCATGGACCTGTTGGAGTAAGTCCAGTGGAGACCATGAAGATGCTCAGAGGGCTGGAGCACCTCTCCTCTGCAGACAGGCTGGGAGAGCTGGAACGGTTTAGCTTGAAAAAGAGAAGGCTCTGGGAAGACCTTACAGCACCTAAACAGGGCCTACAAGAAAGCTGGAGAGGGACTTTTAACAAGGACATGTAGTGATAAAAGAAGGGAGAATGGCAGTGAAAGAGGGCAGATTTAGTTTAGATATTAGGAAGAAAGTCCTTCTTGTGAGGGTGGTACTGGAACAGGTTGCCCAGGGAAGCTGTGGATGCCCCATCCCTGGAGGTGTTCAAGACCAGGTTGGATGGGCCTTTGAGCAAGCAGTATTCATGGAAGTGTCACTGCCTGTGGCAGGGGAGTTGGAACTAGATGATCTTTAAAGTCCCTTCCAAGTCAAACAATATTTTTTATTTTATCCTTAATCAAGTATTCGATATTGGTGTTGTATCTTTTTTGCAAAAAACCGAAACCCCTCCCACTACAACACTGGCATTAGAAAATTTCCTTACATGATAGCAAGAAATGTAGACTTCATGCCTCCCTGTCTAAGTCACAGGAATGGTTTCCAGTTCTTAGCAGGGAAATATTTGCAATGAGAAATGGATTGTAACTCCCTTTCTTTTTGATATAAGGATTGGAAACCACATTTTCTCTAGAAAAAGTAGTTTGGATTATCCCTGGGAACTTTACTGAAAAAAGTCTACTAGAAAACTTTTGTATTATGTATTAACAATAAAAATGATAACAAAAAATAGCAACAACATAATAATAACAACAGTAATAAGGATGTTTTTCTAGTTTTCTAGAAAATTTTCTACATTTTTAAATTTGTTATTTTAAAGGCTTAAAAATATACAGAACTTCATAAAGGATCTAGTCAAAGAGAAGACCTGGCACAGGATTCTTTTCAGCAAATTTTAGCTGTCTGAAGGTTAAGTGTCATGACAAGATTATACAGACAAGAGACACTGAAAAAATAACTCACCTGCCCCCTGTCAAAGCCTGCCTCTGTAGAAGACTGCCTGATGCTTGGTGCTTGCCTCTGGTTCTCCACTGAGCAGAGGGAGAGTTTATACCACACCTTAACTCAGTTCAACACTGAGTTCATACCACACCTGTAGCTTTCAGATGAATAAAGAACAGAGAATATGAATTGTATTCTTTGTGCACAGGAGGGAAAGGTCTAAGCAATGTATGCACAGCAGGAAAAGTGGGTCAAATAATGCCTAAGATCAATATTTGAAAATCTATCATTATCTGTATTTTAACCTTCCCATCTGTTGCTATCATGGTGGAGTTTTTGCACCTACCTAATGAACATTTTATAAACTGCCTCTCTTTGCATCTGATTCTTGATCTGTTCTTCAAACCTCTAACAGAATACAATGCTGTCTTGACCCTCGAGGGACATCTATCATGCCCTCTTGAGTATCCCTCCCTCTTTCTGGCTGTGCCTGATGATGCCCCCTTCACTATCATTAAATCAATAAATTTTCAGCCAGAGTTTTGACTCTCATTAACCCTTTGTGTCTGGAAGAGACTCCCTGTAGACAACCAGGACACCCACAAGCACCTTTGACATCAGCTGAACCACCAGCATGGCCCTGTTGTTTTGTTTTACTTATTCCCCCAGCAGTCTGCAGCCACCTTGCTGAAATCTAAACCCTTTGGTGCTGGGACTGAATTTTTCTTCTGTATTTGTACTGTATATGAGCATTCAAATTCACAGCTAAATGTCTACTATCATTCCTATTCTTATTACTATATATGACTAGAAACAGAAATTTCAGATGGGATTATTCTGTTAACAATTCCTAAAGCCAAATAATACACAGCATTGTCCTGCCTCACATTACAGCAGTTTTCAAGTTGTGGTCCATGAAACTCCCATGTTCAGAGACCTTAAACTAGGAAGTATGCCTGTTGTCAGTAAGCTGGAAAAGAATGAGAAGTTTCCAAATCAAAAAAGGCTAGAAATATACTGTAACAAAAACAAAAAAAAAGAAAGGAAAACTTCATACTCTGCATAAAGGTGATCCTGTTACAGGCTCTGGGAAGCTGATCCACCTTTTCAGTGAGAATGTGAATCAAGCTGTGGATATCCTGGAAGACATACACAAGCAAGCTGACAGCAGTTCTTCAGTGTGTTCTCCCAGGGAGGTAGAACTGGTGGTTCTGCAACTGAACACTTCCATCTACAACAAAAATACTTTAAAGTATCTTGCCATCACACTTGCTATCATGCTAGCTGCAGAAACTCTTACTATCTGCAGTTCCCATCCCATGAAAAACATGACTTCACTATACTGGGATTACAAACTGCTCCTAAAGCAATGTGGTAATTTAAATTCAATTTCCCATATGGACAAGGCAAACAAACTGTAGATGGACCTTCCAGCTATTCTTTTTTTTTTTTAATAACTGATGCATGATGGTCATATGCTAAACTCATTCGTCAATCTTATTTTTTTATCTATTGCCTGGAAAATAAAGCAACGTAACCCTGGACGGATGGAGGGGAGACTTCAGGGCTGTGAATTAAAAACAGCCTGCTTGGAGAAGTGAGGACAGGTGCTGGCTTTGGCCAGCTAAGCAGGTGGAGGAGTTGATTGTGAGAAGGAAGGGTCCAGACAGATTCACTAATTAGAAGGGTGATAAGAACAGGGCGCCTTGTGTAACCAGTTTCAAACCCTTTAACCTTTCACCTGAAGCACCCTGGTCCCAGTCCAGCCATGATCAAGGGGCTCCACCTTGTCCTGATGATGTGCTGGTAAAGGGCTCTGCACACCCAGGGGTCGGGGGTCTTGGACCTGTTCCAAGAGAAGTCAAGTTCTCAGCTTCAGTCCAACTGGCAGTCTTAGTTTTGCTATAACGAGACCCAAGGTGGAAATAAGCTGGAGAGGTGCATTCCTTCTTGCCTCCTGACAAATGCCTCTCAAAGGAGCTGCTCACATGCTGGTGTGGCCATGGGAGCTGAGCCATCAACTCCAGCCACCCTGGGATGAGAAAAGTGACACAACCCCGCCATCACACAGCACACGGGGAAGGGTCTCTCCTCAAGAAAAGAAGAAGCCATGTGCACCTGTGGTTTTATTAGGGAAAAAAAAAGCCTTAAGGACCATGTTTCTATATAATTTTAAAAATTTCAACCTCTTTTAAATATTTTCAAACACTGACATCATGTTTCTAACAAAAAAAGTATAGTTCTACTTGTATTAGTTTTGTCCCTCAGAGACGTCTTCATTGTATTTCAAACACATCTGAGCCAGGAAAACCAAGGACAAATTTTAAAAAATCTGTATTTAGAGAGACAAATTGGGAAACAATATTTTGGGAATGTTTTTGATTGGTGAAAGGAAAGACAGCCACTTTAACACAATACATAAAATGGGTTTGGAATATACTAGACAATAAACAGGGTGAAGAAAACACTACTTAGCTGTTCTAAAGCAAGGCATTTTCTTAGCCAGGGTTTAAAACCACAGATCCAACAATCTAATATACATATTTTGAGTTTAATAAAAAAGGCTTAAGTTTTAAATTTCTTTAATCTTATATAAAAAATTTCAAGGGCTAGATTTCTACTTTGTTTTTTTCCTGTATACACAGTAAGTTGAACTAATCTTGTCTTTGAATGAGATCACATTTAAAATTGTTATAATGATTTAATTGAATTTACAATTCCAGGAAAACAAAATTTCCAGTACTTGTTTCTACAAGGTAAGTAGAGACAGAGATAAAACACTTAATTTAGTATTCATAAGTCCTAAGATACCAGTCCTGAAATGGGGGGCATTTTTGATTTGTCTGAGATATCTGCTGATGTTGAATTAAGTGAGACTTTTCAGAAACATTACTTCTAGTAATTCTCCTGACTTTAAGTTGAATTTTTCAAGAATTTACATTAAATACATTTTTTAATGACTGCTGTAATTGTTACATTGCTGTTGCAACTCTTGTACCTGTTGTATCATTAGCAGACATACCTTCAGAATTGCAACTTGAATTTATGCCCTATTGATAAACTTCTAACAATCTGGGTATAAAAAGAGGCCATTTACTTTTGTAACACTTATAAATCCTGCATATCATGCCACACTTCTTACTCAAGTGCAAGATACACTCTGCATGCTTAAAAGCCTGACTCAGGTTGGGAGAGCAGCTTCTCCAGGGCTCAGTCTGGAGGAGATGGGGGAGTCCTGGTGCCACAGCCTATTCCCCACCTGCAGCACACTGCCAGGGGCTTGGACACCCTCTGTCAATTGTCATTGCCCTCAAGGGCAATGTGTTGCCCTCAGACAGGATTTCCTCTGACTCAAGCTACAGAAGCTTTGCAAAAAAAACTGCGTGGAGTCAACAACCAGGCACTGACACCAGCAGAGAAGTTGTAGAAAAAGCTAAAGCAGGAACTGAAAATATTCTCTTTTCAGACTGGGCTTAAGCCATTCTTGATGCTCGATCCAAGGTTATTCCAATCTCATCTCAGTCCCTCCACTTCTGCAGTGCTTCACAGCCCTTCTTATCTTCTTCTTTTTCCCTATTTACTACAGATTTCCCCTATTCCTTATCTTTCTAATCTCTAAACAATATTCTTCTGCCAAAAAGAGAGAATTAACACACCATTTATCATCACAACATTAATAGCTATGTATTAACACTCTCCCTTCCACTTTTGTCCATTCCTATACTACTCTTCAAGGCAGGAAGATTGCCTTTTTGTATAGTGTCCAGCAAACTGTGCCTGGTTTTGGTTGATCCCTCATAAATAACACAATCAGCAAAGTCTCTGCAAGAAGAAAAGCAAGGAAACTTCCTCACCAGGATTTTTGATGGTGATGATATATTTTCTCAAGCTGTACTCTGACAGAAAGTACCATAGTCTCACTAAGTAGAAAATTATATTTTTAGTCATTTTTCTTAAATTGGAGAGTTGTCTGTACTCTCAGCACAGGCTATATTTCTTCGGTCATGGCCTAATAAAATGCTTCAATTTCTGAAGTTTACCACCTTGCTCTTTGAATTTCTCATCACTACTCAGATAGTACAGCCACAATACTTTGTTTCTTGAAAACCTAAAAACTAAACCAACCCAGACTTCCATTTGTCCCAAACTCCTGCATGTCATTTTTCTACGATGTTTTTTAAACAAAATAATTACACCAAGACTCAGATAATCTACGTAACATAATGAGAAATCAGACAGTATGAGAAAAGTGCAGCTTTCTGGAAATCTGTGAAACTTGTTTCAACAAAGCTATAAAAAATAAACTGCCAGCAGTGTTTGTCAGGTTTCCTAATGTTCTTACCCATCAGCTTTCTCAACAGGCACTTAGGGCTCTTCAGAGCTTCCATTTGCCCCAGCCATCGCTCCTGTGCAGGGTCCTGTGCAGCGGAGACAGGGACACCCCTCCCTGTGGGGACGTCTCACTGCAGATCCATTGCTCAGCCACTGTGCCTTCCCCAAGCCATGGCTGAAACGTGCAGCAGAGACCATCTGACTCCTCAGCCTTCTGCCTTCTTGACTTGCCCTTCCCTGAACTGTCTCTCTCACCCTCCCATGGACACTGTCCCTTTGTTATTACCGGCAATAGCCACAAGCCCTGTGGGTTTTATGCTCTTGGCCAGGCTTCAAGTTCCAGCGCTTCCCTTGCTTCTCACCCTCCACACACTAATCAGAGGTTCCCTAGTGGGGTCTGGGATGTAGATGCCTGTTTAACTTCTGTCCTCAGCATTTCAAAACCATTAGTCAGGGCCTGGACTGGGGCCATCAGAATATGAGTACTGTAAGGTAAACAGTAACTCCCATATTTTCCTCACCCCCTGCATCTGGAAGACAAATAATGAGTCCCACAGTGTATTGTTTATTCTCATCCCATATTAATTTTAGTTATAATGGTCAGCTAATAGCCATTGCCTGGATATTAGGTGGTGCACAGCAAGGTACCACGAAGCATGGATATGGGTACACTGAGATGGGAGGATGGCTGACTTGTGCCTTCACGCACTTCACCATATACTGAACTTTATCTCCAACTAGCAATCCTGGTCATTGTCACTCTAATGAATTACTTGTGACAGTCTGTGTTACCTGCAAAACAAATGCTTGATCCAGACCAACCTGTGGTCAGAGCAAGCTTCTCTGAGTATAAAAACTCCATGAAATCCCTGGGTGATCATGCCTCTACCTGCATTGCTATAAATAACATCCACGTTGTGAGGAAGCCCAACTGTTAAACTCATCTGCAGGCACCGTGCCTTCAGCTCATCACTGTTAATTCGTTCAGGCTCCCCTCTTCTTCATTTTAGGTAATGTCAGGTTGCTTCTCCCCTGGGTGAGATAATACTGTGCTTACTAATTCCCAGCTTGTGGGAAGGACAGAAGGCACGGCAGCTTGTAGAAGACAGAGACAGTCAGAGAAAATCTGAAGACAGTCTGCAGTTCTCCTGTCAGTCTCAGGCTTGCGACTATTGGAGTCTATTGATTTGCTTAAATTTTCTTTTGGCAACAGCCCTTTCCTAAAATGTCCTCCATTCTCTGATCACTCATGAAATCACTTCACTTCTATTTGTGCAAGTTACAATGTTTTTCTTCATTTTAACTAGTCCCTTTTCTTACCAGTATTAACTGTTATTGAAGATTAGCTTTTAAAATGTGCTTACATTTATACTACATAACTTGCATAAAATATACTACAGTTTAACAAACAATGTTAAAATATAGGCTGGTCAAATTACATAAATCTTAATAAATATCCAAACCAATGTTTTAGGGTCTCTTGTACTCACATCTATTCACCGAACAGACCCACCCACTCTCTTTATCATCATAATAAATCCTGGTCCTCAACAAGTGCCTGTGAGACTTATGTGCATGCAAATTGATTTGTTTTCATCAATGCAATACCTAATCAAGTTCTGGTAAACATTAATGGTGGTCTTCACCATAAAAAAAAAAAATTAGTGAACATGTGAAAACGGAAACAGATGTTTTCCTAACTACCATAATCAAGAAGACCAATTTGCAGAGCAGAAATAGTTATTTGCATGGTCAACAATGATACAACAGCTCATGTATCTTCTGCTACATGTTATAACAAATACCTAATTTTTTGCCTTAGGATAAAGGATAAGGCTCTTACCCAAGCAGGTTGGGGAAGGACCAGTGAAGGAATTGTACAAAAGCATTTTTTTTTCAGTTTTATGCTTAAATTGTTTTCAATATTGCAATTTTTTTTCATTTACTGGTAAAGAAAAAAAAAAGAGAAATGTTATAAAGGATGAAATGGCAGTTTTGACACAATCTCTTGCTACTAAAAAGGTATAAATCATAGAAGCACTGGATCTTGATTTGTGCCCATACTACATGCAAAAAAAAATGGTTTTGAATGCAATGAAAATCAATCCTTTCTCAGAATAATATTTTTTATAGACTATGTGTTCATTTGAATCATGATTTGACACTTGAGGGTATGAAATATTTATGGAAAATCAAAGAAACAAGAATTAAAAAGAGCTGAGAGCTGTAACTGTATCTAATATTTCAACAAGAGGGAAGATAAAGACTTATGCCCCGAGACTCTATGGTCTAAACTACTGTCGCATCTCACTCACTAGATAAAATATGCAATCTCTCCCTGTTCCCAAAGAAGTAGGAACATTAGACCACAGACAAAACCAGCTTTACTAGGAGAGGTTTACACAGAGAAAAGTTGTTCCAAAGAGAGGCTTGAATGACATAAAGAGAGATCCTTGGTGCTTGACAAATGGGAAGTGGGACAATATCATAAAGATGTTAAGCTATGACAGAGAGAAAATAAAATGAGAAAGTTACTGGCAGTCAGCAGGGAAGAGCAAGTAAGTGCTCTCTGGGGATGTACACCCCAAGCCCCTAGAAGTTAACAGGAGATTAAATTCATCTTTGTGTCACTGGAATATAGACTGAAGCCAAATAATTTTGCCCTTAGCTTCAGCGCTGTCAGGATTTCCACTTACTTCAATGCATAAGAACACATTTAGCCTTGGTGCTAAACTGCAGTCCACACGATGAAATGTCATCCAGAATCAAACTTGATACTGAGCTACGCTGATTTATGGCATGTGCAGATGCAAAATTTTCAGAAACAAACTTTCAGCTCAGAAATCGTAGAGGAAAACGTAATTCCTGTAAAGCATCTAAATCAAGCACGCACACAAGGAAGCCGGGCTCCTGACAGCACTGGGGGGAGGCTAAGTCCTTAATTCAGGTGATCTGAATCATCACCTGGCAGGTCCCCTCCCCTCTGCAGGAAGCACCAGTCCTGAGGCTTGGCAGTCCCTCTGCCATGTCCTTGGAATGCCCTTTGTCCAGATAAAGAGGTAGCAGAGCATTGCACAGATCATCAGATTTTACTGAATGCTTTGCTTTTCATCTGAAGATTATTTTCTCACTCTCACACAATAAAGTTTAAACATATTAATGAAGACACCAACATATGTTAATATGAATAGAACTGCAGTCAGCTCTCAATTACACAGTTTCAGGGTTACATAGTTTGTGCACAGAGCACAAAGAGCTCTGGCACAAGCGTTTCACTGGATTTGCTTCCCTAAGGAGCAGATTCACTCTCTCTCTCTGCTCCCCACAAACGGATGTAGTAATGAAATAAGCTATCCCAGGCCAGAAAATGCAGATGTGCTGCTCTGCGTGCTATTGACACCCAACGCCGCGTCCAGCGAGAATGAAGCCAGAAATGTCCACCACACCCAAACCGTCTCTGAAGAATCAGACACATATGCCCTAAGAATTATAGGGTTTATTAACTGCTTTCTTCATTTTTTCTTCTTCTTCTCTGTCAGCCCATTCACCTGAAGGAAGGCCCCACTAAACAGTGCTTCTAACAAAAAACTTCTTTTCAGACATACTTTACATTTTTTCAAAGAATCACACTTGGGCTACTACATGGTTCATCTTCTATTTTGCACACGGCTCATCTTACAGTACAGCAAAAAGCATTAATGATTGTGGGGAAAGGAATGCTAGAAGAATAATAGGAGAAGTGATTTTCAAAAAGTAAAATAAACAATTTCTTGAAGTACAAGTCCTGCTGCTCCTCCTCTTTGCTCCCTCTCCCTCCCTACCTGCTTGAATCTCATGCACAAATACTGTACTTTGGAAAAGTTACAAAGTTTTGCACAGAATGAAGAGCAGTTATTCTTACTGACAGTACTATATGAAGCCAGTAACTAGGAGTAACTGGGGCCAGGTCCTTTGGGAAAAAGGTCAGCAGAATTCTAAGGTATTTTTTCTGTCAGCACTAAGCAATCTGCAGGGAGTCAAAATTTATCATTATACTGGACTCATGCTTGAACCTATAAACTTTTTCTTCCAGGAACATTGGTCCATATATAAATATAGACTAAATATATTCTTACATGCTGAAATGCTTGGCTTTTGTTTTTGCCACAGGCATTCAAATATAGTTATAAAACAATGAACACGAGGAAGTATATGTGGACAAATCAGAAAGAGTGCTTAAGACATAAATCTATGGCCTAAGGAAAACAAGTTTTTCCTTAACCATGTGTAACAGATTATGAACCTGATTTTACTGAGAATTTGTATTTACTTATTTGACATTTACATGCAGTATTATAAAATTAATCTAAGTTTCTTTATAAAATAAATACAATTTTTCAATCATGATTCTGTGAAAACAGATTTTATAGAGACACATGGAATAAAAAAAAATCAAAACTTTGCATATAACTGTACACGGTCAAAAACCTCCAAATTTCATATGGGGCTTCACTGCTAATCAAATAATGTGACAATAATGCTAGCCTCTGCTTTCCTTCCCACAGAAGAGCGGCAGAAAAGGCAAATTTGAACTTTTGCCGAAGCATTCAGAAAACCACCTCTACGACCCTGTGCTGGGCTAGAGTTAATTTTCTTCACAGTGGCTGTTATGGGGCTGTGTTTTCGATTTGTGCTGAACATAGAGCTGATAACATAAAGATGTTTTTGTCATTGCTGAGCAGGGCTTACACAGAGCCAAGGCCTTTTTGTGCAGCCACGCTGGCAAGGGGACTGGGGGTGCATGGAAGGTTGGGAGGGGAGACAGCCAGGACACGTGACCCGGACTGACCAAAGGGATATTCCAGACCACATGACATCAGGCTCAGTGTATAGTGTGAGAGGAAGAAATAGAAAGGGAGGCGTGTTTGGAATGGTGGCATTTGTCTTCCCGAGTAACCACTGCACAGGATAGGCCCTGCTCTCCTGGAGATGGCTGAAACACCTGCCTCCTCTTGGGAAGCACTGAATTAATTCCTTATTTTGCTTTGCTTGTGTGTGGAGCTTTTGCTTTCCCTATTAAACAGACTTTATCTGAACCCACAAGGTTTTGACCTTTTACCCTTCCAAGTCTCTCTCCGATCCCACTGGTGGGAGAGTGAGCGAGCAGCAGTGTGGGGCTTTGCTGCTGGCTGGGGTTAAACCCCAATAAATCCAGGCATGCCCATGGCATAAGTTAACCAGTTCCCCTGTGTACAACTTCCCCTCAAATTCACTCCGTAATTCTTTTTTCCCCAAGAATGATAAAAACTTCAGCCTAGAGAAGAGGAAGCTGAGGGGAGAAGTAATTTTGGTTTTTAATGCCCTCATAAGGGGAAACAGGCCCTGATATCTTCACTCTTGTGACCAGTGAGAGGACCTGAGGGGATTGGCCTGAAGCTGAGTTAGGGGAGGTTTATGTTGGATACCAGGAATCCACTGGAACATACTCCCCAGGGAAGTGGTCACAGCACCAGCCTGACAGAGTTCAAGAAGTTTGGACAATGTTTCAGGGACATGGTGTGATTCTTGGGGTGTCCTGCTCCTGTGCAGGCCCAGGAGTTAGACTTGATGAGCCTCGTGGATCCCTTCCAACTCAGCTTATTCTGTGATTCTATGACTGAGTAGCTAGAAGCATGGAAACTCAAGGATAGCTAATATATCCTCTTCCATTTTAAAACCAAATCAATAGCCACAAACTTTCTCAGGTTCTCAAGCACTTGCTCTAAGCCACGGGCCAGTCATGTACTTTTAGTTCGGCATCAGTCCAGCAAAGCACTTACACATGCTCTTAACTTTAAGCACATGAGCAGTCCCATGGATTGCAGTGGAACTTCTCACAAGTTTGATGTTAAGCGAGGGCAAAAGTGACTTACCTGGAGCAGTGCCATAAACTGGAAAGCCTGTACTGCTGAGACCGAATATATTCATGCATGGAATGCCTGTCCTATTTTGTGGGAATGGATACTTAAAGATAATGCTAATAGTCACAAAAACCTCTCTTATTTCAGGTACAGGAAGGAATGGAAGATTTTTTTGGACAGAAAAGAAAACAAACATCCATCCAAACTGGTACAACAACCACTATCAGGTGTTGCGTCTGTGTTTCCTAGGACAACGAAAATAATATTATTGTGTTTCCACAGCAACACAAATGTATATGCCATGATGCAAAACACATTCACATATGCAAAGGAAAAAAAGGTCTTATATATAGTAACATAAAAGACGAAAGATCTGTATCCAGCTCAAGGACAGTTTTTCCTCCCAGTACCCTGCATAAAATCAAATCAAATCAATCTAGAATTTACATTTTTCTGTTTCTGTGCTTTGCACCAACACAGATCTACTGTGCAACCATGAAGCAACCCATATTTTTTTGGGTTTTGAGCCCAAGAGGTTCTTTACTTTGTATGGTTAATCAAGGGTATCAACCAGAAACTGTCTTCCTCCTCTGTTTCCAGATGTAGATTGGAAATGCTTTTCTGACCCATTCATTATTTTTAATTTGATAAGTGTGGAACACTATAGAGTGGACAAATAAATAGCACTAAGGGCAAAAGAATGAAGCTTTAATCTGTAGGCACAGTGATGATTGACTGGGTCTTGGCTGTCAGACTCAGCCCTGGAGGATTCAGTACTGCTCAGGTACAGACCAGCACTGTGATTCACACACAAGCAACCAAGTGCGAGGGGTGCAGCACGCACCAAGTTTTCCAAGAGTCAACCCCTGTTGTGTGCAATAGACTCAGTCCTGGGTTGGATTTGTTGGTCTCATTAGAACAACCTTACAGGGAAGATTTACCTGCACAAAGGCATATACATATGCAATAACTCCTAAACACATCATGTACACAAAGGTTGCTGTTCATATCCCATGTACCACACGAACCCATGTTTCTCTTCAGGATGACTCTAGCAGACATACAAAGTCTTTCTCCATCACCTCTGAAAAATCACAACCAAAACTGTGACTCAATCCTTAGCAGAGGTGCCAGTAACTGGAAGGCATGGAGATGAAAGAAATGATTTTCCCTACAAAACCATCTTTCTGATGGTGTATGATGACTCAATGTTTCTCTAAAATCTGTGAAGAAAAGGAGAAATTGTTTTCATTACTACCAGACTACCCACAGTTGAACCTGTGCACCTACAGGATCTTATCAAGTGTGATTGGGATATAGCTGAACCAAATTTATTTCTGCTTTCAAAAAGTCATAGCTAGCATCTTCTAGGAGTCAATTCCTCATAGCTCCGTTCCTGATTTTACTATGAAATGTCAGCCTCAGGTTACAGCAAAACCAAACCAGAACTCTGGGACAATGTAGCAAAGGTTGGCTGGCTGAACTATTTGTGAAATATAATTATTTCATTTTTGATGAGAACAGAGTGAACAGGGTCACAGATACAAGTATTTACAAGTGCAAACTATTATCCTAAGAACTCTAGGATTTACCTAGGGAAAAATACATTTACTGGAATGAACATTGACAAGTAAAATATTTAATCCCTAAAGTTTTATTTCCCCCTAACATAAAATAATATTACTTTGAATGGTTCATAAATAACATTAATGGAGAGATTTTGAATGGTAAATCTCTAATGATATACGAGAGAGGACTTAAATAGGTTTAACTGGGCTCTTTCTCAAACTTGGCAACAAATGATTTTAGGGTTTTTTAAGCAGCATTATAATATGTTATCTTTTGGATCAAGTCCAAAAAAAGCTTTTTGTTCCAAATTTGCAAACACCACCAATTCAGAAGCAACTAGAGGAAAAGCATTTTTTAGTGCCCCTATCAAGTTCAGAGAAAAGATCACTTTAGTGCTCTATGGCATGATGGGAGCTCTCTGCAGATGCCAATGAGTGGTTGTTCGAAGCCTCAATTAGGCTTCAGCATAAGAGTATGTGAAGGGAAGCTTTGTAGGAAAGTTCTGCCAACAGAGCTGCTACCTGAGTCCACGTCTGGAGCCCAAATGGGTTAAATGCTGCTTTTTTTAAACATTAGTGTTCCAATATAGCATTACTCGAAAATAACAAGATAGTCAAGGGTTATTGATCACATTTTTGTAAGTTAAATAAGAGAAGCAGAAAGATGGAGAGGAGTTTGTCCAAATTAGCATAGGAATGCTTTCCTGCCCTCAGCTGAGGCCCTTCTAGTCCTCAACTCTGTGCCTCAAGCAAAACTAGTAACACTGGGACATAAACCACAGGTCAGAATTTAGGGTCATGTGAATTGACAATATTCCCCCCACACAATAATTTTAAGCAAAATAAAAATTCCATCAATAGTGAGTCATCAACAGAGGTTCAGCCTAAGATCAGAAACAGGACTAGAACTGTGGCTGGAGTAGGAAACAGCCCAAAGCGCTGTCTTAGAAAGCGTGCAACGAATTTATGTGGAAAAGGCTTCAGCCGCGCACATTCACAGCAAAATTGTGCATTAATCTATAACCTTCTCTGATTCACAAGCTGAACAATTTTGGATGCAATAAAACAAGAGTTAAATTTACTGAACTGATGATATATGCATGCCATGGCTTACCCCACTGAAAATATAAAACTGCATTAATATGATTTAGACAAACAATTCCAAAAAAGCATGTTGTATATAAATAACAAGTCGAAATCCCTCTAACTGGCAACTATTTAAGCATATACAAAAAGAGAATTGTTCAAGAGTATAATTATAGAAGGAAGTTTATTTACCTTAATTTCAGCATTAGTAAGAAACACTAAAAATACAATGAGATTTTTTCTCTGCTGTAAAATTTCTGAGCTACTTAGATGTTACACTTTACAAATATTTCTACACTGTGAATATAAATTAAGAAAAAAATCTCCACATGCAGAAATTCCACCTCTCCCCCTTCCTACACATACGCTTCTGGAAGACATACATTTCCAGAGTCACTTTCTTCGTCTTTATCAGTGTTTGTACCTAAATATTTTTTTCTGAGAGGCTTCCACCGTAGGACTCCCTAAATTGTGCATTAATCTCCTACAGATCATATTTTCAGTGAGATATTGAAATAAAAGCATTTTTGGCTACTTCAAATTATAGTCAATTGAAGTCCATAGTTTTAGTACAAATAAGGATGAGTGCTACATTAAGCAAAATTTATGCCTTTCAAAATTCAAGGAAAGAGGTGTATATTCAGAATTTAAATTGCACATTTAAAAAGTCAGAATTTCTATACAAATCAAACTCCTGCCCAAGGTATTCCAAAACAACAACAATAATAATAGTCAGCTAAAATGAGATCAACTTTTACTTTCTCTATCTCAATCAATAGGATTTATTCCTTTTTTATTTCTGTGTAATTAATTGTCTAGATAAACTGAACTCTGTCATCAATTAAATCAGCTCTAGCAAAGTTAAAATATTATTCAGTGGAATTTTTTCTCCAGTTTTCATGTACAAAAATTAGGAATTCCTCCACTGAATAGACTTACCTGGGTATCTAGTCAGCAAGAAAAAAGAATTCAAAGCCAGTGGCTGAACAGACTTTTTGCAAACAGGCAACCACTGCTGTTTATTTTTTTTCACATCATGAAATGAAATTTGCAAGGCTTGTTTTTCTCTGATGACCATCGCAGAATAGAATACCTTCATCATAAGTTTTTTCCCCTTATATTCAAGTGCAATATGGAAGAAGAACAATACCGAGGTTGAATTACATCTGTTAGTGATCACATAATTTCATATTCACATATAATGTTCATTATACAAGATGTCATCGGTGGCTGTGCTTCATATAGTAAGGGCAACTAAGAGAGTTTTAACATCCCTCCCAAAATCAAAAACCCCTTTCAAAAGCCAGATTAGATATATTGGAAATAATATGTGCTACAGATCTTTTATCAAAAAGAAGGAACTTTTTACGTAAGTTTTCTTACAGCTTCTCTATCTACTTTTCACTTTACTTTTCACTTTTGTATTTTCTGTGCTTTCACCAAAATTCTCCAGCTGATTTTGCAGCATGTAATGATTGCTTTACTTTCAGATAAGGAAAAGAATTCAGTATTTTTAGCAAGTTTAGGTGTCTAAACCAAAAATGCAGGCACTTGTCCAATCACTCAAGGAAAAAAGATATATAAAAAGCCACTCAAGTAAAAGAGAGGGAGTCATGTATGGTAACACTGAAAAGAGTGTTTGAGAAGGAATTAAAGACAATGAGACTGTGCACCTTTTAGACAGGGTATGAAGAATGCAGACAAAAACTGAATGAAAGACTCATAGAGCTACTGAAAAAAAAGCCACCTTCTGTATTTCTCATTCAGTTGAGGAAACTATGCATCCTATATTTAAGGTCATCAGTTTTGCTTCAATGGTCAATCTATTAATCAAATATGCTCTCCTACCTAGAAGAACTTGTATTTTTTACTAACTCAAAAGAAATGAAGTTGCTAAAATTAATGTGTCCTGATAGAGATGCTCATCTTCTGACATTTTCATCTTCAGTCTCTTTGGCAGAAAATAGGGATACTTGGTTTGGCTATTCAAGGCAGTGACCTTAAAGCTAAGTACAGTACATTATTTTTTGTTACTGTTTCAATTAACACACTTCAGGGGAAAGAAACTATGAAAAAAACAGCTATACCCAAATGCTGCCATTTAAGCCTTTTTGAACCATACTAATTATTACCCCAGAAGTTCCCTGAATTACGTTTGCATGACTCCCTGCAAAAATAATTGGTATGATCGAAGCAGTTCCAAGCCATTTAGTAGAATAACTAATGTCTTGAATTTAATGCTGAGAAAAAACCAACCAAACAAAAAATAACCCCCAATAAAAAAAACCCCTAACAAAACAAATAAACAAACCCATTTTTTCTCGTGTAATTTTTTGATTGCATTTGTAAGACATTGCCATAATCCTGATGTTAACTCACTCTATTGAAAATTCCAGTGAAGTAACTTTTCATGGAATAAAGAAAATTGTTCTGCCAGACAAAAAATATCAGAATATTCCCCCCAGTTCAAAATCACTGTTCAGTGTTTGCTGAAGGTTCAATTTTGCAACACCTTGAGCCTGATTCAGTTGGTGTCAAATTCCATGGAACTGTACCTCTTCCTTCAGTTAACTATTGGATCATATCCCATCACAAGCCTAACTATTCCCTATGATTAACACTTGGGAAACACAGCACTCTCAGTGCCACAAAACATTTGTAGAAAGGATTGAAATGCTTTCAAGATGTGAGAAGTAAAATGAAAAAAATGAAGCTTCAAACAGGACATGGCTACTTTTAATCAAATACATCATGCAGATAAACCTTATTTTTATGTATTTGCTTTGTTTAATCAGAAATACTGATCTGGTATTCCAAAAGATTAAAGTTTCCTTACATCTAACTATGGCAATAAATCATCTGTATTTTTAACACATTTAAAAGTGCTGAGTTCCCTGTGCCTCGGTCACACAAGTTCAGAATTTTCCTACATTTAAATTAAGATCTTTGTCATTTCCAGATTCTTCAGGAATCTACCCTCATAGGTCCGATTAAGATGTTTCTAGTGTGCCAGAATCATCTTTTTCTGTTTGTTTGTTTAAATGAGGATTCCTGTAGGGATTCTGTAAAATGTCAGCATAAAAATACCTCTATTTCTGTCTTTTGACTGGAGTAGGGAATCTTGAAAATTCCTAAATTCAACCGCAACTAGCACTTCTTGTCCTGCAGGGATTCCTGCAGTTCCTGTATTCCTGCTTTCACTTCATTTTTAAGCTGTTACAGATACCTTTTTATGAACTGATATATCTTCACAACTACTTTACAGGCATTTCGTGTTTCAGAATATTTTGCAGACAGTCTTCATCTTTTGCTCAAGCTAAGAAGTTTATCACGTCTCCTTGTCTATCTCTTTGTTTAGTTTCCCAAACATATTTTTGAACTATTTAACTGCATAAAAATCCCTAACACTGCACCTCACAATGACCAGAGTGTGACCTAACTCACACCATGTAGATTCATTGGTAGTGATACCAAAAACCCCAATATAAATTCAATTAGATAAGAATGGACTCTCTTCATATACTTAGATGTAGTAACTCTCTTTGTTTTTCTAAGGCTTGCCTGTTAGTTGATGCTTCACATCTTATTTTGCTGCTGCCTTGTCTTTCAAGAAATCCTTCTTTACTTGCTCCCCTCCTCTCTATTTTCATTCCTCTGCCAGGCAATGAAGCACGTTGTAATTACTGATATCTTCTGAGTGTGATGATGAAACAAAGCCTGGAGCCCACACTGTGTGAGAGAAGCAGGGCTGATAATTCCAAATTGAGGGAGCCACATTCAATGAAAGTGGTCTACTCAACCTGCTGATTTTTGATATTGGTCCCAAACATCAAATATTTCAGCATAAGTGGTGTACTTTACTCCAAATAAGAACTTTTTCTCCTGGCTCAGATCCGAGGACTTCACATCTGGTCTGAAACAGTGATAAAAAAGAGGAAAAAAAAGAAGAAAGGGAAAAGGGAAAGAGGAAAAATATGGAAGTCAGGGAAAGAGAGAAGGAAAGAGGAAAACAAAAAGAAATGAGAAAAGGAAAAAAGGAAAAAAATAAAAGAAAAATGGAAAGAAATGGGGGAAAAGGAAAACAATAGAAAACACAGATGCTCCTGAAGTTTGATCACCACACCTCAGATAATCACTTGCATTTGAGGGAATGAATCTCCCTTTGCAAAGCTAAAAGAATCTTTCCAATTACACCAACAGGATCCCAGTCACCACCTTTATGAGGATAACTACTAGAATTGCTAAAAACATCCTAAATTCTATGTCTAAATGAAAGTACTCTAAATTAAGGCACTTTTGTTGCCTTGCAAAAGACTTGCTCAAGCTTGTGTAAATCAGCACAGTCCTTGGCTCACACAATTTTAATAAAGCCCATGTGTATCAAACCAGATTATATGAGACATGTTAAGGTTCATGTTTGATATCAAATTAAGTATATGGATGATTTATGGAAAAGAGTTCGCCTCCCTTTCCCCCACGTGAGGTTTAAAGACTAATCTTCAACCAGATCTTCCAACACTTTCTGCATTTAGGCCTTTCTCACTTGAAACCTCCAATGTTGTTTTTATTATCACAAGAGACGGATACCCAGCCTAGCACCTGTTATATTCCCTTACCTTCTCTCCCTGGGAGAATTCATGAACCTAGCGTATATCACTGTGGTTACTGGATGCTACTAAATTCCTAGAAAAAGAGCAGCATTGCTTTCCTTGTAGAAGGATTTAATTGCACTATTACCCTATGCACTAATGTTCTGCTTGACTATAAAGGGAATTGTTGAGTAGTTTCTTTTTAAAAAATCCAACATACCAATAAAAAAAGTTCCATAAAATAAACGAACACCCACCATTAGCTCTTACCCGCAAGGATCAGCATGACAGATGCATTGATAATGACAGACATTTGGCTGCAAAAACTTTGGGAGGTAAAAATGTGAGTTAACACCTCTCTCTCTCCAGCAAGATGCTGTGCTTTAGCATCTACTATCAAAAGCAGAGAGGTCATGCTATGCGTCATTCACCGCCTCTTGTCATTTCCACTGACAGAGAAGCTTCACAGGTCACCAGGGACATTAACCAAAATTGTCTCCTCAGACTGAAACACGAATTCACTGCTTCCCAGATAACCCTTGGGCTTTCACTTCTACTCTTTCCAGGCAATCAGTGCCATGCTTTGAAGTGCACTTGGTCATTGTGACCCTAAAAACTCATTTCCATTTATTCTTTTTTTTTTTTTGGATACAACAGAAATCTAATTCCTCATGCCTATATTTGGGGCTTCCTACTCACAGCCTTGACCCTTTCCCACCCACTTACTTCTTATTTTTGCAATGTTTTCCCCAGTGCTTTCTTTTTTAAAAAAGAAACACATAGGTATTTAGTCAATACTGTAACGAAGTCTGATTTTGTTTTTATAACAGATGCATATTTTTTTCCTACTGCTTACCATCATTCTTCAGAAGTGAAACTAACCTGGTGAGGACCATGATGCAAGAATTTCCTTCTTCTTTAGAACATGGTGTAAATGGGTACAGTCAGGTATGTGGCAAACTCCTATAGGCAATGATGCTATTCAGAGAAAAAGGTTCAAAACAGTAAATACTTCTGAATATAATACAGATGTATTCATGTTTATATATGATCTCACATGATTAATCTGAATCAATGCATAGACCTGGAATTAATTAACTCCACGTTGTTACTTTCAACAGACCCTGTCCTCAGCAATGGACAGCAATCTCTAGTTCTACTTACGGTCTGAGAAATTACAGGCCAGAAAAGATGTCCCTGTAAGATATACTGCCTGAATAGTCAGGCTGCACTGAAACCTTGGTATTTACACAGGATTTCAGTATATGCATATCACAAGGCTCATATCCCTCTTTTACAGATGTCTCTTCCAAAATAATCTGATAAGGGTTAAGTTCCTTGCATGCTGAGACCACTTGCTGTCCTATAGGCAAATACACTTTTATTACTGTCCTCTACTGTGTACATAGGATTTCTCTGCAAAGATGATATATTCGTAGGGTCACAGATTATCTTTTTGTGCTGCATTTACAAGCAATTAGAACACACTGAATAACAAGGCTGAATAGACTAACCAAATTATTAATAAATAGAAAATTCAAATTACTTGACAAAAAACACATAGAAAAATCTAGTGAAAATGCTGTGACAGCATGTGACAGCAAGACCTTTATCTGTGTGTATATATACATAAACTGCTTCTTTCCACCTTGTACCTCAGAAATGTGTGTCCTGTGTTCATTATCTTACAATGAATCGGTCAGAGACCAATTATATAGAAATTGTTTACTCCATAAAATATCAGTAGTGTTTCAACCTATGGGACCACTTAAGTGGAATCCTGAACCTTTAGGTTTATCTACTCTGCAATGTCTATAAATTCGTTGGCTTAAGAAAAGTTAGGAACAGCCCAACAACATTTTAGGAACATTCATTATGTGAATTTTGCTCACATATCTCTATTAAAAGCAGATGCACGGTTAAATACCTTTTCTGTTCCTGACTTTCATTTGACAGACAAAGCCATTTTAGAACAATGCTCTGTTAGTGATAGAAATTTTATTCTATATCCTTTACTGATAAGACCTTAAACTGAGTATGACAGTGCATATATCCAAAGAATTACAGATGACATTTTATCTGTTCACAAAATGCTGTGCACATTTTTTTAAACTATCTCTGAGAATCTAGTGGTCATCATCCAAGTATTTTTCGAAATCTTATTTTAATGAAACACATTTAGAATCTTGTTTTAATGAAACACATTTTACCTTCTGAAAGGTAAAAAAAAACCTTCTTACGCTGAAATGAAGCAAGAGTTTTCCATACTGGCTGCTCCCCTTTAAGGAATCAAAGGCACAAGACAGTTTCATCACAAAACCAGTAGAACCACCTGCAATTCCAGTTGTCTGTCTCATCCCTCTTTCATTTCCTCTGCCTGACAGCGGGCTACTTGATATGCTCCCAGATGAAAAATAAGGGTAAACTGTTTTCATCCTTAGAGATCAAGACTTGATTTTGCCCCCACTCCTATGAACTGAACTTCCAAAGCCTGGTCACCTAGCTGAAGTTTGCCTTCTGCACTGCTGCCCTTCTGGCAAAGTAGCTGTAGGAGTTTAAACATTTTAAATCATAGTCACAGCTATGATGAAGCCATCTGTCTCCTTCTGTCATGGTTTAGGAATGGTATTCCCCCATTTAGTGTTCCCACTGAAACACTCCAAGCCACGTGCCGCTCGCTCATTTCCTTTCCGCAGTGGGCTGGAAAGGAGAATTGGAGGCACAAAAGGTAAAGAGAACAGGTTGAGATAAGACCAGTTTACTGGAAACAGCACTGAAATAAGAAAGCCATCAGTGACAGCAACAGTGTTAATAATAAAGTGTACAAGAGAGGGGAGTGACCCACACACGGTTTGCTCACCACACAGAGCCCTACAACGCCCGATTGCTTGCTTCCCACCAAGCGACTGGAAGGGCACTCTTTCCCCACCCCCAGAAAATAACTTTAGCTGCTATGGAATAACCTCCATGTCCTAACCATCCTGACTACTGCAAAAATTAACCCTGTTCTGGCCAGAACCAGGACACCTTCCGAGCCTGTCAGCCATAGAAGAGCTGCAGAGCATGTCTCCTCCATGAAAGGTGTGATGGGGAGGAAGGTGTCTGTCATTTGGGGACCTCACACTAACACTCTCAACACACACACAAATGCAAGAAAGGCAAGCATGACATCAGGTTCTAACTCTGCAAATGCTTTAGCACTTCTCTAGCTAAGCAAAGGCAACTCGAGCTTTTGCAGAGCATTGCAGATTACAGTAAAAATGAGATCACAATCTACCTACAAATAGCGTGCAGATGACCAAGCCTACGACAGTGTGGACAACATACAGCCACTTAATTTCTCCCTGCTCATATCCAAAATACAGACATGACTTGGAGGACACACATTGTCTCTCCTTTATAGAGCCTGATTAATCTGAAATGAAGTAACAATAACATATTTGAAACTTTCTTGTTCCAGTGAAACTCCCTGTTGAAGCTGCGATTTATTACACTTGAAGATGAAAAAAACTATAAACAAAAGTAGCAAGAGGATTTAAAAGATAAAAAATAAAAGAAAATTTTTCCAAAAAAGTCTAGTGTCAGACATATTTTTTTTGTAGACACTCTTCTAAAAAGCTTTTTACAAACACTTTGTAAAATCCCCACTGCGATGGGGACATCATTCAATGTCCACAGTGAATAAGTCTATTAAAAGATAAAACTTAATTTAAAAAGTAAAATTAAAAAAGACACAAGAATTACAAATAGGACCTTTACAGAATGCAGTGAGATATATTTTACAGACTTGAAAGCAGAGTACACAACATTATAATCAACTTAAATGGAAATAAGATCAGACACACATGCAGCGTTTTTACAGATCCCACCCTCTGCAGAAATTTCCCAGAAAATTATTTCCTTCCGAGGCAGAAAAACAGTCTTTGGTAAACTGTATACAGCATGTGTCAGTTTGGGACAGTTCTCTGGTATAATTTTGTCTCCAGGCTCTAAATATAAAAGATGAATAGATCTAATTTATAAAGGTCACTCTATTTATTATACCCATACTTTAAAATATGAACCTATTAATTTTTACAGCAAGAATATTATAGCTCCACCCAACCTTCATTATAAAGTCTTCACTTTCCCCTATTGCAGGTCCAGAGGACCTAATCAAAGTCCAGGAAAGAAAGTTATCAAATGATTCCAGCAAAGAATTAAAAAAAACCAAACTCCAAACATCCAAAAGCTCACTGCTGAACACACCAAATGAACTAAATAATGGGAAACACATTCACAGTGTCCTTTAATGGTAAGCCTATCCAATTTGTGATTTAAGAGGTCAAACTATTGGTTATTTTTACATTCCTGGTAATTTAAGAAGAAACAGGCTGGGAAATGTGTACTCACAGGCCTTATAAAACTGCCGGCCTTATTTTGAATAATGGACATCCATTGTAAAAAGCTTACTGGTGGAAAAGCCCCCCTCCATGTTTCCTCACTTTGACTGGAGAGCCCGCTGCCCATGAGGCTCACAAGGAAGATTGAGTGCTTAAAGAGACAAAAGAAGTCAGCCACAAAAAATCCTGCCACCCATGTGTCCAGAAAATATGAATTGCTCCAAGAGTTGGGACAACAAGAACTGCTGACACCAGATGGTAATGTTCCCTGCAAGACCACCGCACCATGATCTCTGCTGGGAATGAGGGTTTTTCTCAATGGCCTGAGGCTAAGCCTAATAATGGGGCAAGCAAGAGGAAGGAAAGGATGAGATGGAAAGACATCTACAGCTCTCAGTTGGGGCAGCCCCAAAGACTTCCACTCTCCTTGCACCAGCACATGCTCCAGCCAGCCCACCCACAGAAATCATCAGCCTGGTTCTACCTGGGCTAATGATCATTTTATGAGAATTGAGGGCTGTTACATTGATGTCAGTAGAATACTTCCTTCTATGCGAAGAAAATAAAGCATATAAAAACTTGATATCTTTCCCTGCTCAAGGTGGATTACAAAAATAACTCAGACAAAAGACAAACCTGCATGCTGCATTCTAAAAAGGTAGTTGCAGACATAAAAAAATCTTGCACAGACCACTGAGTAGTTCTTAGGGAATGGAAGTTGACTGGGGAAACCAAGGAGCAACTACCAGGTTTTACTTAGTTTCTTACCTTTCCACTGTCAGGTTAGTGCTGATTTTATATATCATTGCCCATAAGCATCTAATAATTTCACAGTTTGGTCATACAGCATTTCTGCTCAATGATTAGTGCTAGCTGGAACATTTCTGATTAAATTTCATTTAGTCACAGCCAAAACGGGCATTGCTCATTTGAGGTTTTCTGTCCTAGCACAAGTGAAATACAATAGGCTGGTGGTTAGGACACTAACTTGAGGTGTGGAACAGTGAGTTTCAGTTTCATTCACAGCCTGTGTTCATCCAGCTTCAGAAGAAATAATCTGCCTGAAGTTAGCCAAAAGCAGCAGCAGGGAAACCCTGTATCTACACAGCTATATGTTTTTAGTCAGTCTTGCTCTTCAAAAAATCAGGACAATGGATTTTTTGTCTCTCTTTAAGTCATTTGCAGGCCAAGCATCAGAGCCATTTTTCTGTGATTCCAAAGGAAAAGGAGATTTAATTTTTTTTCTTCCCCACAGCACTAACCTAGCTTTGTTAAGCACCAGTGGGAAATAAACTGAGCTCCACCAATTATTTCCAATTGCAAGGACAGTGAGCAGGAAGCTGAGACCCACACTTAATATTCAGCAGTAAGGAAGGCTCAATCTCAATGTATCAGCTGCTCCAGGACAGGCAGAAAGAGAAGAATATTCCATGCCTGCTCAGTGGAGAGCTGGCCATCATTTTGTGCTCTCAGTACACCTGATCTGTTCCACTTCCTCTGACCCCACAAAAATTTACAGTCAAAGCCAGCATGACTTTAGGTATGATAGCCTTCTGCAAGCTGTGTCTGCGGAAATTAAATTAGCAGCAATATATCCTTTGCCTCAAAGGACTGCACAGAGTCTTCGTTAGTTGAGTTTGTAGTAGGTTAGAGATCACTGGATGGGAGTTCTGCACAAGTGCAAGGCGTTACAACATTACATAGTGCAAAACTTTGTAGAACTACAACTTTTGTGGTAGCCTGGGGATTGTAATGGTCAGAATCAACTATGTCACACTGCAGTTTTGGTTACTAAGTAAAATAAATAGATCAAGCTTTTTGGTTTTAGCAAGGTACATATGTTTTACTAGGTCATTTTGTTCACCCTTTACTTGCTGTCTCTCTTTCTTCTGCTGTCCTCACTCGGGATCAGAGCCTTTCAGGCTGGAAGGGACTTTGAGAGGTCATCTACCCAATTCATCCTGACACACAAAGCAGGCCTGGGTCTGAATTCATGCCACATTGCCCAAGGTTTCCTCCAATTTGGTCTCATCCAAGAATGGACACCACATGGCATCTCTGATCCAATGCTTGGATCGTTTTTCGTAAATCCAATGCTTGGATCGTAAAACTTGTTTTTCTGTGTCAAATAGAAACCAGCCCTGTCTCAAACCCTCTGTCTCTCCTCCTCTGGCCTTGCATCTCCTTAAGGAAGCTGGTGGCATTTCCTCACAGCTTCCTGATAGGCAGTGGCTGCTGTGGGGTCCTCTGGGCTGCCTCTCTCCCAGGCTGAACAAACCCAGGTCCCTTTGCTGTCACTCTCAGGGCGTCTGCCTCACTGCCCCAACCATCCTGGTGGCCCTCAGCTGAACTTGCTCTAGTCTATTAACGCCTTTCTGTCCTGAAGCCCAAAGCAGGACACAGTACTCCAGATGTGGTCTAATGAGTACTAAGTAAAGTTTTCTCTTTCAATCTTCGTCTCAAAAGCAATCTAACATTTCCAGCATTGATGGTCCCTAGATTCAAAGAGAAAATTGCAGAGATTAGCTGCAAAAATTCCCATTGAAACAGTTTAAAATACTTCAGCCTTTTAATGAACTTAGCCCTGGAGAACTTTCCAAAACTCAATAGGCTGAATTTCTGAAGATCGTTTGGATTTAACGATTTATATGCACCATGCACCATGACAGCTATGCCATGAGTGGCAGAGCCAATTTACAGTGCACTTTTAACCATCTTTGCCATGTTTACCAGCTAGAAGTGCCTCTGCCTCTCCTGATCCTTGAGCAGTGTTAATCAGTCACCATGTCTCATATCCTGTCTGATTTATGGTTTTCCTCCAGGGCAAAGACTTCAACAACTGAGCTTGGGTTTGGACCTACAATCTGACATATGTTAAACATTACCAAATTTTCAGGTGTTGTGGGGTATAGGAACTGTGCAAATAATTACTTTTTTGGAAACATGACTGAAGTTATTTTTAATAAGACTTTGTTTGATTTCCCAGCACTTTGGACTATTTGCTTTCATTAAACTTGTAATACATTTCTGGCAACTTCACTCACCTTCCTGTATATGTCGGGAAAGCTATGAATGGCTTGATCATACACAATGATTTATAAATCTGTTAATTAGTACCATGGATCACTTATTTTAATCCTAAGGCTTAGCTGAGCTCTATGTAAGCACAGTGAACAAAGGGAACAAACATATCTGAAAATAGCAGTTATGTTACTTATTTAGCTTTAATATGAGCTAAAATTAAAACCTTGTCTGCTCCCTTGACACAATTTTTGGACTAATCAGGATGGGGCACAGTTGAGAATTCAAGAAAATGTACATACCTAACTGTGATTGATTTCAAATGGTACCTTTAAAGGTTCAACCTGAACCTTCATTCTCAATTCCTCAGAGAATCTTTTTAATTACATAGACCCATTTATAAAAGTCATTTAAAATGTCAAGACAGAAAGGATTTGCAATAAGATGTTGTCACACTGATACCTCTACACAGCAGCCCCTTTCCCTTGCTGAATTACAAAAGCACATTAAAATTTCCTGCCATTTAAAAATAATCATTAGAAGGAATTAGGACAATATTCTTTCTATCCAGAGACTCTGTCTCTGTCTTGCCCCTGACTTGTCTGGACTTCAGTACAGCAGTTTGTCTTCTCTACCAGACTGCTGGGGTGTCAGCAGAGAAAATGTTTGCTAGTTCTGCTTTCATTATTTATGTCCATTACCTTCTCAAAAGATCACCCTCCTCAGGAGCTTGGTTGGCAGCTGAATCAATCATTTTATTCAAAGGTAAATGTGTCCTACCTTAATGCATCCTTAAAAAAACTCAGTCCTGAAAACCTTGAATTAAGTTTTGGAAAAACAGAATTATTTTTTGTAACTTTTCTTTTTCTTGAGCAGAGAGGATGGAAGGCAAGAAATGAGGAAAAGGCTGGGAAATCCAACTCAAAAGTTTAGCAAAGAATCAACCTCTTTTGAAAGGATCTTCAAGCAGGAACACTTGGCAACCTTAAGAAGAACAGCTTATTTCCTCTACCTATGCAAAATGAGATAGAGGTGCAGAAACTGGCTACTTAACCTATTTTCATGGTCGATACATTGTTTTTCTTCAGTTTCTGCATATTTCCTTCTCCTGAATCCTCAATACCTATAATATTTGAAGAAATCAATTTTTCTTTGACATGCTAAATTTCGTATATGGCTGACACTGAAAGGTAAGTTTAAAAAAGCATTTTCCCCTGTGGTTAGTGTCTTGTGAGCAGAAACTGGCTATGGACAGCCTATTTGAAAGGCAGGCACATGTATTTACTACTCTAACATTACACTAGGAGTGTCAAGAGAAAGATTCTTTTGTACCACTTGAAACTGCCTAATTTATTTCCTTAATGCTGGGAACTGCTGATGGATTTTGATCATCAAAAAGTGATTTAGCATGCCACATAGTGTGTTCAATTTCTTTATTAGAGACACACCTGGAAAGCACATTTTCCATAAGAATTAACAAAAAAGAATGATAGATAGGGTAATGCTTTATTTAACGGTAGTTTCATGGGCTGTATAATGTTTAAAATTTTAATTATATTTTCTAGAGCTACATGAAGGGAAAGTGTATGGAGAACCCCTAGTATTATCCTCCAAATAAAAAAAAAAATATCTAACAGCATTACAAGTTTTTTTGAAGCCGTGAGTGGTAGCAAAGTGCTACAAACCTTGAAGAACCAGTTATCTAATCTGGCATTTGTACAAACAGAGATTAGACTGTCAAGCCAAAGAATGTGTCAGTCATGATGCTGGAAATATAACAAGTTTACTTTTTAATCCACTGCACATGGAACCTCTTTACAGTGTGTTTCATATCATTTCTTCTCATTCAAATTATCAAAAATCTTTTCTTTCCCTATTCACTGTAAGCATTAACAATATAAGCACAACTGCAGGTGGTTGCCAAAGAAGTTACTTCATTGTGGATATCAGTTCATAGTTTCAAAATTAATATTTTTTTTGGCTTGCCTTTGGATTTTTTTTTTATTTTTTCCCTGACCACTAAGACAGAGTAGTATGGAGTCACCTCAAAAGAGTATGCAATGCTGATCTAAAACTACAAGAGAAAAAAAAAAACCCCAATCAATGATAATTAGGTTTGCCTTGTAAAGAGTTTTAGGGTTTGTTTTTGGTTTGGGTTTTTCCCCCTTCCTGTCCTCTTTGTCCCAAATCAGTGCTTGAAGCTCTTATGGTACAGCTGGGTGTTAGCTTCAGCTATTTATTAAGAAGCTAAAGCTAAAGAAAGCTCCTTGACTGACAATTGTGAAGTGATTTGAAGGTGAGTAGATTTCATTTGTTTGCTTATATGGTGTGGGAAAATGATAAACATTTATGATAAACATGTGGGAGTACAACGCAAAACATTCCTCTGGGTCTCTCTAACTGGAAACCATCCTGATTTTTTGCTTTCATTTTTGAATCCCGTAGTCCATTGGACGGTCACATATTTCAGAAATTATTAGCAACATCAGCATAATGCAATAATAATTTAGTGGCTTCTGGGAAACCACTGATTTTATTATTTCTAGAACACTTGGACCACCAATTTAGCAACTTTGAATGCTTCAGCCACCTCTTAAACCACCAATGTAGCATCAAAACTAACGAATCCCCTTTCACCCAAATTTTCTTTAAATATGGTTAGTCATTGGATACAATTGATATAAATATCTTCAGAGTAGATAAAACATTGGGTGAAACCACAGCCAGAGCTGGAAAGAAGCAGGTGTAGCTACCCATACCTTATGTCAGACACCCAAATAATTTGGATAAGGTCTTTTGGTCGTACTGCTGCTGTGTATGGAAACAAACAAAGCATCTCCTCCTGGTCATCACTAGAAATACTGTATTTAGTAATTAACCCTTTGCTTAGGTGACATTTCCTGATAAGGAAGTGTTAATGTCTCTCACATTAACACATACAGTGAGCACCCATGAGCGACGGGCAAGGAGAGGGTTAAAATTTGTTTCTCTCTGCATATGGTTCCTGTCTCAGCTGTGAGATCAGTTATAGGTCCCCGGCCAAAGATAACAGCTAAAATATAACAGATGCTGGTACTTCCACAGCCGAGGTGAAGTATTTCCTTTCATCCTCACTAGTCACTGATAATGTCCCAATTCTCCACTCACTGGAAGCGTCAAGGGCACGAGCAGGTTATTACAACGTGAAATGAATGGACTGTTTAAATTGAGCCCATGCCTGCACACGGTGTGAAGTTTCTCCAGTCCTGAGGGATTCTAACTCAGTGGGGAAGAAAATGATGCAGTCACAAATGCAATGGTTGGATGCTGAAAGCTAGGGTCCTTCTAACAGGGTACTGCTGGGGAACAGGGTTCAGCTGTCCTCATTCATGTCTTCCTGGCAGAGCCATCAGTGCAGGGTTGATGTGCAAATACTGGCTGGGGCTATCACTACTCAGTCTTGGCCCGTTGCTTCCTTGGTCCAGCCAAACCAAAAGTTTTGGAGGAAGTATCCACTTTGCATGGATGTAAACAGCGCATGAGGAGCTAAACCAGCTTCTCTGAATTCAGACTTTCCTAAATATTGTCAACATTTTATACCACTACCTAGCAGTCATTCAGGTGAGGCAGCCATTTAAGTATGTCTTAACCTGTAGGATTAAAGCGCCTTTTGTGCTTTAAACACAATCACCAAATGTTGATATATCTGAAACCTAGTCTACATACATAACATTTTCCAACTGGAGTTAATGAGTTTAGGCATGTATTAGTCCAGTAGGTAATTATACTGGCAATCAAGTTGCTCTTCACCAGCATAGCTGAAATAACTTTACAAGATAGAGTGCTGGTATCAGGGGAGTTGGGGTATAGATAGCTACACAAATGTGGAGAGTGATGTTTTTGCTGCTTTCCTGCACAGATGTTTATATAAGGCAAGTGAGTTCTTCTTCCTTTTTCTTCCCATGAAAGGAACCAAATCAAAATTGGCAATATTGCTACACCGTTAAAGGGGGGAAAAAAAAAGAAAAAGAAAAAAGGTGCAAGACGATCCAAGTACAGGAGGAGGGGATTGGTATGTATATTTCTGTAGGAACAATATCCTGGGAAAATGTGGTTTCCAGTTATGCTCATGCATAAAGCTCCAGAGCTCAATCATACAGAACTGCGGTGCCAGGAATAAAGATGAAAAGAGAACACTGAGGTAAATAAAAAACCAGTATAAATTACTTAAAGTGAAAAGGGAGTCTATAAAGAAAAAAAAATAAACAAAGAGGTTATGGTGTTTATTTTCCTTGCATCAATCAAAGGGCACTTTCAGAAGAAATACACAAATTCACAAATTGCAAAACCTAGATTTAAGCTCAAAGTGTCTTCCACTCTGAAATCACCTTGCCAAAAATCCTCAGATTGCAGTTGCAGTGGTGATGTGTACAGTTCTGGATTTCTCAACACCAACTGGCCATAGCTTTTGTACACATCTCAAATTCTGTTTTTGTAAGATATGCACCTTGATTGCTAACCCAAACTATCAGAAAAGTTGTACATCCAGATGAACCAAATAAAATAATAAGACCACTAAGTGTCACTTTAAATACGAAAGAACAAATAAGGAAAATCTTGAAAGTCACTAAAATTAAGAAAGTATTATATCAAATGTAATCTCCTCTTGGTAGGAGAAAGCTATGTGAGCTATAGCTGAGGGTGGATCTGTGTAGATACTCCTTGTCATTAGGATTACCTGTGTAGCTGCCTACTTTGGAACCTGACACACAAAAACCAACATTGTCAGTAGAGAAATATTCACTCAGCCTTAAAAATCTTGCTGACAGAAGTGTGTTTTTCCAAGTAATAGACACATTTCTGCAAAAACTATCATCTTTCCCTGGGAAAATACTGACAGCCACTAGAAAGCATAACAAATTAAAATCTAGAAGTAAAACCGTACTGGTAAAATATTGTCTTTTTGCTCATATATATGTAACTGTGCCGGTGGAAGTTGCCAGCTGCACTCCTATCCAGGCTGCTCTGCATTCTCATGGCAAATCTCTTCTTCTCACCAAGAAGAGGGGCTGTAATTTGTTGTAAATACTGCAGTATGACTGAGAAACTCATTCCATAGAGGAGAAGGAGAGCATGAGACAGGCAAAGTACATTCGTCTACTTGGAACTGGGAATTATTTCAGAAAAGACTATTAGTCAAAATACAAAATATCCTCAGCTTTGGTACTGTATTTTCTCTTTTGGCAATAAAATGTTGAACTTCATTTTTTGGACAGTTTGGATTACTTTTTATGGTTCTAGTTTGACAGTGTTGGTAGGCATGCTATGTGAGCTAAAGAAAATTTTTATTCAGAAGATTAAAATTTCACCTTCCTGTCAGGAAAAGATCACCTTTTGATTACTTATTAGAAATCAATCCACAGGGCAACAAATCTGCCTGAAAACTTAGCATTTCTTAAAAGCATTTCAAAATAAAAGGGGAAAGACAGGAAAGAAATACAGCAAATATTATTGCCAAAGGTTAAATAAAATATCAAAAGCAAATAAGGTCAGAAAGATGTGGGATTTTCCTTCAATATTTAAGCCAGCACCTTGAAGAGAAGTTGTGTTTCTAGAGAAGTACTGTAAATGAAAATCTCTATTTAAACAGCTGTGCTGAGGTTTACCTGAATCTGTAGGGGGAACTAAGCTCTAAAATACAAAGCTGAGCTGCCTTTTTTAAAGAATTGTAGCTAAGATGACCAATAACATAAAATTTGACTTTTTTTTTTTTAATCCTTTATTAGAGCCAGGCAAAATAACACTCTTGTAGCTGTAATGGTACTGTTGTATATGAGACCATGCAAGCTATTTTGTGCCATATATAGTTACAGTGCTAATACAGGATATTTTGTTGATAGTACACAGATATCAGAAAGGTAATTGCTCTGAATTACTGAACAGTAATCAGTAACTGCTCAGTGACATTGGTATGACATTCTGCTTTCTAACATACTGAGAAAATTAGACACTTGCAAATCCAGAGTTGGCACCTGAAGAAGTAGGTATTTCAGAGTGGAAGAAATGGTGGGCCATCTTTTCAGCCACTTTGTTAAGAAGTAATGGCTACTGATCAAACACTTGCCAAATATTTTACAAGAATATTGAATTTCATTACATCTCTGCAAACACGAAACTAATGTTTTATCAGTGACAATCAGTGACAGCAAAATGTAGGGTCTCAAAAACAAAGCATCCTTTCCATGTTCCCATTGACATCTCCTCTTTTCCCTATAAGTGCTAGATTGTTAGCATTTGGAGCTCACATTTCCATTAGGCTCACTGAACAGATTCAAAACTGCTCCTCGATGCCTCATGGAAATATCAAGTAAAATCATCTCTTTTCAAAACCTGGGAGAGCAACTGTAGGTCTTTTAAATTTATTTTTGATAGAAGTCTGTTATGGCAGACAGAGATGAACTGTCTTCCCCCTCTTTTTTCTATGCAACATGTGTTAAAGGTATTATTTCATAAAATACATGTTTATTATGCAGTTATCTCAGCCTGATAGCTTATGGCTTTCCAGCATGCATAAAACAGTACATAACTATAATCCATAGAGACTCTGGGTTTATTTAAGTCTCTTGACTCTCAGCAAAAATACCAAAATAGCCTAAGTAAATAGAAGGCTGTCTGAATGTAATAATCTTAAAAATAAACAAACACATCTCGTAAGTAAGCACAGATCAGCAATATTGTCTAGTTTAGGTTCCAAAGCTTACTGTCTCCATCCAGAAACTGGTAAGAATTATTCACATAGTTGTAAACTTACTAGTTTCAACCATGCTTTCCAAATAAATCATGTAACCAGATAAAGATATTTTAATAGCCAGATGTACTTTAGTTCCTCAATCATCTGAGGTAGTAAGAAACATCTGGCAAGGAACCTGTCCAGAGAAGTACAATTTGCCTCCCCATAACAAACATACATGCACATACGCACAAGAAGATACCTTCCAGCCTGAAATATGCAGGTCTACCTCTAAATATTACATCTGCTTATGTTTAATGATTCTCTGTGGTTCAATATTTAACTATTTTAGCATTTAGTCATATGGACAAGTGCATGTGCTTTTGTATTCAGCAAACTACCACTAGGAATAAATGATAAAGAATAATATTCTTTACTGATTGTATCTCAACCAAATACTCGGTCAAGAAACCAAAACAGATGTCAGCTTCTGAATCTCAAGAGGTGGATGTAGGGGGAACCTTCTCCAAAAGCCAAATAGGTTTTCACACTTAACATATGTATAAGGAGTTTCAATGTTCTCTTTACTGAAGCTGATGCACACACAGAGTTAAGGGCTGTTTTTGCAAGAATAAATCTATTGCATCCAGTTTTAGTTCTCTGGGCAAACCATTACTGTTTTCCCATGAAACTGAGAATGTAACTCAAAAGAAAATGGAAAGTTTTTGGAAAATCTGACAGCCTTTTGAAAAGGGATTTGGCAGCTTGAAAAACACTATATCACTTCATCATGGATGAAAAAAATAAGAGCTATAATCACTGATCTCTAATTTATCCAGACTAATTTTCAACAAGAGAGCAAACAATTCCATTATTCAGAAAATCATCATTGGGTCTTGCACATTAGCAGTATCACAAAGGCATTGGCAAACAAAGGTATATATTTGTGACTGAGAATTGTTTCTAGTCACAGGGTTGACTTCAGTTTGTGAATTTGTTGCTGTAAGAGATAATTTACCTGGTGGTTGTTAATTTACAGGAATTTTTATTTTGTTCATTTGAAGTGTGATAGGATGTTTCCTGGGGTTTTTTTGTTGAAGAAAGGATCAATATACTTGCAGTATTTCTTTATTTGCATTACATTACATGGACATAACTCTGTTCAGACCCTTATAAAAAAGGCTCTTGTTTTTCAAAGAATAGGCAGTATGATATTTGATTTATTGCTAAGCTGGTAATACCAGGCAGCTACTAGGATTTCCAGATACACAGTAGAAATAAGTTTTTTTTAAATTTTCAATGGAAGTTTCCTCTGTTACTGAGACTTAACAGAGTGATATTCCCTGCTAAAATACTCTGTTAAAAGGCTGAAAGCAAAGACTTTGCCCCTTAATAAACACTTAAGCAGTAAATTGTGTGGTATGATGACTCAGCCATGTGAATGAAAAGCTACACTGCAAATCTAATTTTTAGAAAGAGTATCAGACAAGCTAAACCATGAAATTGGAGCCAAGTAGCATTTAATAGTTATTTTATAGTTCAAGTAGTAATGATAAAGACTTTTTCTTACTGCACAGTAAACTAAAGGAAGCTCTTCTAAAAATTTTGCATATTTTTGCTCCATTCAACTAATAGTCGCTATCATATTGCCAGTAGATATCCAAATTTAAAAACTCCATGAAAATCATCTCAAGGAAATAACCAATATTAGTATGGGGAAATTTTCAACAATGTTATAAAAGCAGATTGCATGTAATGTTTAGGCAATAGCAACAACGAAAATGCAAAATATTCTACTTGAGCACAGGTCTTATCCAAAAATCAGAAAGAACTTTCCCAAATCAGTAAGTCATAATCTCACAGATGGTAGTACAGTCCCTTTAGCTCCTCAGCCAAGCTTATAAACATGTTTCAGACAGCTAGCATACTTCATCTTATCTGATAAGGTGATTCCTTTCCTACACAAAAAAAAAAGCACAGAAAATGTAATCCACTGGACTTCACTGAAGCATTTGATATGTTGCCATATGGGAAGTAATTAATTCAGCTGCTGAACGTGGAGATTAGCAGCAGAGCTATAAAAGAGATAGTGGAATTGACTACTAATTGTCGCGAAGTACTGAAATTATAAGGCTAAAAAGAAGTTACCAGTGTGATTCCTCAACAGTTCAGTCTCAGAGATGACTCTTTTCATTTAGTGACATTTTCACAAACAGAAATAATTTGCTAGTGAGTCTGCCAATTACATGAGTCCGGTGGAGGGCTGGAATATCCCATGGGAAAAAACAGTCATCTTAGGGATAGACACGATACCAAAATAAATAAAAGTTAAAAAAAGAAAGAAAACCATGAACAGGATTACTAGATGCCTTTTGGATGGCTCTACCAATGGAAATGGCAGAGGACAGAATGATCTGGCTGCATTTTCCAAAGACAGGGGGACTCTCACATGTTTATGCCATCTAACCCTGGATGTACCTTGAAGATTTTCCAGCAGGGACAAATGTTTGTGTTTCAGTAGAAGACACTGGCAAGGCATCTTTTGGAAGGCTGTGTACACTTATGGTCAGCCAAGCTCATAAAAAATTTATTTAAACCAGAACAGAGCTACCAGAACAAATAAGAGTGCTAGAATGTTAAAAAAACAGGGCAGCTTATTTGGCCTCTTAAAAAAAAAAATGTTTAAAGGGACTTCAGCTTTCCTCTGCAAGCAGTCAGAGTGATTAACACTAGCAGAGGAGAAAAGCTTTCCAGGATCCTCTTGCCATAGGCAAAATAAGTGAAAACATTTTTTTCCCAGTGCATATTCCTCTCATTCCATGTGAACTCCTCTCCTCCAGTTCCAGCAGGCCTGGGACTGGGGCTGTGCTGGCACACCCAGCCAAAACAGCTGGATGGGTGCAATGAGGGCCACATTTACCCATATCACCGGCAGGCTGCTGAGAACAGCTTTTCAAAGAAAATCAGAGAAAGGACATACATTCAGAGATCCTCTGCAGAGCAGGCTCCTGAAGAAGCTGGTTCCTTGTACCTCATGATTACCTGTGTCTTTGTATTTATAGAGGCAACAATGTCCCATGGACAGGAACATCTTTTACTAGATCAGATTGCTCTAAGCCCCATCCAACCTGATCTCAAACACTTCAAAGGATGTGGCACTCACATCCTGGACACATTGCAGTGTTTCACGATCCTCAACATAAAAGAAAATTGACTATGGAGTCATGGTCCAGGTAAAAACTGGTAATGTCCTACTGAGAAGAAAACTGTGCATATTCAGGAAGACTGCTGGGGTCTCCTCATGTTCTCTCAGTCCTTTTCATATCCAGCTAGCATGGCTAGCGACAAACACACAACCCAGCCCTACTTTCATCACTTTTTGGTCATTCCACATCTTTGACTCAGGGAGGGTTTTCCTGTCAAGCCCTAACAAATGTAAGATTTTTTTCCATTTTTTTGTCCATCCCATCCTATCCTCTTCCATTTCAGTCTTAAAGTATCTGTGTAGCCCAAATACGGAGAATATGCTTTTTCAGTCCTGTGCCATACAATACTCTGCTTAGATGGTAGCAAGTTTAGATGCCCAAAGAGATGAGGAAGCCATTCCACAACAAATGTTGCTTCTCTATATCGCATCTGACCAAAACGTTAGATTTTTTTCCTTTTTTTAAAAACAGAACTGCAACTAGAAAAAAATATTTCTTGAGATTTTGCCCAAATGAGCAAATACACGTTTTCAATATAAACACTGACAGTTTAAACGGTCACAAGAACAAAGATTTAGTGAGTCAATGGACACTAATTTCTAAATGAAGTTATTGTGGGATCTGAGTGCAGAATGATGAAAATACATGGCAAAATAATGCATACTTTGAAGCCACAAAAATGTTCATACATTTTCTTGGTTATCTAAAATAAAGTGCGTTTTAACCCAGATAATATATTGTCCTGGGTTATAGTCTATTCAATTTCATCTGCTGAAAAACAGTTGGGGGCGGGTGCCTTTTGATAATGGCCCAACGGTCAATATCAGGTAGAGCATTGTTCATATCTTTCTCCATAATGGGCCATTAACACTCTTCCCAAGCCGTCTCCCCTTCCCAACACATACCTACATCCTATCATACCTATTGTGAGATGCTTCACCCAGTGGGAGGAGCCAGCCATTCTTACCTGGATAAAGCTGGAACTTTAAACCAGCACAGGGTCTTGCTTCATCCGATTACGGGAGGAAGGCTGGACCCTTCTCACCACCTCAGGACCCTTTCTTTTCTGCTACTGGATCATTTCTGCCTCAGTGGAGCCATACCTGCCATTCCAGGAGGACTCACTTTTGGACTGCTTTCGACACCCTGACTAACAAGGTTGTAGCTTTGACCCTGCCAGGGCTTTCCAAAATTGTTGTTTGTTTGTTTGCTGGTTTGGTGGGGTGGTTTTTTTTTGGTTTTTTTTTTCTTTTCTACCACATTTGTATTCTTATATTCTTAGTAAAAAGCTGTTATTCCTACTCCCAAATCTTTGCCTGAGAGCCGTTAATTGCAAAATTAGAACTTGGCGGGGGGTGAGGGGTTTACATCCTCTATTCTAAGGGGAACCCCAGTTTCCCTGGCAGATACCTGTCTTTCTAAACCAAGACAGATTTATAAATGAACTTCAAAATAAAACTCCTCCTCCTCTGTGCAGTGCCACAGAGATTAAGACATTTTTAAATACTAGAAGTAAATTTGAATTACATTTAGATCTCTGACTAATAAAGTAGTCTAGATAAGGTACTTAAAAATCTAAATACCATCTAGAAGGCAGCAAATACTGAGTGGTAGTACTTAACATGAAACTGTAATTAAAATCTATTTACCCTTTGTTCCACGTGCTTAGAACTAAGGTCAGTTTTTTGATTTAACTTCTGAAGAATACCAAGCTTACATTACTATAGCACACTATAGACTGAAAGATGAGAACAAACACCATCATGGTCATTTCACCAAAAAAAATACCCCAAATCCCACAGTATAATGGCTTTTAAAATGTTGGGTTAGATTTACTACTATTATAATTCACCACACCTAATCTAGGGCAAAGAGCTGGTTTCACAACACTGAACAGTTGCAAGTCAACCATACCATGGTAAAGAATCCAGCCTGACAGCCACACCTACAGCATGACAATGCCATGCTGAGGTGTGATTTACACCTTGACCAAGGGAAAAAGCTTTTGCAGCTCCCGGAATTTTTTCATAACAGTGCAATAAGGAAGATCACCAAAGAATATATTTATATTTAGGCTAATTAAGATAGAAGAAATTATTGTATAATCATACTCAGCACACTCAATGATTTTGTGGAGCATCTGGGCGTCATTAGGTTGGCTTCTTTTAGTCTGATCATATTGCCAGCCAAGTGGTTTCCCCATAACATGAATTAGTACAGCTCTTTTGCCAGTTAATTGTTAAAATCCAGAATCAGAGTATCAAAACATGGTAATTGGTCTACTTTTTTGCTCATTACACAACCCTATTACTGACAAAAACATAAAAGTAAATTATGACGAAGTATCATGCCTTTATTATTTTCTGTACCACTGAGCCCTGGAGGCCCACCACTAGAGAGGACCTCACTGTGCAAGGCATTCTATAAACAGAGTAAAAATGCCTCTGGACAGAAAGCAGAGCTCTGCAGAAAACCAGAGAGGGCAGTTAAACAGTAATAGTTTACATTGGGATGAGGCAAGCCCAAAGAGCAAGGCAAGCTAAAGAAAAACAATGGAGAGTCTCTAGGAAGAGAGTTGCTCTACTGAGAGGAGAACAGGAGAGGAAGTGTAGAAGGAGACTAGGGGAAATGCAGAAGTAGCACCTAGTCAGACTGAGAAACATTTCTAGTTTTGTCTATTAGTCCTGATTACTCTGATTACTCTAGTTCTAGTGAGGCAGAGAGCATTCCCTGTATTTTTGGGTGAGCGGCCCTGCTCTGTGAGGAGGCCTGTAATGGCCTCTTCAGATCCATGTACCTTCCAGTAGGACACAGCAACCCGTGTGACTAATGCCAATCATATGCAATTCATTCCCTCTCATCCTGCTGCCAGGGGAACAAGTGAGTGCGCAGGGAATGTTTTGTGTTAGCAGCATTTGGGTTTTCCCACCCTTGCACACAATGCAGAAGACAAAGCCAGTTGAAGAAATGCATTTTTCCTTTGCAGCAGAAATGCAGAAGCTTAAGAAAGTTTTATGTTCTTGTGAAAGTATATTTAAAGTTCATGCCCTAACATAAGTACAAATGGCTAAAAATTCTGGGTTTGAACATGGCTTGTTTGTTTAATTGGGAGGCACTAGATTATCTCACCCTCTGTATTTCTGAGACCCAGACCTACAGGGACATAACCATGGCAGACATGAATCAAGCAAAACAATGAGAAAACCGTATTTTCTCTGTGTGCATGTATGCAAATGGTCTAACAAGAAAAAAAAGATCTGAATGCTGTTTCTCATGGAGCCGGTAAAGGAAAGGTGTCATAGGAATGAAACCAGGGCTACAGGCAGATCCTTGAAGCTAGCAGGAACACTGCTGTTGTAAATAACCTCCGTGTATTAATTTGTGCCTAAAAATAACATGATTTAAAAGCAGGAAAAACAATTCACCAGAAGAGTCCGAGACGAGGGGGGCAGATCGGGGGAAGATTTAGGAGATCAACACTGGAATGGATGTGGCTCCTCTGGAGATGGGCCAGCAAGTATGCCTAACGACTGAAACATCTGCCCGAGAGACTGAATATGGTCTGCAATGGTCACTCAGACATCTCTTCTGTTTCCCCTGAAAACCCACTCGGAAAAATCAGAATCCCAAAAGGAGGCCGATGGATACCAATACCCGGACAACTGGACAAGAGAAAACCTACCTCAAGGGGAACTAAAATGTATAAAAACTGGACCTCTGGTAGTGGGATTTTGTGAACACAGGGGAGGCAGGTGCGATAAAGGCCTGTCTCAGTGTTCACCCCGTTCGATTCCCGGGATCGAATTGGTCTTTATCGTGGATGTGGTTTTTTTGATTCATTTCCGTACTTGCTGTCACGTGAAAATAAATTTTATTTTTTATTATTATTACAATTTGGCTCAGCTCGTTTATAACACTGCTGATTGCTTTCAACAGATGAATAAACCTGGTGCATCAATAGGCAAAGCCTGCTCTCTCAACAATTCCTGCAGCAGTAAGAGCACAAAGTGATGGCCCACAAGTCCTTTCACTTTGCCTGTAGTAAGTGACTCTCCCCTCAATTCCATGATAAGCAGAAGCAAAAAATGACATCTGGGCATAAAGGCACTGCAGGCAGCCATGTGCTGGGGTGTTGCCCAGTGGTTCAGTAGGTGGGGATACTTGCTCAGGTAACGTTTCTTTCACTGTGCAGCTGTCTCTCCTAAATCCATTTCTAAATGGGTTTGTAGCTGTTACATTGCTCCAGCTCTGATGAGCAAGGCAAGACACGTATGAAGAGAGGTACCAGCAACACTTTTATTAAACCAGTTGATGCAGCTGAACGCCTTATCTTAGCCATTCTTTCATTTCCTGTTGTTTCCCTCTCACAGCCTGTTTTGATTTAAAGCTGTTCGTCCAGGCAGGAGTATTTCACATAGGTAACACAAAGTTTATAAGACACAAAATGTGTGTGTGCATGCACATACATACACACTTGCCCATTATTCCCACACCATCCATATCTGTAGTCTAGACAAAGCTGCAAAAGCCAGAAGTGGGGAACAGGAAAGGGAAATAAAAGGTGAGGATTGCATCAGTGTCACCAGAGCCTAAGCTGGGAAAAAAACAGAGTGAAAACTTGCATGTTTCTCAGTGAGCTGGGATATGACCTTCCATCAACCCTGGTCCACATAGACCCAAAAGATATTAAATCACCTCTGTGGCAGGAGCACAGTAATCAAGCCCCTCAATCCCATAAGAATTAAGTTGATGCACTAATTTTCCTTTGAGCTGCAGAAGGACATACTTTCAACTACAGGGTCTGTAGCTGATGCTGTGCCACAAACAGCTGTGAGGGATCTACACAAAAAAGATGGGGTGCTAGCAGGAGTAAAAAGGCTTCCAGAGAATGTTTTAAAGTCCAAAAAATCAGCTGGCCCTCAATTTCTCTGCTCCTTAAAAACGGGACAAAGCAACAAACCACACAGAGGATGGAATGGAGGGCATAGTATTAGGCAATACTCATGAAATACTTTTGAATACAGCCTTGGTTATTAAGAATGAAGTTTTAAAAAAAATTACTTTTTTTCTATTTATTTCTTTGATTTGCCCTGTTGGAAAAATAAAATAGGCAGTACAGTTTCCTAAACCACGAGACCTCACCACAGGCCATATCATCTTTCTGCTGGTATCCAAACACAACAGGCGTGGGATATATCCCTTCATCTCTTTGGGTGGTAAATTGTTACTCAGTCCATGGAAAATAAAAGGAACAGATGCACGAAACAAAACCATAGTCCTCGGTTTTGCAGGTTGCAAGAAGCAGTCCCATCCCCTTAGCAGCACTGCTAACCCTATGGAGCAAACAAACCCTTGCCACGAGGGTGTTGGTGTGAATGACTGACAACTGCACTGTGGTAAGCACACATTAACACTTCTGGGTTGAAAGCAGCCAGGTTGACAAGAGCTCCATGGTAGCAGATGAGTCAGCTTTGAATGGATCCTAATTGAAGCCAGCAGTATGGCTGGACGTTCTGCACCAATGTGCTGGCCACCTGCTCCCAGGGCAGCAGAAATGCTCGGTGAGGCATGGGCTGTGCCTCTTGAGTGGGGAATATTTTTCAGATGCTACGTCAGTTCATGGGCTGAAAGACTTCAACTAAGTGCAGCCATCACATCTCAGGCACCTTTTAGCAGAATATAAACCAGAGTATATATACCTGAGTATAAATGCTGCTGCTGTTACAGAACACATAATCTGTTATGTATGGGCTTAAATAAGGGGGATGAAGCTTTCTTGAAAGCGATTTAAAATCCAGCCAACTCATAGCCAAAATCCAACCATTATTCTGAATTTGTTGGTTGCTTTGTTTTTAAACAGAACTTTAGGAACTGCGTAATTTCAGCATTTTGGCTGTTGTTCATTTAATGGCAGAAGGATTTGGACTAAATTTGACACAGTGCCTTACTGTCTTGTTCAGCCATTTGTAGTGAGAACGTTATTGGTGATAATTTAGACATGTTCCAGATGTGAGAGAAATGTTCACTCATTTCTAAGATTGTGTTATGCCAAATACACACAAATAGAATTCATACCGGAGGGTGCATAATTTATCGTTTTCCAGACCAAGAGGCAAGAAAAAATGAAAGGCATCCAGCACAGATACCACGATTTATATTGCTAAGATAAAACATAGTCATTTATGAGACACCCCCAGTCCCATAAAAAGACAAATGTAATCTTGACGTGTGCACCTAGTGTAAGATTCTTTTTTTTTCCCTATGAATTAAACTATACTGTAATTGTTCAGTTAAGGCATTGTCTTTTAAATTGCATTGTCTCTGATTTTATTACTTATTTGAGATTTGAGGTGTCTTCTTCATCAGCACTTGTGTGCTCAAACAACTAGTTTCATGTGTATGGAAATAGTAATATTATGAACAAATAAAAAATACAATAGCACACATTTATCCTCAATTACACAATCCCATTTTTTAAAAGATCCAATAAGCATACTGAGCCAAACTGTATTAAAAAGGGTACCTATTTTCATTAACTGAAACATTTACAAAAGTGTTACAACTACTACTTTCTTTGTTCACCTCACTCCCCATGCTGAATGAAATGCAGTGCTTAACAATCACATTACAGAAGTTTTGTAGAGCTTTGAAAATTTCTTCATACACAAATGACATTTAATACGTCATTTCAGTGATGCAGTTTCTACATAAAAAATTGACCTGTAGATTGCTCTCCCTAACTCTTTCCTCTACATCTCACCAGAATGTCTATGCATTCACCAGTCACACACAGACAAAAAGCTTCAGATCTGGAATGTGTTTGAGATAATGATAATTTGAAATAGCTAAGGAAGATACCCAAAGAAAACTAATTTCAGAACTTTTCACTTACTGTTCATAGGTTTTCCAAAATATTGTATTCAAAACTGAAAAATAAGTGGTGGAGAGAGTGGGAGAAGGAACAGAAGGAGAAGGCTGTGGGTGTTCCCTTAAGGGCAGGGAGCGGAATTTTAGTTTTAACTTATTTTACTTAAGGTGGTAAGTTTAATTAACCAGATATGGTTTGAATACATGGGTAATTCATTAGACTAAAGCCACAGTTGCATACAGATGGTCATTTTGCTTGTTAATACTGAAAGACTTGCTCATGTGCTGACCTTAAGACCACATGAAATCCCATGTCAAGTTTGTTTTGCCCATGTTGGTAATCTCTCCATGTCCTTAACTCATGAGCCTTTTGTTATATTTTCTCTCCCCTGTCCAGTTGAGGAGGGAAGAGAGAGTGGCTTTGGTGGGCACTGAGCATCCAGCCAGGGTTAACTCATCACAGGGGTTCTACAGAAAAATTGGAAAGGAGCTATTTACAAGGGCAGGAAATGCTAGGGCACAAAGGGTGAATGGCTTTAAACTGCAAGAAAATAAGTTTAGATTAGCAAATAGGAAGAAATTCTTCACTTTGTGTTCAAGGCCAGGCTCGACTGGGCTTTGAGCAACCCAGTCTTGTGAAATGTGTCCATAGCCATGGCAGGGGTGTTACAACTAGATGATCTTTTAAATCCCTTCCAACAAAAATCATGATTCTCGAATACTAATGGCATTGTCAAGGGATTTAGCACTAAGTTGCGTATTGTAATAAGGAGCAGACATTCTCATTACATGAACCTGATGAAATACATTAGTTCAGCATCTGACTAATTTTCCAGTAAGGTTAGAAGAGGTAAAAGGTACAGAAGGCGAGACTACAGCAACATGCAAATATGCTTTTTTGAATATCCCAGGTATTACAGGAAGGGTACAGTAAAATCACTGAAACAGCTGAGAGCAGACAGCTTTCACCCCACCTTCCTCTATAGCCATCCAGCACAGCATAAGGAAAACATGCAATGGGCAAAGGTCTCCAGAAAACCGATTCAATCTGTTGGCATCCACTGGGTTCACAATTCCAACTTACTGTACCCAAATTAAAAATAAGTTTGAGTGAGGTCTCCAGATCTTCATCTGCTGGCCTCCAAAGAGCTGAAGTTGCCCTTCACAAGAAGGTGATGGTTGCCCACTTGTTGTTTTAGTGGGCACACCTACCTCGCAGATAATCTGATGCTGTTCTAAGGTAGCTCACCCACGGAGACATTCTTTATCTCTTCTATGCCTTCATAGACCTTCTCCAGAGGAGAATCTGAGATAATTCTCCCTGGTCCTTTTGCCTGATACCAGAAGGTATATCTACTTGTGTTTCTGTCACTATTTTTCCCAGTTTCTAAAATACTTTTTGTCTCTTTCTACAGCTTACTAGGCCTAGTCCACACTTCCAAATTTATATTCTACTTGAAGCCTTAATAAATGTAAGTATGACAGAGAAATCTCAAATGATAAATACCTTTAAATTCAAGACCTTATTTTAGAATTGCTGTTCCACTAAACTGTAAAAAATCTGTCTGAAATTACTTATGATTTTAAAAAAAGAAATATTAATGCCCTGATTGGCAGTTGCACAGATGTAATCGGAGTGGCAGTACTTACACCAGCACAAAACCAACATGCTTCCTATCAGAATCTCCTTGCACAGACTGTATTCTTTAAACTACTCATTTTCCTCCACTCCAGACACACTGAACTCATTGTTTTAATAATTAGCATTAAAAAGCCTGAACTTTAAAAAAAACACAATAAGCATACAAGTAACACAATCCACATAAAAGAAAAAAAACATTTGTTCTTTCATTAGATTGACTTTTGCTTAGATGCATTTAAAATACCACATCATATGTGAGGAGACCATTTATTGCATCAACAATAAAAAGTTTTCTCTTTATTTATTTCTATAGGACTAGCTACCCCACAAACCACTTGGCCAAACAACCTGCTGGAGTACTTCCAGGATGCATTGAGACATCCACCAAAATATCAAAGATTGTAATTACACTTTCATCATGTGTTCCAACTCATCCGAGAATAGTCAAGGAACATTAAAGACAATCTGAAGCTAATTACTGACAACTAGCTCAATACTGCCTATAGAACTCATCATCTTTGATTTTATTCTTTAAAGAACAGCCTCATCAGTTCCCATGTATCTCAAAGTATTTCTTGAAAGGGTTATAATTTCGTGGCGATGAATTCCAGGTCCTGGGTTTCTGAAATTTTTATAATTTCACTGTCCTAATAGGTTCTTCGTAGTTGGTCCAAGTTTGATCATAACCATAATGATGAAATGATTGGTTGAAGGAGAGAAAAGAAGAAGAAAAAAAAAAGAAGAAAGACTGCTGAGTTATTAAAAGATTTGGTGGGATTTTGTCCCAGATAATGAAAAAATAAATTAAAAAATCCAATCAAATATATTTTATGATTTCTTCTCCTATTGAAATTTTCACCTCTTTTATTATTTTTATTTTTTACTCACAAAATAGTGGTTGTTAGAAATAAAAATACCATTACTCACATTTTAGAGATAGGGAAATTAGGCACTTTGGAAAACTGCAGAAGAGCAGGGACTTTTAGCCTGGTCTCCAAACTATCAAATTCGTCTTCTAAATACCAAAAATCCTTTCCTATTGCTGTTCTCAAAGAGCATCCGCAATAACTGCAGGCTAACCACATTCTGGCTGAAGCTGTGCTGAAAACCAGATTGATTAAACAAGTGGAAACATTGCTGAAGAGATTTCCCTAACCAACACATTCAGCTAATTTTCAGATTTTTCTCCTCAAGAGAGATGGTGAACAAGCTACTTCAAGGAGAATTTTTTCTATAAATATTAATAAAATTTTCCATTTAATCAGTATTTATCAAGATGCAATAATTTTTTAAAAAAAATTCAATATACTGCAGTGCTTTTGAAAACCTCACTTTTACCCTTGGTGATTCCTTTGGCTAAAGTATTTTACTTAAGCAAAGCACACTTTTTGGTCTAACTAGTGCAACAGGACTGGTGGGGACCACTCTCCTCTCCCAGATGGGAGAAAATTTCAACAGATCACAGACCTGCTATTGTCTTCTACAGAAAACACAATGACAAGGCACTCTGTGAAGCACTGGGTGGCAGCAAGGCATGCTGATGGCAGTCTTCAAAAACTTCTGAAATTGGCTGTTCTCTAGTATTTGGTCTATACCCTGCTAAACCACAGTCCTGTAACTGAGACATACCAAACTCTGGTGTGTTTTCTAAAACTTTTCACACCAGAAAACCTTCTGCACTGAGATAAGCCTCACATCCTTACACTTTCACATCTGAAGACACACATAAGCTTTGCCGCTGCATGGCATGAGGCTCCGTTTAAGGTAGGGAATGGCAATACCAAGTCCTGCTTGGGATCCTAAACCAAAAATGTAGTCTGGGGGTGGAGGTCATAGGACAGAAGTTTAGCCCTGTTGGTGTGAACTCAGGACCACCCTGGAGGTCCCAGGACTATTAGCTACTGGCAACCAGTGGTCAGCAACTAGCCAGGAGAGGGATGAGTCCTGGGAAACTGGGGTGAAACCAGCCAGGAGTAACCAAGAGAGCAAAGAACGAGTGTCAAACATGTATCAAAACCACCATATAGAATAAAATCAAATGCTATGTGGAACTACAAGCCAGTCAAGAAAGAAATAGGTGCAGACCACACAAAAGTGCCTGCAAGCAGATCTTAAAGTGAAGGGGAAAGATTTCTCCCGAGGATGTATTTGGAATACTCAGGATGCAGACAACTCACCAGAAACTACCACTTCTGCCACCATCAAAAATACTGACCTCCGGACCCAGAGTGCCAGTGGAACATATAACTTAAGAGAAGGAGGTATGTAAAACTTATATGATTCTATATATTCTAGAAAGTGTGTGTATGCCATATTTTATCTGCATTTACTTTGACGTATAAGTGTCACTAATATTGTAACTTGACAAATAGTACCCCTTTGGACAATTAAGATTTTAATTACACTAATGATAAATTCTTGTCTTTCGATAGAAGGTGAGGTTTTTTTGACCACTGTAAGATCATAAATGTGACAAATTTGTGGGAATTCAATGAACCTGTTCTGTAACTGGGATGCATGAAACAATTTCCTAAGAGTTACATGCTCACTGGTTCATCATATTCAGGTTAATTCTTCCTTGGGGAGGGAGCGGGAGTGTTTCAGAAGAGTCAGAGCATTTAATAGGCATCAGTTCAAAGAACGTAATATTTACAGAAGTAGAACCATTGACATCAATGTTTTTTCACCCTTACAACCTCAGAAATGTTTGAAAAGTGATGGATCTCAAATCAATACAGAGCACCAACTCACACAGCACTCAAACCCCAGGTGGATGACACATATCACAGAGCACCATTAACATATGGTGCTCATAAACTATACTGCTGCCCGCTCATATTTGGAGAGGTTTATGGTTATGTTCTACACAGAGTTATCTTGTCTGAAGGTATCACACAGATGGATCACAGCTATAAGATCTGCACCTAAGAAAAACCACCAGCCTCTGGGCCAGCTTCAGTTGTAATCAATGCTAAAGAAATAATGCTGTTTCCAGCACACTGAGCTACAGTTGAAAGGGCTCCATGAATTCCTCAAGGGCACACATCCATACAAATGTCACAGCCTGACAGGGAGAGGTCACCCACAACCCCTACCCGTTTGCTTTGCTTTGGGCTGATCATCATTACTATTTCCACCCTCCAAGTCCCCTGCAAGCAGGCTGGGCAGTCATCCCACACAGCATGTGTGAAGTTGTTTCAGCAAGAGAACCTGGCCAGACCTAGCACCTCCAAACTGAGACCCTGCTTGGTAAGTCAAAGGAGGTTTGCCAGGATTTTATACCACATATCAGGTGCTGCCAATTAAAAAGTCTCAAAATAGTGGAATTCATGCAATTATATGAATAATAATAACATAATGGGTATGTTATGAATAAAACCTTAATCCGTAAGTAATTTTGTTGAATAAATGGAAAATATGGATCATCAGTGGAAACTGATATCTAACGTGACTTTTAGTTATGACTTTGGAATAGAAGTTCTAAACTTTGGAGGGGGGTTTTAGAACAAGGCTTTATTAACTGAGAATCAAATTCTCTAGAAATTGCTCATTTTTTCTTTTACCCTTTGTTTTATTGTTGGATGAAGGCACAGAAAATTTTGCCAAGAAAGGGTAAGATCCTGTATAATATAGCTGCTCTAGGGATAGTAAGAGGTTATATAAATCCTCCCAAAGGAAGGGATTTGTATTTTTTTGTGGAACTATAAACATAAAGCAAATGGAATCGCTTAAGAGTTGCTATTTGCCCTGTTGGTTCTTGTTCATCTTGTAAACTAAATGCAATAAAAGAACAAAGACTATTTTCCATTTTTAAGGATTGTTTCTCCATCAGAGCTATTCAGAAACAATTTATTTTCCAGTTGGTGAATTCAGATTGAGGAGGTTTCTGTCTCTCCTTCCTATACTTGGCACAACTACTCCATTTTTGAAAAATATGGTATCATGTCAATGCCTTACACTTTACTTTAGTGCAAGGTAAGGAACTGAACTTTGCCTGCTGATGAAAATAATATGTTTTTGAAGATTGCTAAAGAAAAATTTGAAATCCTGTATGGAAGCACTTAAGGAAATATTTTAAGATAATAAACATGGTGAAGAAATCCAAAAAATTATTCCTAATTTACTTGAACCAGCACATATTCTTTGAAAAACAAACAACCTACATGAAAAAAAAATTATTAGGAGCTGCTGAGCACTTACTACCAGGAAAAAAAAATAGTCATTTATTTATGTACTGATTTGTGGAACAGCATGGGTATTTTAGATAGTGACTAGGGTCCTTTCCAATCAGACCATTGTAAAAATTTATTAAGCCTCTATCTACATTTCCTTCGTCTATGTGTGTGACAATGCAAAGGTGAAACTGAGTTAATGAGAATAAATTTATAGTACTTCATTAGTAACCCATGTCAACTTTGAAAAAACAAGGACGACATTAATCATGCAGTTCACTCTCCTGAGTTCTCCTGGTTTGTTTTTACTGAGTAAATGTATTGATGGAAATGGAGAGTCTTTAAAGAAAGAGGTAAAATGTGCAAGAGCTATCCATCATGCAGAAGTGGGAGGAAAACAAAATTTTTGCTACTTATAAGAATTCTACAGAAAACAATTTTCCTCCCTACAGGTTGGAACACGCACAACACTGCCTGTTCTTGAGACACACATATCAGAATGAACTTAAAGGAAAATACCCCCAAATTCATCCTCATTGGCATACACTATTTGGTCTCCTGGGGCTATTTTTTAAAAATACTGGTGATGATACTCAGTAAAATTATGACTGGTGAATACAGTTCTATACCAAACCACTCAGGAATAATTCTGGCCCTTGAGAGTACTGCTTTTTCCCTTTGTATCCCTTTATTGGGCTCACACATCAATTCACACCATGTACACAGTTAAGCCAAGTGAGAAGTAGGGAGATTTTCACAAGGTACGCTACTGGACACAGTATATTCATATATTTTTTAAAGCTGAAATATCACACACCTTTACCAGATATACCTTGAGGAAGGAAAATAATTTTTGACTCAATTAGCTGCAGAAACATCTTGCAACCTCTTTGCAACAATTTGTTATGACCTTTCATAAATCAGAACAGTGTTGTTTAGCAGCCAATGAAAACATCTGTCAGAAGACAAAGAAATTAGTCCACACTCACATGCAAAGACGATTAAAATCAAATTCAGACATTAATAATTGATCCCAGGTGTCCCTCTATTCTTTGACCCATAGTTGTCAGTTGTCACTGATGTAGTTAGATGGTTAGAAAGCTTTCTCTTTTTTTCCATGGTGATTTGGCAAAGTTCTAAAAGCTTTTAAGAGTCGAATCTAGGAATTCATGCAATAAATATCATTATTGTAGAAGCCACAACAATTAAAACCTTTTTTCAAGAATTTTAAATCATCTTAATATGGGGCATTATAGACCATAAAAATAGCAAGTGTTTAGGGATAACATTGTCTGCACTTTTTCTTTGGAAATCTTGAAACAGACACTGGAGGTGGGTTGCAAAGTCAGCAGTATATTTTGATCATTCAGATGTGCAGATGTGCAAATACTCAAGATGACGTGTGGTTTTTTCCTTTCCACAAAACACAGGCACTTTAACAGCTGAAAAACAGCAATGCCCAAGTTCATCAGCTAAGAAGCACTATGGCTCCATAACAGACTTTCTTAATTTTTGGGCCTATTGTACTTTTTAAACATTTCTCTTCATCTTTTAAAAAACAGATCATCCTGATATACACAGAGGCCACTAATACCTACAGTTTAAGTTTCAAAAGGCAGCCCCCACCACCATAATGGAAAGGAGGAGAGTGGTAAAATCTGTAAGGAGGCTCTGCTTTTGAGTCAGCAACAAGTAACCACTGCTCTCAGTTCAGCATTTTGGGTTGATAAAGAGTTACAAACTGGTCACTAAAACAGCAATCAAAACATTACTGGACATTAAATTAAAAATGCACAAATTAGAAGTCAATTAAGAATTATCAGAATCTTTCTTTTACTCTCCACACTTAGATGAAGATTGCTGATTTTAGACACACATGCTATGTGGCATCACCACCAGGATGCCACCATGCTCAGATACAGACTCTTGTTACTACAGAGACAGCTTACCCAGGAAAGAGACTGGGCCCACGTGGTGACCCTTGTGGTGATGCAGGACTCAGTTTCATTTTGTAGTGCATCATCTATTCAGGCCATCCTCTCGGTCCACTACTTAAAAATAAGAGTTTGGAGAAATGAGCCTTAAAATTCCCTTTATAAAGAAGTGTCTCCTCACACACACACACACACACACAAAAAGCATGGGTATAGAATAAGTCATCCAGGGAGAAAAATGACAGTCCTCAGCCCACAGTGCACTGCAGTAAGCCTTACCATCACATTATGTTTTCTCTTGTTACATTGCCAGCTGAGGCAATGTGCAGTGTTTCGTACTATTCCTAGAATTCTTCACAGGAAACCTGCAACCCACTATGTCTGACAACAGCAGACTGGACACTGCCAAAAGAGAAGAGTAATAATACTGCAAATTAACAAAGAACCAAAGCCACAAAAAATGCACCTTAGTTGCATCAAAGGTACTTGATATGTTTAGTTAATGCAGAGAGGAAAAGAAGAGTTTTGTTGACAGGTGAACTACTGACATTTACTTTTGGCCCAAAGGCCACACACTCACAAAATCACTCCAGAAAACAGCAGCAGAAAAATACATCATGTAGGAAGCGTCCTGTTGCATCAGAGGCCTCTGTGGCTTATTTAGAAGAGTGGTATCTATGTCTTTGCAGAAATACTTGGTTGCCCTTGCAGGAAAGGAATAAACGCAAGGTTACATGAGAATTTAAACTCACTGCCTCCTAACATCACAGTCAGGACTATGCTGGCAGCTCCCAGGCTCTTTTGTTTTTCCATATCCAGCTGGAACTTCATACAAAGAGGCAGATTTCCATGATGTAATTAAGTCTTGCTGGAAATGAGATTTTTCACATACTTCATCAAGCTCAAAAGCAGAGGCATTCAAACAGACTGCATCTTTTTAACTCTTGGATAACATGCAGTCTGTTCTTCTACCAGCTCTCATCATTATGCCTGCAGGAATTCTCTACAATTACCATTACATTAAATTTAATTAAGTCCACAATCTTTCTGCTATGATCAAAGTAGGTGCAGATGTTGAGATTGTAGAAGACATGGTCTGCAAAAAATGGCATGGAGGCTGAAGCAAAATCACAACACCACTATCCAATAAATCAGACCATTAGTAACAAACAGGTTACCTGCTCTCAAGATGCTATCATTTCCATCTAATTTAACTTTTTATTATCTTACAAAAGAAAATATCCTATCAAAAAACATTTTTCACCATTTTTTGCCTTTGAAAAAAAGTCACCCAAACAAATACTTATTTTCAAAAAATCATATTCTTCTGAGTAATATCATCGAAATGAGATCCTTCCATAGCATTTATAGCCTTCTCTGTTGTTATCTATGAGGCTCTCATGGTGTTTTTCAGTAACCGAGGACAGTATTTTTCCAGAAGCACCACTAGAGTTCATGTTAACTATTCTTCAATGATTTTTATTTTCCAGTTGAGAAAAGGCCTGCAATACAGTATGGAAGTATTTAGCATGCACACAAGAGTTAGGTAAGACTATTTCGCCCTTTTTTTCTTTTTAGTGGCTAATTGTTTTCAAATTCCTGACAGAGTAAATTAGTCAGAAAGAAAATCAAGAAAAAAAATTGTACTGGCATTTGGTATTCTGAAGGCCCTGTTCCTAATTTCCTCCATTCTTTCATGTAATAATAGCTTTGGTTAAGCCTCCGGATATATGGTAAATTGGACTGAGTTTGAGTTCTTCCTCTTAATAGCTTTTCTTGTAAAAGGGTCCAATGTAAATAAGTACAATAGGTCACATTAATCCATAAGTTTTTTAGAGGGGGGGGAAATCAAAGAGTAAAAATTGATTAAAAGTTAGCAAAAGATTTGTAGCTTTAGAGAAAAGAAAAGGTTCATTCAGTTCTCTGCTCCTCTGCCCTGTGATGCAGGATGATGATTCAAACCCACCAAGGTGTGCACATGGAGCAAAGCAGGGCTGGCTCTCATTTCCTGTGGAAGATAGTTAGGACTTGAACACCCATGACCAGGTAGGTGGCAGATTACTTTGCATGCTTTTTTTAGAACCTGGGGTGGCTTTGCAGGCCAGGCTAAGAAGGAGAAACATCTTCCCACAACCAGCAAGGGGAGCAGGTAGACAGTGATGAAGCTTCTAACCACAGTCAGATGCTGAGAATTCAGTCTGAAAGTTGAGTTTTCAGTTGATGACAGAAGCTAAATCTTATTGCATTTCCAATTAAGTCCCTAAGTGTTTCCAATTGTTATGTTAATATAGACAACATTAGCATACCAAGTTTAGAAAAATATACATATATATTATATACACATCTACAGTAAGTCACAATTCTCACAAGCTCAGAAGCTGTCCCTGCAGGGGACACATCAAAATCTTGCACTGACATAATATGTGTTATTTTCCCCAATTTTAACCTCTGTTTTCCTCCTGTAATAATTATTTTCTTAGTCATCCTTCTCCTGACTGCTATAGTGTCTTCTTACCTATCTGCTTTACTTTGTCTCTAAACATGGATGCAGTTTTGGTCCATCAAATTGTTTGAATTTTCTTAGTAGCACTGCACCTGCAGAGTCTCCTACAGTCTGCTGCTGCTAGAAGTTATCCTCCCACTGGTCAGCCTGTAAGAGAATTCTCCAGCTACTTCCAATCAACATGAGACAGATTACCAAAGACATACAATTTGAACTAATTAACCTAGCCTAGATCCTTTCTGCTTAACCAGGTGTGGGGTCATCCACATGACCAACTTAGCTGGCAGCTGTGAAAAAGTGAAAACCGCTGGGAGGAAGGATGTGATGAACAGCCAGTAACCATCATACTTCCTCTTCCAGCTGCATCCACAGCTCTCCCTCTAAAAAACCAGTCCTGATCCCCCTTGCAAAGGGTCACATTTTCCTCTGCAGACTAAGGCAACATGCAGTCATTACTAGCAGGCTGAAATCTGAGAAGAGCAACTCCAGTACAGCTCTTTCTTATGCTGTCCCAACTACTCTTACCAGTCTCCAAGGACCTCCTCTGGCTACAACTTGGCATTTGTAGGCTGTTTTCTCCTCTATTTGTGTACCATCAACACCATTAGACTGTTCTTCTTCTTAATGCTGTGTACTACCCAAGTTTCCATAATTCTGCTCTGATACTCTTCCCCCTGTTCCAGCTAAGCAGTGTTGAGTAAATGAGATCATTTGGGTGTCTTCACACAACTTGTGGTCACTCCCTGGGACAACCTCCTTCGCCTGGTCAATTAGACTGAGAATAATTTGAAACAAAACTTGTGCTGAAGGTTCTTGTTAAATACCAGCTGCTCCAAGGTCCATAATTCAGGCATCCCTGAAGTATTACCATGCCTATGTTGGCTGAAATATCCTCTGAAAATCGGCTCCCAGCAGTTTTCTTCTGTACCTTTGCAAGTGTCATATTTTATGCCTAAGTGCATCAGTATTGAAATACAGTATGTTTGAAAACAGTCATGCCAAATTTTTAATTAAAAGCCCCTTTTTGTTACTTCCAATTAAGTGAGCAAAAATCTCCTTTTCCAATTTATAGAAACTCCTATTTTTTCCTCTATTTTTACAAGAAATACAGAGACATTGCAAAGTGTTCCCCAAATGTGTCATCATCCAATAAAACTCCACATGTGCAAAAACCAGCCCTAAAATAAAGACACTACACTGACAAAGTTATAGCCAGCAGGAGGAAACAAAAGGTAGTGAGGTACAAGTTAAGAATACTCTTACTAGCTATTGAAGGAGAGTCCGGGGTATGTTTCAGAAGTTCAAGAATGAAATCTCCTGGCCAATATTGTAAAAGAATTCCCAAATGCATCCAAATGAGTTTTTACTTCGTCTTGAGGAAGCCCTTGTGACTGTGCCTCTTCAGGTCCACTACAACATTTTCAACAAGTTGAACTTTTTGTTCTGAAAACCAGAGGAGGAAAGACCTGGAATACATCTATGCAACATGAAAGCTGGAAGGAGACCCAAGCGGGGTGAGCTGCACAGGAAAAGAACAGTCTTTGATGGGTTTTGAACAAGCACAGGTGTGGTGGCATGAATTCCTAGTAGGATTTATGCATTTGTAGCAAGACCTTGAAGAACCAAATTTAATTGTCAAATAGTCTAGAGGAAGACTCTATTCCTCAAAGCACATAATTACATAACCATATATGATTTACAGATGGTGAAAAAGTACAGCACCTGTCACAGGCTTTGCTAAGCCAAAGCCTAAATATGTTTATCCTTCCTAACATGTTTTTGACAAATATTTTTTTAATTCTAGGTCCACTGCCAAATGTGAGGACTAATCCTTTCACCAGAAAAATAGACTGAACAACAGAACTTTACAACATTGTCATCAAACCAATGTTTACCAGCTGAGGAGAAATCCAGTGCTCTAGAGGGCATTAGTCCTGGTGGCAGAAAAAAAAGGTAAGGTGTCCTAAAAATATGCTCTGAAGCCAAGTGAACATTGTAGTGCTTTAAAGATAAAGACTGGTACCAATATTAATTGTTTCAGCTAGATGAACAAGATAAGGGTTAAATATTTTCCTCCAAGTTTTCTTCCATGCTCAGAGCAACACTGAAAGGTCTTCATAAGGTATGAACTAGCAGGAATAAGAATACAGACTAAGCAAGTGGTGCAGCAAGGTAGAAATACATCCATAAAGAGAAGCAGCTGGTGGTGAAGATGACATATCTTCACTGTTGGACATTCAGGGACTTTTGGTGTCCAGCAGTCTGGTCCTGGGAGATGAATGCCCACTAGCAGGTTGGAATGTAATCTTTGTTTTTGTTGCAGCCAAAGAAAATCCCACTAACATGCTGCCAGGCTGCCCCACAGAGCACAGCAATGCATTTTCATTGTGGATGAGTGGATGATGCATTTCAAAACTCACCAACATACTGATGGAAATGTTAAACACAGAGGAGCATAAACCTAAGCCTTGTTTAGGACTTGTGACTCCAGGTCACAAGATGTGCAGCTTTCTTCACTGATTGCCATCATGGCAGGCTTATGGGTTTCAGTGATAAATTCAGGAGTTCCCTTCACTCTGAAATCTAAGCCATTTTTATTGGGTATCTAATGTTAGGACTTTATATCTGATACAATTTATTTACATGTTTTAAGAAATGGGAAAGTGTAGCTGAGGTGAAGACATGTGGCAAGAGTATTCCAGATGGTCAGAGCTGCAGGGGAAAGAAACTGGATTACACTGGTGTGTTACAGACCCTCTGGGAAGAAATTAAACAGAGTAAGTTAATGATAAATTATGAATGAAGTATGTGCCATGAATATTAACCGCACACACTGTGTGCTTTCTGAAACTGTCTGTCTCCAGAAGAATAGTTTTGTAGCCACAAGACAGCACCAGTTTATTTAGGGGACATGGGAACTCTGTAGGGAGTAGGAGTCCTACAGAACTAAAGAAATAGTCTGGTGTTGTGAAAAACAGAAAACTATTCCTAACTTAAACAGCACACTAAATAACAAAGACATTAAACTTTTATGGCACTCCTAGGGATGGATGGAAGCCCATTTCAATAGCAGATTTAATTCTCCCCAGTTACAAACCATCAAGATTTACATGAACCTGGGGAGGAGGAAAGCCAGAGAGAGATACAGAAGCATCACATCCCAGTACAACATTAATTAATAAATAACAGAAGTGTCTTGAGACTCCAAAAATGTGGGTAGAAGTATTAATGTCATTAAGAGATATTTTTGGAAAGGATACCTGTGTGACTTTAGAACAATGGGTTTTTTAAGTGTTGGAATGAAACTTCCACATGTCAACCATAAAAATGAAAAATAAGTTGTCACTTTAAATTTTCTTTCTTAGGCAAGTACCTTATTTCAGTCTCTATTGAGTGGAGAAAGCTTCTTTTGAACTTTTTGAGGATATACAAGCGCACAGGCACTTTTTAGCCTATAGTTCCCCATGCTTTAAAAGTTTACTCAGTGATGTCAGATATGAAAGCTGTGCTGGCACAAAAAACTGAAAACACAATGCTCCTGACAGCCTTTCTAAAGGCTCAAGTGTTTGTGGTCAGACGCATCCTGACATAAACATGTAACTTCCCAGATTTCCATTGTTCTGGCATGTGCACATGTTAAATAGGGGAACACAGCTTTGGAGGTCCTCACTGTCCAAAGAAGAGCAAAGAAGTCACCAGCAACATCTGCCTGTGCCTGGCTCAGGAATAGGCACATTACCTGCTTTTTCTCTTGGTGTTCCCAGGAACAAAGGAGCCAAACCAACACTGGTCAGAGCAGCAGGTGTCCAGATTAACTGTTGTGAGCAAGTATAATGAGTCAGGCAAGTAAGAACACCACCAAACCCACATGCTTTCTGTTAAGAGCTGGGCTGAGCTGTGAGCACACCCAACAGGTAAGAAATGCCTGAGATTGAACAGAGGGCAAAGACTTGGACTAGTGGCAGACAGATTCCAGCAGTTGGAGAAATCAATCACTTGCTACAGGACTTGGACCTCACTGAGACAAGAATAAAGCTTAATATGTACTTTTTGGCTTTTACTTTTGGAAGATTACATCCTTATTTAAGACATCCAGAAAACTGTGCTCCAGCCCTGTGCCTAAAAAGCTACACATAAAACCTACCATAAACTTCTACTCTACTCTAAAAGTGCCAGCAACGACACTTTAAAGGCAGAAACTGAACGATGGGTTTCCAGATACAAGGAGTTTTATATAAGTTAGACCATTGACATAAAGGCATAAAAATATAAAGCATTAAAATTTACTTTAAGAATTAAAAGCCTGAAAAAGTCAGGATGTGTAGTTTACAAGGTTGTCAATCATGCAAGAAAAGCCCATATAAAGAAGGAATATATTGGCGGTAAAAGTCATATGAAGTATTAATGAAGTGACTTCTCCCTTACTTCTTGAAAAGAAAATCTTATCCAGCTACACAGAACACAGGCTAACTGGACACAAGCCATGTATTTTACTCCACTTTGCAAACACCTAAAATTTTTTGTTGGGTTATCTGGGTTTTTCTTTTTCCCTTGTAATTTAGCTTTGGAAACAGCTAGGAATTCCAGCATCAATTTATTCAAAATGTCTGCTTCAGGCTAGGAAGAAAATGGCTGCTCTCTCTTACTATCTTTGCTATGAAAACTTCTACAGATATTTTATACCTGCAAAATTTTTTGAGGTTTGTTGAAAATATTGCAGCTCTTTGAAGAAAGATCTCAAAATTAACAATGAAATGGCACTAATAATAAGGAAGTAATGTCAAAATCACAAGACGACATATTGTGTATCTCTTGAATATTATTTTCCCCTGCATATACAGACAAATAGAAGTATGATTATAGAATTTCCTGCTGCAATAAATTAACCCAGCTAGCAGCAGCACAGATTATCCAGTAGCATGGTCTGCAGCACAGGACTGTAATGGCTTGGAAATTGGTGGTATGGCACGTAAGCTCTGATGGTTGGCAAGACCTGGAACCTCCGTGGCAGCATCCTCAAGTCCCATCATCATTGCCTTCAGCTTGCTTTAAAGATGGGGAACAGACGCTTTGGAATGCCATGTGATTTATTTTCTGTCTAGTGTGTAGAACTATTGCTGTACCAGGGGATAAAACAAACAAAGAAACTAAAACAAGGCTAAAAGCAGAGAAGAAAAACAGATTACTTAGCCTGGCAGTGTTTTAAAACCTATCTCTATTAGCCTGAAGCTAGGAAGTGACAACAAGCACAAAATTCAGGCAGCTCTAGGTTAGGCAGCAGAGCCAGGGTGAGCAGAGGGGGAGGCTCAGCTGAGCAGCAGCCCAACCTCACTGTGCTGAGTGTCTGGCTGGGAACCTGCATCTGCAACCTCTGGGGATGTAAGTAGCTCACAAGGCCACACACAGCTTTTGCTGGATAAAGCTCATGGTGAGCTGTGCTCACTGTCCTGTTTTCCAGGGACATCAGCCCTCAATAACTACTTAACTTTTTACCTGTTCACTCCTTGTCACCCTTCAAAAGATGTCCTAATGCCACCCAAGGTGTACTGGGTAGCAGATACAGACTGTGTGTATCCTGGCAGGGATAAGCTAAGTGAGTTGAAACAAATGAGGTGTTACAGTCTATGACACAGGAAAGCAGGCAGATGATTAATAGTCCAGTGAAAGATTATCCTCATCTGATATTTCCACACTTGAGTGAAATCTACCCCAGCTGCAATTTAATGTAACGGTTGTCTATTTGGACTTCCTAACAACTCTGCCTCAAGTACTTTTATAATTGTTTGCATTTATTTTCCAGCAATTGTTAATAATTAGTATAAAAATACCTTAGAAACTTAAAGATTTTAAGCTGAAGGGTTCAAAATATTTTGTTTTCCAAGTCTAGATAGCACAGAATGGTAGCAAACCCCTCCAGCCTGCAAGACAATGAAATAACCCGCCAAGCCATAGCAAAGAGAAAGGCTGCTGCTCAGCTGGCAATGAAGACTTACTTTGAGGCTAAACTCCCTCCTGTAGCTTAAGAAAGCTGCCAGTGGCAACAGTGTCAGCATCAATCAGACCAGGAAGAGGAGAAAAATGCCTTTCTTAAGTCTAACCACCAAATACTGGAGCTTTTGTAAAGATGGGCCATGTCTCATGTGTAACTTGCTATTTAGTAGATAAATTATTAAGCATCTTTTCATCTTCTTTTGCCTGCAGTGACTAAAGGTTACAGGAAATTTTTTGTCCTATCTTTCTCCATTCATTTCCCACAGTTTCAGTAACCCTTTGCAAAAAATCAGTATTTCTTACTGAGGCAAACAAACGATTTTCTGTACTTCTCTATTCTTATTACAGGGGAAAAGGCAAGAAAATTCACTGAAAAAATCCTTTACCAAAAGGGCTACTCTTCTAATATATGTGGAATAATCAGGGGGAAAACTTATCCTTAACAAGTCACCGTAAGAACTCTGAATTCTTGTAAGATCTATTACTCCTTTTCACCAGTTCTTCCATGTCCTTTGATAGACCAGGAAGAGTTCATTGTTTTCTGACATACAAGGTGTGTGGGAAGGCAAAAAAAGGATAGAAAAGAGGAGTTTCACCGGAGAGTGTCAAGATCTGGTGATGTTCAGCTCATACAGGAAGTTTAGAAGGTCAGAGTTTATAGGGACAAATGGTCCCTCTCCTGCAGAAAAGCCTGTTTCTACAGAAGGAAATCAGCTGACTACTCCATCAGTTATTTGGGATGGCAGCTCAAATCTTCCCTCATTTCCTTCCTCTTTCCATTACATTTCGTGTACCTTCTGATATATTGCTATTGCACGTAATAGCAGGTGTCCTACCTTAACGTAAACTTCCTAAGGAAAAGACCAAGGAAAACATCTGACAAACCTGAAAGACATAATATTTTTGGTACCTTTGGGGAGGAATCTTAGGGGAACACACTTTCAAGCTGTGCCTCCCACCTCTCACTTGAGTGGAAAGACTCAAGGAGAAAAGACTTAAAGACAAGCTTCTCCAGGGAGCTGGAATACTGCACCTGCAGTGAGTGCAGAGAGAATGCTTTATGTCAGTGAAGTTATTAAGACCTTTGCAAACATTCTTGTAACCACAGTCCTGGTGGATTTTTTTCTTTTTGTTTTTTTCTGTTGGTTGGTTTGTGGAGGTTTTTTCCTCATTTCCCTCTGTCCTTTATCTTTCAGATTGAGTGGGCAGTGAAATAATGAGCTTGGTATTCACCGGATTTAAAGAAACTATTAATAGATAACGGGGATGAGGCTTATGTTTAAAGATTAGGTATTAATAGATAATGGGGAGGAGACTTGGACTAAATACCATACAGGAAGGGAGTCTCCTTTGAAAAGCATTCCATACTAATAATTTGTCTTTATGTTTAAGGAAATGGTATGATCCTTTCAGTTAACCTCTGAATATAACCAGCCATCATCATTCCTATCTGTAATTTCTTTATCTGACCTTTCAGAAACCAAACAATCATAAGAACAGTGATGATGCATCACAGAGGATCCCTGTCAGAGCTGGGAGCAAGGAATAGTCCCCATGGTCACTACTATTCTATCTACATGTACTTGTCTCTCTGGGGGGAAAAAGAACCTTAAAATGTCACAACATTTTCATGGAAATTTTGTAGCATTTTCTTTTCTGAGGAAAAGAATTTTGAAATAACCCTCAACAAAATCAGATGAAGAAAAGCAAGTAGAAAACTAAACAGAAAACTTATCCATTATTCCTAGGTTCTGTCTTATGACAGGGTGAGTCTTCAGTTGTTACTCTCACACTTGTTTTTTAAAACATCTTTCTGTAAGTGCTTCTGACTTGCTTTAAAAAATCCAAATTTGCTTTTCACTGTGGAAAACTCTTCTTCTTGGTCAACAGGATACTCCATTTACTTCAAGTCTTTAAACATTTCCATCCTCCAAGTCAAACAGAACTACCAGGTTTCCAGATCTAATTTCAGTGGATCTTGGGTTGGGTATTTTCTGAGCAGGGACTTTAACAGGTTGAACACAGCTGAGGAAAGGAAGTTCTGTAGACCAATATTTCAGCTAATGCCTTCTTCATAAGGCATCCAGCCAAAACATTCATCTGCAGAATTTCCTTCCTAGTTATAGTGAGATTTACCCCTGAGTGTTTGTAGTGATAGATAGAGCTTTCAAGAGACCAGCTCTCACTCACAGTCTCAAAGGAAAGGAGTGAGAACTACAAACAGTATACAATCCACACCACAAACATCTGTAACCAGTGTCTTTGCAAGGTTTCATTTTGTCTGGCTGCTCATCTTTGTCAAGCATTTTTCAGGAACCAGCCACCTTTGCTGGGGAATTCCCCCTCTTCTGTTCCTTGTGAAGATACAGGTGGCAATGACAACATCACTGTTCTCTTGAGATTTGGACAGTGAGTGTTCACTCTTTCATCAAGGAAAATTTATTTAAGGGTACATTTCATAATTTTTTTGCATATTTATTATGGGAATAATTACCACTCAAAAAAGTGTGTTTCTGACATTTATGATACAAAACTGACATTTATGATACAATTTTCACTTTTTAAAAAAGACAGCACTTGAGCCTTACCTCACCACACATAACTTAAATAAATTGCTCCTAAAAAGTATCCTCTGGGTTTGGATGAAATATTTGAACCTTTACTGTTAAGGTTCAGCCTGAATTTTACATCAAGTTTATACTGAGCCTGTTCTAGTGATTCTCGTGGAATTATTACATCTCTCAGTAAATATGATATCAGTATCAGAACAGAAAAAAATGCTTTTCTTGAGGAATATGGACAAATATCTAGATATTTTTCCTTTCATAGAATTAAACTCTATATTAATAAACTAATTCCTTATATTAAAAGCTACTCCACCTAGATTAGACCACAGATGGTGTCTCCATCTTAATCAGAGTATGCATTTTGTAAGCAAAACATCTAATACTGTGGGTAAGGCAGGATTTCATTGGAGACACTGTTAATTTAAGTGTCAAATGCTTTTAAGAGTTGAAAGTGTTCACTCATAACTGTTATGAGTTCAGCACGTGTTATAAATTATGTGCATATAAGCTAAAAAACAGATGAATTCTGTGTAATGTTTTCTTTCAATTAAGACATTAATTGGCCAACATGTTAAAAAAAATCAGGATGAGGATAGGTGAGGCTGCTTTCTGGTTTAAAGAAATGAAGAATTTTTAGAGGAACCAACCAACTGGTTCCCTGGTGAAATTGGTAACTTTAGTGGGAGAGGCAAGGGTGTCTGTTGTCTGATGCTTCGATGTCATTCATAAATTTACGTTTGTATCACATCCAGATAGCCTGTGGTAGCTGAAAATTCAGTTGGAATGTCACAGTATTTCCATCATGGAGGGGCTGGACAGCAACTGGATTTTGTCTTAATACCTTTTACTAACTTCATATCCTATCATTTTTTACTGTCCCATGTGGACTGTAAAGCAGTCAAAGCTCATATAAAAGAGCACTGAATTTATAAGGCCTTCATTCTGCACCCATTTCTTACCAAAAAAAGAGCCAAGTAGCTTTGAATATCAGCTATACCAATTCCAAATGCTCTTAGTATTTATCAATACTACAACCAAAACCACCTCATGTACACAAAAATCCTGACCAAGACTATAACAAAGATCCCTTCAAGCGACCCAAGCAGCTTCTCTGCAGCTACCAGGGTTTCGCAAAGGCTGTTCAACAGTGACATTTCCAGGCAAAAGAAAAACTGGGCAAGAAAAACTGAACAGTGGTGAGTATTACTTTATGATTCAAATGCATATAAATTGAATTACAGGTCTGGAACACCAAATAACAAGGAGCTGTAAATAAAAGTCATAAACGTTTCATGTCAAGATATACACAAAGAAGCTGTAAAGCAATGTCATGTCTGCACTCTATCCAAGCATACATTAAATGAACTCTAAGTTTTGTCACAGTGCTTTCCAAGGCATTAAACATAGCAAATAAATAAAAAATTATAGACCTTTCAGCCCATACAAGCATGTAGGATAAAGACTCCTCATCCAGTGTCCAAACAAAATAACTCTCTTTATTCTCCAAAGTAGTTTTCAAGTGCTTGTGAATTTCTTGTTTCCCCAAAAAGTCAAAGTATGAAAAGTCACAAAAAAACTGACCCTTGTGTTATTGTTGACTTTATGGAGACCAGAAAATGCTGATATATTCACATTATGGCTTTGTCTCTTATGACTTGGAACTGCACAAGGCACCTAAAACTATTATTTTCTGTGTTCTAAGTATCTCCTGAATGCAAACTTCAACAACCTCTAGCAATGAAACATCTCAGAGTTGAGATTATGCTTTCTAGTCCTGCTAAATGCTTTATAAAAATTTGAACTTGAAAAAAGCCAAATGCCCTTTTCTATGGAGGAGATCACAATAAAAATAAATTGTTAAGGAGAAAGAAAATGCCACCAAAACAATGCTTGCTGCAATAAGGTTGACATTTGTAGCGCTTACAGGAGGAAAGACAAACAGAAGTTAACTTCTCCCTAAGTCTAAAACAGGCAGTAAAACCTAAAAGCAAAGCCAAGGTCTTCCAATTCTCACTCCACTCTCCAAGCCCCTTGGTCTCAGTTGGCTTAATTTGATGCCTCAAAGAGAGGTCAAGGTACGGACTGCCTTTCAATCTAAAATACACTGGAAAAGAGCTGAAGCAAATGTCAGCCTTAGCACATATAATGCAGCCAATTGATGAATGAACTGAGGGGTTTGGACCCACATTTAATTGAACAGACCAAAAATGTCTTTCAATGGTGTTTGAATGAAATCTTTAGGGAGAAATCCTAGTTCTGCTGGAGTGAGTAGGAGCTTTGAGTTCCTTAAGCGATGAAGTCAACTGTTAAGCAATGAAGCAAGCAGTCCAGAGTTTACCACAGAAAATATTCAGGGCTTCTCACCTCCAAGTTCAGCTTTCACATTTAAATTCTACTGAGGATAACTACAGTAGTCTGCCAATTCCAATTCACAAAAAGGCAAGCAGAGCCAGCCAGACTCCTTCTGTGCAATCTACTGGAGACAGCATCACAAACTTTCTGTGTCTTGCTTCACATCCTCTGAAGTAGCAGACCATCACATCTGACTCACAGGCACAGCACAGGAATGACTGCAGCCACATTAGTGTAGGTGCTCAGACTGCTATGGTAAGGACCACAAATAAACCTTATAAACAGAGAGGAGAAAAAACCTCCACATTTCTCTTGTTTACACAGGAGACACTATCCTGCTCCCCAGGAAGCCAATGATAAAACACTCACTGACGTCAATGGGAGCGTGTTCAAGACTCAGTTTAGGTTAAAATTGAGTAGTTTTCAAGTAGTAGTTTTTGTCTTCCCCTTTACCCTCTGTACAAAATTGAACAACTCCATCCTCAATAAATCATTCATGTTTGTCAGCTTCCTGCCTCTCCCTGCATGGTGGGATCCAAGCAGCCAAGCTGTTTATAGATACACATAGACTTACTTGTGCATGATTTTAATTTTCTTCTGCTCTAGAGAAGAGCAAGCCTTGCCAGGGGTGGTTTCTGTCACTACAAGATTCACTCATTTTCTTCATTCCCATCATATTTGCAAAAGCAGTAGAAACACATTCAAACTAAGACTCCTCTGGGGTGTGGCAGGACATGAAGTCCATAAATATTTGTGAGAGATCCTATAAACCTTCCATAGTTTTAAGAACTTAACTCAAAGGTTTTCAACAAACACTAAGATACCCACAGATACAAGAAAAAGTTCTTGTCAGATCCTCAAAAACAATAAAGCAACAAGGACACATAATGCCCCATTTATCTCAGAAGTAATTAGGTGCATAACCTTCTTGGTTAGAATTACTCTAAATCCTGTTTTCATGTATTTGCATCAATACCTATTAATCACACAGAAAACGCAGATTGCAGATCTCTGCCCCTTGACTTTTGCTGAAGCATAGCTGGGCTCTTAAAAGTTTGTGTCAGTGTTGTCAAATGGCCCCAAAAGGGATTATTTGGAAGGAATTGATGCTACTGAGATACTGAACACTGACATCAGAGTTAAGCACGAATTCTCACCTTCAACATTCTATTTCAGTTCAACAGTTACAGCTTCAAAAATTTGTTTCCCTAATGCTTCAGTCCCATATACACTCACCTAGAGATTTCCAACCACTCACAAGGGTCCACTGAGTATCTTATTTCCTTTGATTTATGAATCTCTTCAATAGGCAAGAATTGAGGAAAAGTCTGAACAGCTTGGAGAAAGCCAGAGATATTATAAATATGTTTACATTTGTTTCAGTATGTGGCAGTTGCTGCTTGTAGAATGAGCAAAAGTCTCAAGGACTACAGTAACTGGAAAAAAATAATAAAGGAAACATACAGAGAGTAAAGCAATTAGGAGAATATTGACCAAGTACTTTTTCTTATTTCTCCCACATATGCATGTTTGATAATAATCAAAGAAAAAAAAAGGTTTTATGCGTGAAAGAAAATTGAACCTCTCTACCCAGTTTGTTGCATATTCATCTTTCTGCAGAGTGTGACAGGGCTCTTTCAGAACTCACTTATTCAAAATTTCAGTATTGTTTCAGCTTAATATTGAGACCAAGTTGCCTAAAATATATGACTTCCTGAATAGCTCCACAGAGTTCTTTGACAGCCTTTTTGCCTCACAGAGATGTTACAGGGGTGGGCTCTTCCCCCTCGCCTTCCCAAATATTTTCTTTATTGTGATCTGAACTTCAGAGAAAGATCCAGGAGGGTAACTGTGCATCAGTCAGGCCTCACACTGGCTCTCCTCAGGGGTGGGGAGCAGGCACTCCAAAGCTATCCTGCATGGCAAGTGGGGTCTGCCCTAATTACTAACAGACTGACATAACAGGCACCAATCTGAAGATGATTAAGTCTCCCCTAACAGCGCTCCAAAAGACACTTACTCACCCTCCTCCAGCTTTCCCCTTCCTTTATAGGTGAAGAAGGGCCACAGCTGATATCATTGCTTCTGCAGTAAGGCCAAAAATTAGAGGGGAAAGTGATGGCTAACCACACAGCTCCATGGTATAAACTCTGTTAATGAATATAAACCATTACTAATTGTTAATTGTTTCTGCTCCTGAAACTGCCAACATCTGCCGATTTATCATTTTGCTCACTTACCACCATTTCAAAGCCTTATCTTCAAGAAAACAGGGCAGATGAGCACTGTATCCATTTTCTAGGGTTAGTACTTAGCTTCGGATGCTTTTAGTTTATTCTCTATTAAAATAAAGTGTGCCATGCTTGCCAAGGTTTCCTGTACAGACACGCTGCAGAGAGTGAGCTGAATGCCTCCAAGCACTGCAATCTTCTCAGAGAGCACAGCTTTGTTCACAGTTCAGTGAAATAGATCTGTCTGATATGAGCAGACCATCAGTGAGATGTCTAGAAGAAAACACCTGTACAGCAGAGAAAGCCAGCTAAAGCTGAACACAGAGAATACTTTGGCACACTGAACAAATTCTGCCCAGTCACATCAAAGAATATTCTCAGGCAACCGAAAGGAAGTCAGCAGAAAGTCCAGTAACTTAAAGAGTGGGAGACCACAATATAAGCTGTTGGCATTTACTGAAATTGCAAACATAAATCAAATAAGAAAATAACACTTTTATAAAGAATTTTATTTATTAATAAACCATATTTCCATAATCCAGACCATACACTGGCACAGGCAAACCCCATCAATTTTCACTTTCTCATTCAGGACAATTTATGGTGTCAAATAAAAAAACCATGAAATTAAGGTAAGTAGTGAGTACAGTGTTTTCTTTAGAGATATATATACCAACAGATAAGTGTTAATGAAAGTACTTAAGCAGAAGACAATGAAAAGAGGCTTGTCACGTGTCCATGATGTTGTCAGAGAATTGTTGGTTCTCAAACTTTACTGAATATTTTCCAGCAATGTACTTAGCATGTGACCTCTCTGTGGCTCCAGAGTTTCCCCAACTGTTTTCATAGCTCATAAAACGTTTAGGAAGTGTTTATAAAAACTGCTTGAGGAAACCGTGCCACAAAGAACTTGAGCTTCATGTCTCAGCAGTGCAGCTTTGATTTAGTTCTCTTCTATGGGATTTCATTTCGCAAATGCCCCACTAACATCTGCATGCAGGACCTCTTGGGATAGCACCGAGACAGAGTGCAGTTTTATGTATATTGCTTGGCCAAGTTTCTCCAGCATGTGATGGTTGACTTGCCTCCCCCATGAAATCACACATGCAAATATTCCCCATGCATACACTTACTGATGGCCACTTTCAGTGATCTGCGTTGGGAAGAAATATTATGTCATAAACACCATCGCAACATCTGCGACGGGTCCTTTTGGAACCCAACACGGCCCGCCAAACCCGGAGAGCACTCTCACATCACAAGTCCATGACTGATGGTGCTTGACCTATTGCCCTGCAAGCTCACCCCTGCTTTTTCACGCTTGCTCTAACAGCCTGTTTGGAAACACACAGCCAGAGAAGTGTCACAGACAAGCTCTCAGTATATAGCTCTCTAGAGAATGTTTGCAGAGTGCAACAATGAAACATGATCATGCAAGAACAATGAGGTTTAAAACCAACATTTTACTATGCTTAATTAACTAAAACCAACATTCAGAGCGTTCTAGTGGAACTCCAGTCTCCAGCCACAGACTCATGACTTCTTGTGTCTTGGATATTAATTAGCAATTATCAGTAGCCTTTGAATACGCTCAGGATAAGGAGATTCACCCCTACAGAAAGACTCTTCATTGAATTCCTGTACTGTAGCTTTTAAGTCAAATGTCACCAGGAATTCTACTAAATAAGGTAAGAAGTTCTTTAGTCATAACATATTTTTCTTGTAAGTTAAGAAGAAAATTCTATTGGTAAACAAGTAGTAGACGCAGCTCTAGTAGATATATTTTAAATATAGCCATCGTTAACTTCTAAGTACAAAGGGAACATTGCATGGCAAACTGATGGCCCTAACTACTTGTCTAAATAGTCATATACTCCACCAAGATCATCTTAAAAGAGTTCAGCAAAGAGCTCTTCAATCCTGTTAATGTACTTATCTCTATACACCTAAACAGGGTACTAAGAGAGCTTGTGAAAAAAAGATACCAATACTATGTGCAATAAAGTGCCACCAATAACTATGGCAAACATTTTATTCTCTTACTGGTAGAGATTAAATATCCTTGAGCAAGACAAGCCCTATTTGTAATAAAAATGAATTATGGCATAGACATAAAAATTTTAGCACATACTTTTGAGAATAGAACGTTTCCAGTTCAAGGCTGCTTTATATACTAAAATAATGTTATTCAAACCCAGGAATTAGTTCTATGATTTCTGAGTGTCTAGTCAAGCATGCACATTGTCACCCCTGTTAATTAATTATCCAATCCTAAGCAGTAAATAAGAAGCAGTCACTACCCTTGAGGAAAAAGCAGGACGTATCTATCAGGTGTTAGACATCAAAACCAGCTTCAACTATTTATTTGGCTCCCAGGCTTAGCCCAGGAATTAAAATGAAGCAGTCAGTGAAAAACAGCTACCCTATTCCTAGCTCTGAGGACCACAGGACCCTTTAGGAGCTGTCAGACAACACAGTACTGCATCTTTCCTTAGACTTCAAGTTACAATTAAGGTCAAGTCATTCAGATTTTAATTCCATCTAGACAGCCATGAGAGGAACACGGGGAAAATGAGCACCCCTTCTGCACAGTCTTGACATCATTTCAGAGTGATGAGTAAACTGTGCTTGTGACATTGAGAAGAAATTGTAGCATGACCTGTGAATCTTTTTTTTTTTAACTCAGTTCCAGAATTTTCAGAAACCTGTTATTGTCCACCTTTACTCAAAAAAGACCTCTTGTAATGAATACATATACAGTCACCACACTACACTAACTCCTTTACTTCATTTTTCTTTCCCACTAAAAAAAAGGAAGCCTGAATAATGCTCTCATTGCCCTCCACCTTAACTGAATGACCCAAATCAAATGTTTCTTATTTGTTTTGATAGTTAAACAAAGACAGAAGAGGCACAAGCACTCAGATCTGAGACATAAGATGAAATGAAAGAGGTCTGAATTGTAGCAAAGTGCGACCATTATTACTTATGGTAGTTTTTAACTTTCTCCAGGGGATCAGCCACATAGTGTGCTGCTGGTTGCTACAGTCTGTATATCTGAGAGAAACCACCATTAACTTCACTTCACAGCCATGGCTTTTGTACTTAAAAGAATGGCCAACATATCCAGTAACAGCTGGAACACTCAAAGTATAGGTTTTAAAATTAGGTTTTATGTGTGCTTTGCTGCTGATAAGGTTAACCTTATTGAGGAGGCTCATTTTGCAAACATAGAGGAAAACAAAAAAATACCATTCAACAATGATGAAGGAGGGCTTCAGATATTATCAAATCCCTGCTTATGAAAACCACTGAGAGAATATAAGAACTGACATATTAGCGTGTATGTGCGTAGCTCATGCTCTCTGTGTCTAAAATCCCTACTTCACAGCAACCCTGTCTCACAAGACTTATTTCCTAATGAACAGAATCCAGGCAAGAATCACATCTGGCTTGTTCAGTGGAAGAGATTGGAAAGTCCCCATATTTTCCAGTAATTGAAACCCTATGGCACAATTCATTTGGAGCAAATATCAATCTAGAAATTTTTTGGGGAAAAACGAAGACCAGCAATCAACCAAAAGCAAAACCAAACCCCCAGAACACAACCATCATTTAAATATCCTATGTTCTGAAAGTCTGTGCTCACCACCTGTCTTGGGACTGAATAAATTTTTTGCTCCTTAAAAGATATGTAATCAGATCATAAGTGAACGCAATCTTATATCAGCATTAAGAGGATACAAATAAATGTAAGCAGAGCGTTGCCCAATTCATCATTTCTTAATTAACAAAATATCTACTAGATATCTAACAAATGAAATCAAAGGCACATTGCCCAATTCCTCATTTCTTAACTAATGAAATATCTACTGACATCACTACTTTTCTCCCCCTACTATCCATCTCCATGTTTGGCTGTAACAGAGGCAGACTGAACATTAACAAGTCTACATCACCATCACATTGCTGTTTGTTTGTTTTACTAATGTCAATAAAGCTGTGATAATATAGAAACAAATATCTGCTTCGAGGATCTTCCATTCAAATGTATGTTTGTTTGCAGTAGTTTCTCTAGATAATTGAAACTTACCTTTGTGCTTCAAAACGCATCTGCCTTTATCAAAATTTAACTCAACCTACAACTGCTGGAAAGGATAAGATACATGAAGTACACTATTTAAATTTACTGTGCTCAAGAGGGTTAATTCCCTCTTTGCTGAGTTAAGCCGCAGCCCTTCAATCTTCACTGACAAGCAGGAATGAAAGAGGCAATCAGCAAGAAACATTGTTAAATCTGGAGAGCAATTCACAAGAGGCATTGCTCTGGGAAGGCTCTTCGACATAAGACATGACACTTTATGGCCATAGTGAGATTTTTCTTCACACTGCTTGAAGTTCCTCACCATGCTACAGATTGCTGATTTTTTTTTTTTAATGAGAGAATTCAAACCTATTTAAGAAATCCCTCTTTAGTTACCTTCACAATACATTTACATTATTACTGAGCAGTTAATGCTACAGACATACATTCACACATCTACAAATTTATTTCATTGTCTTGCTGTAGCTACACTACTGGGCTGTAGCTGAATACTTTTCTTTTAGATGGAAAATAGATGAAAGAATATTTCTTTAAAGTAAATCAAGTATTTCTATTAAAAGTAAAAGCTTCTAAATGGATCTTATTCTTCAGGGGGTTAAAATAGTAAAGTTAAATTAAGATGGGGGAAAGAATACTTGGGCAGAACCAAGGCTAGAGGGTTCCACTCACCAATCAACATGTCTGCAAGGCCAGCAGGATGACCAAGAACTCTGCTCACAGGAACACACTCTGTTCTGTAGTCCTCTCATTCCATTCCCACCAATGGGGAACCTGCACAACCCCTTAACAACTCCTCCAGAGCACCTACCATTTCCTCCACAAAACTGAGCAAAATTAGTTGCTTGTAACATACGAAATTCATGAGCTGTGATTGCAAAAGAGGTGTGTGGCATCTTAACAAAACCAAAATCTTAACACCATCCTTCCACCTGAGATAGCAGGAGTGATGTGGACTTGAGCAGAATTCAAAGAATTTTTATGGGTTTTTAAAAATGTCATTTCTAACCTATGACACATTCTGTCATTACCTTGGTAATCATCTTGCAATTTTCCATCCCACAAACGTATGACACTTTGACTGATGTAGAATGTCTCCAACTGGATGGCTGCCCACTACTTAAAAGGCACCTTGCTTGCTTGACACAGCTATCTTTCTGCCAGCCTTGGAGCACAGACAGCCTGGTCTCATGTGGTTTCACTTGTGCATTTGTTTCTCCCTTTATTGCAGATTCCACACCTGAATATGTAATCTTCAATGGTGGTATGCGTGATTGGCCAGAACTAAAAAATTTTATGCTCCTGCCTTGCATTTCCCAATGCAGAGATGAATACAAGGGGTTTGCAGAGAGTGCTTCTGACCTCTGACCACCAGCAGTACTTCAGCAAGGCAGCTTCTTTTGGAAGTGGGGCAGAAGAGAAAGGGGGAATTCCCACCTTTTTGCAATGGGTCTAGGACCCCAATAATTTAAGGTAGGTGATCAGACGACGAACAGAAGTGTCCCATATCTAATACTCCTGAAAGACAAGATCATTTTATATCAAACATCCTTTCTATGGCTTCCCCACTTTTTGTTGCTAAATACCAATATGAAAGGATATTTTAAAAATTATCATACCTGCTTCCTAGGCTCAAAGGTATGTATCTAGTGTTAAAGAACAAAACCCCATACATTAGGGACACTAGACCTTCTCCACATACTATCAAATCCAATGCACTATCTAGTTTCTCATTGCCTGCTTTTCAGAACACATTTTTTACCAAATAATTATTTGCCTTTCTGTTTTATATTGGTTAAAAAACTAATTATAAGACAGGTCTGGTTCCTATTCATATTTACAATAGTACAAAACCAGATCAAGTCTAACTTCATTAATTACTTAGTAATCACACTGACAAAAGCAAAATGCCACTCATATATCCTATTCTACATTCCTCTCAGCTACTAAAACATACGATCCTTTGGTTATATCATTGTACAATCAAAGAAACCAGTTTCAGTATTATAAACCCTAAAAGTGTATATTTCTTTTCTGAGGGACTGTAGGAAAAGACAACACTCTGCTTACATTTATTTGTATCCCCATCATGTTATGTGGCAACCCTGGAAGCAGAGCTTCACAGAATTTTATGATCTGACTCTACATCACACAAAGAAAGCTCAAGTCACCTTTTATGAGTGCACAGCCTGCAGAGGGGAAATGCTGAACAATGCTGGCTTACCTTTGCTGGAGTAAAAGCCATTAACTCACGCCAAAAGCCAAAACAAACCAGGAGAACTTACAAGAACTTCGAGAGAAGCTTCTCCCCAGTACAAAGAGGAGTTTTCTGATAAGATTATGGCTTCCAAATAACAGAACAGTGATTAACTGATATTATTGTTATTCCAAATAACACCCATAGTGATTTATAGCTTGAGTTTCAGTGTGAATACGGACAAGAAATCACAGTCCTGCAGTTACTAGTAAATTACCAAACACATGAGTCCAGAGAGCAAACTTGTTCAGGTACAGTCAGAAATTTGAGTGGTGCACAAAAGCCAGTGCTTTGAACACCTGATCTCAGCATACTTGTGCATTCCAAACACAGCAAGTTATTGCTTCCTCACTGATCAATAATACATCTGTATTTTTGCATTATGCCTTAGGGCAGTTGCGGGCCTCCAGCAGCATTTTAATAAGGTATTATATGTGTATTTTCTGAATTCTATTAAGAAATTTACCCTACAAGACAGTCCCAGGAAATAACGGGGCGGGGGGAAGCCTCAAAATCCAAATAAAACAAAACAACCCCACAAGTGCACCCAAGCCTCCTATTGTCAGTATAATATTAATAATACATTAGATTAGATCCCACTCAGGAGGATGAAACCTGCACCCAGGATAAAGCTGCACACTGGTGACAATTTGGCCACCTTAGAGAGCTTTCTGTTAGAACAAAAGCCCCTTCAAGAGTCAGAAGATATGGAAAGCTGACGCAATGAAGCAGCTGCATTTTTTTCCCACTGGAGTTTGGCTGTTGTTCCAAATGGCCCAGTTCATTGTTTTCTAGGGTCAGACAAATGATATGGCACCAATTTGCTCACCAGTGCTCCATTACTCCTGAATATTTAGAGTCCTGCTGACCCAAAGGTATCTGTAGATTACAGTCAGGACACTCTCATTTGCTAGGGAGAATGGTTCTTCTTCAATAAGATGTGCTCACTGTGCCTCCACTACACTGACTTAAGCACCTAATGTGCCTCATGAAAGAAGAGGAGTAAAGAAATATCAGGGATTTATGTATTAAAGGCTGATTAGATTTTTGTTTTATTTTAATAACTCTGAAAAATAGACCCTACTACAAGACATAAGAAACCATCTACTTCCAAAGAAGTGACAGTCCACCAAATGGTTAAAGACAAAAAGCTATGCAAAAAAAGTGCTGTAGCATTGGTCAGTGCTGATATGCAGTTCCTGCTTATCACCTTACAGCTGTCTTTGGAGTCAAAGACTGCCCATATTTCCTGTGAGCCAGGAGGAAAATGCAAACCAGACATTTCTGAACTATGCTAGAAGACCATGGTTATATCCTCACTTCTACCTCCACCCTGAACTCACTTGCAACGTGTCAAACACACAGCCACATTTGACATTTTACACCTATCAAGCCTGCTAGCCTCACCTATGAGGCAGTAGGTGAGCACCAACTGGATGTCTACAAACTGGCCACAGATTTCTCACCTAAACATGCCAGCTTCCATGTGGATGCAAGTCTTGTCATGGAAGCAGGGAGGTGGTACAGAACTGATTGATCTTTTGAGTCTTTTTGTTCTGGGTTCCTCCTCCTTTTCCCAACAAAATTTGGTAGTTGGAGAATGAAATTAATTTTGGGCTTTAGCATAAAGACAGCCACCTTGCCTATTGACCAAAGTGCAGGCTGCTTTCTTTGTGCACTCAGAACCACTTGCCAGCAGTGACATGTATAAAAGCACATGCTGGTTAAGTAAATGTGTTAATTAAATGCGACCTGCCTGATGTGGAACAGCGTTCTCACTGAGAGGAGATAGTATTTCTAGATGTACAAGTCATTTACACCTTTAAAATAAAACATGGTGGTCTGTAAGTCACACACTCATGTTAATTATTGGGCTCAATTCAGAGTTCCTCTTACTCAAAAAAAATTGTATTGAGTGAGTATTGAAATGTCACAGTTTCAAGTTATTGAAGAGAGATCTATCAATGTTAACAAAAATACTAAAATTCGTCCTAGGAATCAGACTATTTTTCTGAGAAGACTGAAATATTTTAAATCTGTTGAGGTTTGCTAATTCCACAATTTTTTTTTGTTTTTTTTAAACCCTCTAAATGGTAATGAAGTTATCTTAATTTCCATAAGGAATTTAAACCATGTTATTTCTTCCAGGATCATACTGAGATCCATATTGAATAGCTTTCACTTATTGAACACCAGCCTTGAAGGTAAGCAATTTTTTAACCCTTGCTTTGCATATGAACTACAAGACACAAAGCCCTTGCTTTTCTGCCCTGCTCACCTTTCATTTAGTGCTCACCCTTCCTGAGGAATTTTGCTCTATTATTTTATTCATGAAAGAGACAAAGTAAAAACTAAGTGGGTAACTGGACAGTGTACTAAGTAAATCTTTTAACTTACACCGGTTTCAGGCCCACCCAAGGGTCTGAAGAGAAGGAAACCAGGTGGTCTAATCTAAGTCCCATGGCAGAGATATGCTATATTTCCAAAGCAAAATAAGTAATCCCACAGAATCTGAAACATATCTGTTGACTCTTTACAAAGAAATGAAAGCTGAAATGAATGGAAATTAAATTATCTCCTCCCCCCAGAGACAGTCATCTTCCCAGGTCAGAGGTATGCAAAGGAAATATGAGAGTTCCCATTTCATGGCTTGCACCATAGCTATGACTAGGCAGACAATATCTCCTATTTTTTTCTCTCCCACCCCACCATCCTGACTTGGATCTTCCAAATATTCCTCGTAACAGAACTATTACAATACAGAGGAGGAAAAAATAATATATGCAGATTTAAACAAAGCATTACTCATGGAAATGTGGTGAAACTGGAAATTTTGTGGTTTTGTATAAAGGAACAGCATATTGTCACATAGCCTCACTGAAACATATGGTTTACATTCATTCTTAGAAATTATAAATAAATACTAGAAAAATGATTATGAATTTTTTCAGAATTTTTTGGTGGGAATTGGAAAAGAAGAGACATGGCAAAAGAAAACTGTCAGATTTGCAACTGCAAGCTAGCTGAGAATAGATACTTTCAGAAATGAGCTTATGTTTTACAAATATTTACAGTAGATGAAAAGCCTAAAGGCATTACTTATATTAAAAAAACCCAAACAAACAGGAAGAAACATAGTTTCATCATTAAGACCAGCATGAAAATTTCTAAGCTTTAATGAATTCACAAGTCCTGCCTAGGCCCCTTGCAGTGCTTTTATCAGAATTCAAGTTTGACATTAACAAATATGAGTTCTACCACTTGTGTAATGTGTAAACATACATATAAACCAAAAAATGTAACACATAAATATTTTAATGCTTGCAATATTAAAAAAGTTGATTATTTTTCTCCAACATTGTGACCAATTGCCTTCCAGATGATCAATAATTTGTCTTGAAAATTTATCCTGTTTCATAAACAATCAGAAAAGCGCAAGACATACAAAGTTACTGCTTTAAAGCGTAGAGTTTTAGCTATCGAAATTGCAGAATTAAATATTTTGGCCTATGATAGAGCAGCTATGAATCCATCAATTAATATTGGGGGTTTTTTCACATTAGCCACAAAATAGGTACACGATCACTGAAAAATACCTACTGAACCGTAGTAACTAGTGAATGATCAGTAGTACAGTCACTTCTGATCGTCTACACATGCCCTTCAACCAGCTTGCTCTATAAAGAAATGTTTTTATCTTAAAGATGTTAATGATTAAGTCGGGTTTGTTTCGCGACTTGACCCAGGCACTTATTCATATAAAATTGACACCAATAATAAGGCAATGTCAATTGACTGAATTCCTCACCTTTTACAACATTTAAGAAACAACCCTATTTTTGAGCCATTCATCACAAAGTTCTATTACAAAGAGATGCAGGGGTGAGATCCATTTCCTTCACTTTTTGCTGCTTAACTCTTGCCACCACTCTCAAAAACGCAGGAGTCAGAGGTTTTCAGTAGCAGCTCTCACTGTTCCTGCTCAGACTGCCACAGAACAGAACCAGCACTCTCTAGCTCTGTCCTGCATGCTCATGTATCTCTGCCTTAATTCAGGAGACAAGTTTAGTTTATTCTCATCCAAGATAATTTCCACTGTGCATGCTGAAACTCTGTTTTTAGTTAGGCCAACACTTGACCATATTGTTTAAAATATGTAAGCACATTTTTGCAGGAATTGAATATTAAAATCTTCTAAGCCAAAAGGAAAACAAAAAATATGGATACAGCAAAAGAGACAATTTCCAGGGAAAAGATACACATTTTTCAAAGCTTGTTTCCCTGGATCCTTTATGACATGATTTTGATAGAAGCAGTCAAGTGGAATTTGATTTTACTTTTCCTTTCCCCATGGAGTGTTGGGGTGAGAAGACAGACATGCTGCCCATAACAGTGAGCTCAGCTGCATGACAAGCTGCAGTAGGTTTGTGATCATGTATACAGAGCCTGAGAAACCACATCTGTCCTGTCTTTGGGGTCTTCTTCAGAGAGGAGCTGAAGACAGCTCAAGCAAATACATGCCATTTCACTATGGCCCTTTGTGGCACACACTTCTGCTATTATAAAAGTAACAATAACAAAAATGCTCTATCCAACTACAGCATGCCAAAATAAAATAAGTAAGTAAACTGGCTCCTCCCTCTCAAAACAACCCCAAAATGCATCTAACGTGTACCTAGATCCTCCACTGCTGCAGCTGTATGGTCATCATGATAGTTGAGCTTATCCATTTTAGCCTGAATTTACTCTCCGGCATGGAATTGTTCATCCCGTGAGACTAGTTTTATGTTCAAAGCATTCTCAAAGCTTTGTTGCCTTTGTGGCACATTTTGTATCCATCAACATCAAGCCACAAGCTCCATTTTTTCCTCGTTAATTATGCTTATGCTGCTCTGCTCTGGCTTTGTTCATTCCAGAGCTTTGATAAATGAGCTTTCTGCCCCCATCATTCTGAGGACACAGAGAGAATTCCCATCCAGTTCAAAATTAAATGATGAAAATAAGGAAATGGTTAGATTTTTATATTAGAAATTGATGAAGTGTGCAAGAGAAGGAGGGTAGGGAAAAAAAAAAGGAAAAAAAATGAGAAAAAAAAAAAAGGGAAAACCTCCAGAATTAACCAGACTTGACCAGCAGCTCTGACTTCCTGGAGCCACTCAGGTCATCCAGCTCTGGATATGCTTCCAGCTATATATAAAACAACTTTGCACTTCATTTTTGTACCAGTGGGCTGGGAAGCTCAGCCTCAGCAAAAGCCTGGTTTTACTGCTCAGCCTAGGGTTAGGGTTACACTTAGGATTAGGGTTGAGAACCAGGAAACTCAGAGCTCCAGGGACACTGCAACTACAAAAGACCTGCCAAGGGCAGCACTGCACTGCCCCAAAATTGCTCCCCCCACACCATGCTCCATGGCATCTCAGTCTAGGAAAATGCTGATTTTACAGCTCAGCCTAGGGGTAGACTTGAATAAACCACAGAGCCTAGAGCTCCACAAACACTGCTACTACCAGAGTCTTTACAGTTTGAAAAACTGTAAAGCTCCTCTTATTTGGATAACTTTTCTTTTGAGTGCACCTTTTTTCCTCTAGTTAATAACTGCACAAGTGCTGCATGAAACTACTCAAGTGCCACAAGACCACTAGGAGATGTCCTGGGTTTGTGGCCAAATGATCCACTCACACTTAAACTTAACTCTCTGATCAGAACTGTACTTCAAATATTCTAACCTTGAGGCTACTGTGTATCAGCTCGCTTCTACTTCTATAGAGCTGAACTGAAAAAAGCACCCAAAGCTAAATTTTGCACAGAGTACAGTGCCTTCTCCTTCCAATACCCATGAAGGTGTAAAACAGAAGGGGCTGGTGGGCTAGGCAGGAGGGAGGTAGAGAAAGGAAAAAACCCCAGTCCTAAAAGCCCATGACTACTCAGTTATTAACTTAACGAAAAGGTCTTTGTAAGGGTGGCAGCACGTGCTTCTTATGGAGGAAGAAAACTGCATATGGGTTCTAGCTATTAAAATTACTGTGGCCTGCACAGATTGATTAGATGACAGGAAAGTAAAAACACCATAAAGAAAAATGATTTCAAATTGCTTTGCATAACCAGCTAAGATTTCTCAAGCAGCAGGAGTCACCTGGCCACTCAGGCCACTCCAGGTTCCAAAGGCAGGTGTAGGGCAGCTCCCTTCAAGCCAGTACAGAATAGGCTATTCCAGGTCTCTGCTCACCAGAGGCAGCGTTTGTGAAGCTGTGTTTTCCTGTGCTCTTTGCCCAGGCCATGAGCAGCAACAGGCACATCAGAGCACAGTAGCACAACACCATGGCTAAGAAGGAGTGTGCTTCTTTCACTTATTATGTTAATTCCCTCTTGTTGTCTGTTTCCTGTCAAACAAACCATCCTTCACTTTTTGCTAATGCATTACAATGAAATGTACCTAGAGGGACATCCAGCTGTGTTTAAGTTCACTTAATTTCCTTGTTCTCATGAAACTTTGTGAGTTTCAGGCATGGAATAAATAAGGAAACAAAACAGACTTGATTCAGAACAAGAATTTTGATGTTCCCATGAGCTGTCTCCTTTGTTCTTCTCCTGTTTCTCTCTCTATATCTGATTTTTCGTAAGTTACAATCAAGAGGATGGCACAACTTTTTTATTTTGATAACTGCAAGTCACTTTTGCTTTGGGTGAAACAAATGCAGTTTTCCTCTGTATTTTATGTTGCCAAGAACTTTCACCTGCTGATTTAGACTTGGATATCCATTGCAAACAAGACAGCAACATCTTGTATTCCCCGAAATAGATATTTCAGAAATAAATATAATTGGACAAATTCTGCATTGAAATAAATACTGGGACATGGAAGTAAATACTGTGCAACATCCCAAGATTAAATAGGCTCACATGTAGACCCACAGCACTTAAAATATAATGCAATTTGCTTTGAAATAACTGAGAAGAAGATGCAAATTTCTGGGGCAATCAAAACTGCTACAAATATCACTCCTGCCTGACCAGGTCATGCAAGCCCTTCTGTGAATGCACACCTTGAGCAGTGGGGCCACACACAGGCCTCTTCCAGCCTTTCCTTTGAATCAGTCACCAGTGATGCAATTCAGATTAAAGGTGGTGCAGCCATTGTGTGCCCCTTTAGCACATGCACCAATGTCCTCTGCATACATGGACTTCTCTGACCTTATGCTTCTCCTGTCTGACATGTGTTTCCCCTGCTCTCATAAAAAGCCCCTCTCACTCAACATTTTAGTCATTTGCATGAGCCATCCTTTTGGGATGCTCCCATTTTACATCCACTAGAGAGAGAGCTTTACTAATCCAACAATTTCTGTTTACATCTTGGAGCCATTTGACTGTTCAGCCATCATGAATGAGATCCCTAAATATCTAACATTACAAAAAAATGAATAAGTTAGGTAAATATGCATATGAAAAAAACAAAACAGACCAAGCTCATAAGTATGGCATCAGCACAGCAATTACCCCGTTGCACAGCATCATCATAGTTTTCTTCATTAGCTTATTAGATGTGCCTAGTAGATGGCTATACCAGCTCTGCATGCATTTGCATGCACAGAAAAAGGATCTTATTTTCTCAGTCCTAAATTCTCTCACTGGTGTGAGGGAAGCAGGGAAGTAAAGCTGAATAACTCTACCAAGTAGTTACCTGTTCTAATGTGAAAGTCTTTAAATTCTTTATTTTTAGAGGCAGTGAATAACTTGGATTAAACCATACACTTATTTTTAAAGGTAAACAAATATATTGACTTTTCAAATACTTATTTGGACCTCTTGCATTTAATTTGATTTTTGACTTCCTGATAATGGAGAAAACAATCAACAGAATACTCAACAGTCCCTTACTGAAATCACTTTCATATCACTGCAGAGTATAAAACCAGCTAGCCAGGCAGTACACCAACCCCAGAAACATGTGAACCCACATCAAACTCAGGGTATTTCAGTCTTTCCTGATGCTCACGTTTTCTTTTCATACACTTAGCTCAGGAAAAGCCCTGAATGAACCCTATGCCCAAGAAAAGAGAGTGGAAAAAGCTGAAGGGAGGGTTGTTCCAAAATAAAAATAGAGTTTACAAAGTGTGGTGGCTTGTGTAACATGCTTTCTGTCTTACTGACATGCAAGCCAGGCACATCTGATATTCAGCTGGCTTTTTTTCACACAAGATAGTGGGATTATATCAAACACACTGTGGCTCACCACAGCAGAAAGGGAGGTGTGCCACATGACTTTCATTTGACCAACATGAATAAACATGTCACTAAAAGCTTTCTTAGGAAACATCGTCTCCTTGAAATAAAAAACATATTTTGAAAGAGAGCCCACAACAGAAGTCATGGAATCTTTGGTCTTTGCGTAACATGGAACATTTTCTGGGATAACCATCATGGTGCAAGTCATCGGGACTGCCTGGTTGTTGGCCTTCAAGTAACAATGCACAAGGGTTTCAGATACTCCATGTTTGGCAGCTGTAAGAGGTACCTTGAAATATCAGGGAAACTGAAGTCCAGCTACAGTGACTAGCTCCTAGTTTTTATGCTGGCAGCTGCCCAAGCTGTGTTCATTTTGCTCACAGGAGCCATCCAGCTGAGGTCAGTACGATGACTCACAGGGACCAGAGTGCACAGGACTTGGCACACAGTGTCACAGAAGTGCAGATGTGGAAACTACTCTGCAGCCAGAGAGAAACAGAATTCACAGGGCAAGGAAGGTTTTGAAGTTGTTTCTGCTGACCTGTTCCTGCACTAAGACCCAACCTGACAACCACAACTCCCTCACGGTACAGTTTATAGCTAGTGTGTTATTTATGGTTTCAATAACCACTATGCCAAGAACTCACCAGTTCAACAGGACCCACTGACATTTTTCTGAGCACCTACTGCAAGATAGGTCCAACTATTATTATTATCCAACTCTCTCCTTGAAGAGAGAATGTAATTAAAGAGTCACAGTTCCCATAAGAGCACCTTAAAATTTTAGCATTTCTCTACGTCACGGTACAAGAAAGTATTTGTCCCAAGACATTATGTGGAATCTCAGATAGTTTTGTTACTCAAGATTAACCTTCCAGTGCTGTTCCTGATATAGCACCCCCATACCAGATATGAGATGTTAGAGGTTGTTTTAATTATTTACTTATTTTAACAAGCCAAGTTGTGGAAACCTTGAGCAACTGTATTATTTTCCAGTACACATTTTTTCAAATTCATCAATCTATTCACTTTGAGTAGATACTCTTACATATCATAGCTTCTTCTGTAATATAACTGTGTGAAGAACCTCTCAACAACTGCAATTTTATGAATTTTCATTCCATTTGAAATACATCACAGTCAACACGTTGAAAATTCCACCAGTTTTGACTTGTGGAGTGTTTTTATGACTTTTCTCTCTCTAAGGGCATTTTTGACTCTTCCCAAAGAGAGAAGGAGTTCCAACCTACAACTTCAGATGGATCACTAGAGGCAAAGATCACCTGCAGTGTAGCTTACTACATGTGCTACTCCCAAGAGCATCCACTCTGCTTAAGTACTCTTTCCAGGTTCTTCCTTGATGGTGGTTTTTTCAGAACGTCCCTTCAAGGAGAACTTCCAAATCACAGAAAGGGAATACATTATAATCTACTGTTGACTGTGAATTGCACCTCAGTTTGGGAGAGGGAATAGAAGAAAGAGAAAGAGAAAAAAAGAGAATGGGAGGGTGAGAATTTGGCAGAGGCTTGTTAGTTATTTCTACACCATCCAAACTCTTGATATAAAATACAGGACAACAACCTGGGAGCAGACTGGAGGAGATTGAATATGGTGTATTTTGTATGAGGGGAAAACCCAGTAGCTAAAGAATACTGGGTTGGAAATTAGATCAACCACATCTCTGACATATTCTGACTTAGCACAGAAGCCTTATTTTATTCAATTTGGGGTTGTAGTTCAATTTTATGCATATAGACATAATATTGTCTTTCCTTTAGCAAGAGTGTGATTATCAGCTTCAAGATTAACAAAACAAAATATTCTGGTAGACACTTTAGAATTTCTTTACAACTAGATCAATTCAGTGAAATTTATGGACCTTTTTTCTCAGTATTTAAGTTTGAAACCATTTTGGGAAAGAGACTGGTTGTATTGCTGACTTCTCATATACATCCTTGAGTTTATTACTTTGGCCATTAGTTGTTTGCAGTCATACTGGCAACATTAGCTGGCTTTTATCATTAAGTCACTGACAATTCAATGTTCCACTTTAAACCAGTAAACGCTGGTTCATCTAAGTGGAAACAAATGTTTTTTCAGCAATCCAAGATATATATGCTGTTTCAGCAGTAAAAAAAAACCCAGGTTCCAGTTTTCCTGCCTGGGTCTTGAAATGGGCCAGTTCTTAGTCTGTTCCTATGCATGTAGCATCCACCATCAGCTCATACACAACCCTCTCATACACGCACACATAACAACATCTCACTCTCCTATTCTTTTGCCTTAGAAATGAGAGGTGACACAGGTGAAGACAGTCCTCTCCGGAGACTGCCACTGGTATATCAAATCCACCTCATCCTGGCCATGCTCTCAGTGGACATCCTTTATACAGAAAAAAGCTCAGGTTTGTCAGCTCAGGTGAAGTGTCCCCAAGTTTTCTCATTAACACCTGGCACTATTGGTAGTAATTTCTTCACATCCCATCCTGCAATGGTGCTGTCCTGCTGTCCTGTCCCTGTCCCACTGGGACTGAATTCATATATGGCACACCCCACCTGATTGATTCAATGTACAGGAAGGGGCTACTTTGTGTGCCAATTGAAGTTTAAAGGAGACGAGTTCATGTCAAAATTAAACATGACTGGAAGCGTTTCTAATTTACCATTTTAAATGCAGATCACAGGTTTCCCACCTTATCTCAGCTTAACAATAGATTCAGGTACACAAAATCAGAGAGGGAAAGTGCTTACAAGCATACTATTGAAGAGAGTTAATAAAATATTCCCTGTCCACCAAAGAAATATCTATACTTGTACTCAAATTTTAAATAGATGCTAGCCTGAATTAATTTTAAATAGCAGAGTAAGGGAATAATTTGTTTAAAAAATAGCAGAGTACTACCTCTTCTCACTCAGAGAAATTAGGCATTTCCACCAAGAAACAGCTAACAGAAATTACTTAAATCTGGCTACATTAAAAGCTGAAAAAATGCTTTGTGTCTATGCAATGTTATCAAGACTAGGCTATTAACATTTTCTCATTCATTTGCATTACTTGCTACAGAAGTTGACCATCACAAACTATTTGCTGAGTGCATTTGCATTACCTGGGTAACTCTGGGTGAATCTAAACAGCCCACTTGCTCTGGAATTTCAGAGGTTTTCTCAGACCCATGTTGAATGAGTTCTGTACATACCAAATTATTTGCACCAGTGTGTGTAGCCTGATTACAGAATAAAACACTAACACTAGCATCAGACATATTGCTTGTTTGATGGTTCAGCTCTTTTCTAACTAAAGCACATCCTACTAGATTTGTTACAGGCCTCCCACTTGCCACATGAAGTCTGAGGAAGAGCCTTGAGCTAATCCCAAAGAACACTCTCATAACCTAGCCCTAGGCAAAATTTACACTGATCCTTCACACTGCAATCAATCCTTGTTTAGTTTTGTAGTCTAAGTCTGACAGCATCTGCCTTCTGTCAGCTACAGAAAGCCATATGTGACACTGGACACTGGAAAGCAGGCAAGTTTTGCATTTTCATAGGTTACAGCACACATTCAGATCACAAATGAGGAGACAGGTTTGCTTAATGTTAATCAGGAGCAGGATTGTGTTCTATAACACCAGAAGTTTAGACATGATTTAAGCCAGTCACTACAAAACTATCTCTTAACAACTGACTCAACTGCTACAGGAACAGCACTTCTATTCAAGTGCTAATGACAACAAAGCATATTTTGAACATACACAAGAGGTCACCAAAGTGATTCCTGCTTTTACTCTTCTGTTTTAGGCTTTTCTATGAACCTTGGCTTTCCTCCATTTTGCCCTAATCTATGACAGAAGGAGGGAGCAAACACTTATGTCACAATGGCAAGATTATTGGCCATTCAGTCATACCTGCGGAGCTGGGAAAGAATTCATGAAGAAATAAAGCATTTTGGAAGGCCTGCAGGACTGAAGTCCTCACAGTGACCATGTCAAATGTTAACAACATGAGTGGTCTTTTGTCAGCTCTTGGGTGATCTTACTTAGCATTTTCTCCTGCCTCCACTTCTCTAGGAAAGTGGGTCTGTGGTAAAACACCTTGTCAGCTTTGCAAGATAGTTCAAAAGTAGTGTAGGGAGAGAATTCCCAGTCAAGTTCAGTGCGATCAGATCAGCTCTGCTTCTTGCCATCATTACCTCACACAGACAGCTCTTCCACCATGCAGCTTTAGCTTAAATACCTGGCCAACAATATATAGACATTATACCTCCTTACGTGATGTTGCCCTTCCTAGTGCAGCCATAGTTGTAGCAGTGTTTTTTCTCATCCAAAATATGACTGTGTTTGCATTTTTTTATTTGCATGTAAAAAGGCATTTTGGCTTCTTCCGCTAACTGCTCTAGCAGCTTGGAAAGGAATTTTTAGCTTGTTTTGTTCTTTTTTTTTATTTTCCCAAGGATCTTCATTCTCTAAGTCAATTTACAAGAACAATCCTTTGTAAATGTTGCCTCTCATATTTATTGTGCTGTCCTAATTATCCCATTCTTTGCAGTATTTCAGGCACTCTGTATACCTTGCCTAGCAGCTAGATGCTGTTGCTGACATCAGCATAATGTCCTTGGTGGGAAATGATGCTAGTTAGAAACACAAAGCAACAATAATAAATTCAAGAAAAAAAAATGCAAAAGTTCTCCATGACCTCCCTGACAAGCTGCTGTAATGGTCTGAAAACTGCAGATGTTTTTCCACTAAGTTTTAACAATGTTTGTTTTGAAATGATTCTTTTTTAAATTATGTTGTTTTCCTGTTGTAATTTCTGCAAAGCAGATGTGACATCTTGGGCTTAAGGGCTTTAAGCTGATTTTGATGGCTCAGCCTTGCTGCTATTCAGGCAGCAGAGAAAGTTCTCCTGCAGTGGAACGGGATTCAGTGTGTAAAGAACAAAGAATCACCTGGGAGGAAAGGGGTTGTCCTCACTGTCGGTGATGGGACTTGGCTGTTGGACTTAGGGAAAAGATCCATCTAGTGCCTAGTCCTATATGGCTGGTTCTCAGAAACTGGAAGAACACAATGGGCCACATCAACTGGCCTAACACATCTCTATCTCCAGCAGCCTAACGCCACTCATATGCACACAGAGTAGTGTTGCAGCAAAACTGGGTCTCAGAATGGCAGCAACATTGCAATGGCAGGATTGCATGCTTGGATGCGTTTACAAGATTATTCTTTCTCCCAAAATTAAAAAAAAATCTGCAGGACAGTTAGGAACTGGATCAAATAAATTACCCTCTTATATAACCACATTACAGTCAGAGCAGAACAAAAGCTTTCTGCCATCGTATGTTCTCAGAACAACTACAAGAAAAGTTATGAATGTCCAGCTGTTGAGAGTGATCAGGAATCATAAATGCCTTTGCCTGCCAGTTAATCTGCAAATAGTTTCAGTATAGTTCAGAACAAACTTGTGTATTTTTTTCCCAGTCTACCTAACTCTGTTAGGTTTTACTGAAATCTACAAAACAGGCAGGTTTATACTCACAAAAGCAGGTGGTTCTTATGTAGTACTACAGGAATAATATAGATGATTTTTCTCCCTTCTGCATAGCCCTCCTCATCCTCAAGGCTCTCTTACAGACTCCCACCTTTCAGAATAGTTCTCCTTGGGCAGGGAGTTCAACTTGTGGTTGCCATTCAAAGCCTTTTGTGACGAGCACAGGTATCATTCTAGAGTTAGCCAGAGAGGCTGTGGCTTGTACAGTGCAGTGAACTTTAACACACATTAAATGCAGCCCCAAGCCAGAGCAATAGACCTTATGGAGGCAAAACAAGAGACAAATAATGATGCATATCTGTCTTAGGCTCTCAAGTACTCATCATTAGAGCATCTTACCATATCTGAGATAGCCAATAGTGCAGAAACATTAGAAATGGGGATTTCAGAGCTGTCTGGATGATTTAGATAGTAATTATTTTGAAATATGCTTGACAGGTCAAATGCTGCCCATAAATTTCTGGTGATGGTTTAAGGGCTACATAGCTAAGACTGAGAGAAGATTATGGTCATAAGTGGACAGTAGGAACTGAAATAAGAAGTTAACCTTGAGTGGCAGGCAATAAGCATGGAATGAATGCTTATTTGATTTTTCAGTATAAGAATACCTAGGCTTTTTCTCTTTTTACACATGCTGAAAAGGAAGCTGCATAGTGTGGAACAGTGAAACCATGCCTTCCTCAAATCCACCATTCAACAAAATTCTGTTACTGGTGTTGCTCTCATTCAAATCTTTGTGTCAGTATTTTATTTCTTTTGCAGCTTGAATCAGAGACAAGACAGCAAGCAGTGTAGTCCCATAAGGCATAAATAAGGCAGCTCTGTAATCAGACTGAGTCCTCCACCTCCCTAAAGATTGCTCTTTCCAAGCTGTTCAAATATTAAATAACTCCAGAATATAATTACCTCTTCTATTCGATCATGTGCCAAAATTAAACTAACCAAGCATTGTAATATAATATAGTTCCCAGCTAAACTTTCACAGTGTTTATCTCTCTACCATATGTAAAAGGACCACCCAAACAGAATATCAGGTAAAGGATACTGTCTGTGCTCAGTGAAAAGGAAGGTGCTGGAGAAGAGGCTATAAATGACACAGTAGTAAGGTGATTTAGTGACGCACAAAAGAGTTGGAAGACTTCTGCTCTTTTCCTGGTTGTAGCCACTGACAGCTGTAAGAAAAGCAGTCACATAAGTTGTTTGGCCTTGACTCAGTACTTTCTTTGTAAATTGGAGGCAACCCCATGGAAATGTATCTGTTGCCTAAAGGCTTTTTGAGCCAGACAAAAAATGCAACACTTTATTAAAATAAAACTGGACTTTTATTTCAGAAAATGGTGAGGGTTTTTTCCCTCAGTGTTAAAGATAACAAAAATAGAACACACTACTTTCAAGCAATCACAGAAAATTAATTTGTCTAAAATGTAATATTTTAATTTAGTTTAAGGACAAAAAGAATAACATTCCATTCACTAAATCTGATGCTAGCAAATATCCTTCTATTTTACATCAATGAATAAAGTTTCAAATGAAGAGATGCTATCTGAGCTTGGGACTACAACCAGCTACTAAAGATTTTTTTCCTTTCCAGATAAACATTGAACTCTAAGACATGTAAAAGTAAGAAAACACTAAATAATCTGTTGAGACCAAAAAGGCTACATTCATAGATACCTTTTTGAAGTGTTTAAAGACCATGTGGGGAAAAGCTGATTAATTTAACAGGATATTTTCTTAATGTGGGTCATATTAAAGACTAGAATTCTTTAAAAAAAAATAAAATTGTCAGTGCCCACTAAGCTTAGAATATGGTATTTCCTGTCTGTTTCAGTTCAGATCAGTATCAGAACCCAGTTTTCCTGCATTTTCTACTCTGAAGTCCTTCCACAGCCATTGTCTGGAATACAAGGTAAGACAAAGCATGAAACGTGTTTTCCATATGCAGTGAAAAAGTCACCACCACTCTTCAGATTAAACAAGGAGTGAGACATTATTATTTACTGTTGACAGACAAGGGTGAACCAGACACTCCCAACTTCTGATTCTAGTGCTGTATATTGCACCATCTTCAGACAGGTCACTCGCAGAGTGACCCTCAAAAGATGTCTGAGTACCAAACTTTTAGTGGATTTAAGGGCTCACACCCCAATCAGGAGAAGCACTGTATAGTATCATGTGGCTTTCTAGACCAGGATTTCAACTCATGTGCTTGCCTTTCAATCTGTAAAAATGAACAGAAAGCTGTAAGAAAAGGTCAGTAGAAATTCCTACAAGACTGGGAATAAGATTTCCCAAAATCTCACAGTGTTTTCTTAATTGAAGTGCCTGAATACCTTCTGTGCAACTCCAGCTTTAGTTTCTTTTTAAGCTTATAGAGACAGAACTTCAAACCTGGCTCTAACATACCACTAGCTTCTTTCCTGGCCATTCACACCATAGCACTGAAAAACACAATTATGAGGCTTTCTAGAGATATTTGAACCTTCAGGGAGAAAACAGAGATCCAAATGGTAAAAGAAATTATGTGAACCACCAGCAAAAATCACCCTCTAGAAGAAGGGGGTGATGGAGTCTCAACTCTGTTCAAGAACCATAGAATGGCTGAGACTTGCACATGTCAGCACTTGCACATGTCAGCAGATCATTCATTTGAAAAGTTGTAAACTGGTGTGACAAAACTCAGGGAAAAGTAAGGAGAATTCTTGTATCATTGTGTATAAACAAGTGGCTTCAACACACTGGTACTACCAGTAAGCCTCAGAAAGATCCTACAAATTCGTATGATTTCAACCTTCTAGAGACAAGAGTAAGATGAAAAATATGAAACATTTGTAAGACCAAGCCTCAACTCATCTGCAAGCCTGAGCACATCCACGGTGGAGAAGGCATTTTGCCGCAGTAAGGAGCCACACCACTAGGACAGCAGATGAAGGTGTACTGGACTGGGTTAAAAAAGGGGGAGGATTATCCTTACTTTGCAGGCTTTTAAGCTGCTAAAAGCACTTTATAAATTCCTCTGGCACCAGGAGCTACATAAGGAAAACATAAGTTGTTCTGTATGAGTGTAAGAGTTTTTAAAGCTTTCAAGGAAAGCTCAAACTCAGTGTTATAATGCGTTTCCAATAAAAAGGAGAAATAAAAAGAGGAAGAGAGATTTTTGTATGCAACAATCCTCATTTCAAACCATCTGTACCCTCTGAAAGGACTTGCTATATACTTACACAGCGTGCTTTTTACATGCCATGCAACCCAGTGATGGGATTGTCATTACGTTTTTTCATCAGTGCACTAAAGAAAATGCCAAAAACCAAAATTAACAACCAACTTAAATGAGAAAGGCTCACACATATCTTTGCCCACTTACTTTGTGACACTCAACTCAAACATATGAAGGAACCTCAATTTTTAAACCGCTTTCTATACAGCTCCCCTCAGTTCATTGCACCATCTTGCACAATATGCCATCAGAGCTGAAGAAAATAAGTTTGTGGGGGGGAAAAAAAATCCCAAAGAACCCAAATAAAAAATCAATTAGTTTTTTGGGGTTTCTGCAGAACAGTTCTAATCTGACATTTAGTTTGCCTGCATTGTGTCACACAAAAACGCCTCAGCTGCTGTCACTGGCTGCATATAATAAAGAGAGGCTGCATTTTGCTCTGTTTAGACACAGTTACACCAAGCTGCTTTAAGCCACTGTAGAATTTAATGTCAGTGTGCCTCTTGGAAAGACAATAACACCATAATTAGGGCTGGCAAATCACTTGCTACTCATTAGCTAAGAGAAACAGAAGCAAACTTAAGTAGTATTTAAATTGGCTGTTTGTTGTGTATTGAAGGTAAGCCAGCTATTCTTACCAGTGGGAGACAAAAATTTACAGACATAAATAAATATGCATTAAAATGTTTATTTATGAACAAATGCACGGACTTTGAAACAGTGACACCTCAGAGAACATTGCTGACAGGCGTTACATATCCTTCTAACCTTGAAATAATCAAATGCTAAATACTGTGGCCGTGTGCTATTTTTAAGTCTTAAAATACAACATTGACCACAATTAATACATGCACGTATATTGTGAGTAAAGTTTAAAATTTAAGGAAAAAAGCAAAAAATTAAGAATAAAAAAGGTTTGTAAGGATTTCCATAAGAGTGAGGCCCAAAATATTCTTAAGCAAGAATTGTAGGTGACCTGAGACAATATGGCTTCTCAAAACAACGGGAAGTGTGTATAAACAGCAGTAACTAAGTAGCAGTGTTACTAACACATCAGTCTCAATTGTTTTCATATAAATATATTCTTCTAAAATAATTATTTGATTTCTACTTGGAAAATATCTATTTGTGGTACACAAAGAGCTTTTAGACAATGTGTGACTAAATTAAAATCAACTTCTAAACTGGAAAATCTTCATTAAGCACAAAGAAAAAAAATTAGATGCAAGTAGGTCACCCTTCACTCTTACAGACTTCTCAAACTGTCATCCAAACAGCACATAATCAGACGTGCTGTGTTTCAGAAAACTAGACTCCAAGAAGGAGGACATTCAAACTTTCAGGAAGCTGGCCAAGGCTTGCAAGTATGGGATTGATTTCTTGCTCTCACAAGGATTTCCAGTATATCTTGGCTTACGTTACCAAAGGGATTCCAAAAGTCTAAAAATCAGACTTGGTAACAAATTTAGCATCAAATATTCATCAAAGAGTATTTGCTTAACTTGGAAGCACCCAAGACCATCAGCACGTATGCTTCCTAGCTTCCAATTAATAAAACTCTCTGGTTGAGAGTAAAACAATAACAGCTTAGCCTTATCACAGATGACCACCTTCTAGTGGCACCCCCAAGGGACACCCTCAGGGAGCCTGGGCAGCAGGCTTCCATCACCCACTCCAAATGGTGCTCCCATTCCTGCTCTTTTTCAACATGCTGGGGGTGGGACACACACAGACAGACTTCCTGCACACATGCAGCAAAAGTAAACTGTACCTACACTTAGATTGCCACACCAGCCCTGTGGGCTCTGTCTCACACTCACACACCACTGTCCTTGGGTAAGCAGAAAGGTCCAGGTGAGATGCTTAGGTGCTGCAGGGATTGGGTCACACTGCACAGATGGAAAATATCCCCATCTGGGATATAGCCACCGAGGGAAAGGAGTGGTGAGTCTTGTGCAGCAAGCGTTTAGAAACTTTTCTAGGTCATGGTCCAAGGAGAGAACAAACCCTGGGGATTTCAGCATTTTCTAGCAGAGGAAAATCCACCAGTTGTATAAAAATGTCCTGACAGTTTGGCATGCCTGTACTTAAGGACTTTAGTGAATAACACCACAGTAAAATGTGCTTTCTATTGTGTTGCACGAAGCCAATATTTAGATTAATTTTACTTGACATTTTCCACTTCATATCATTATTTTTTTCATCAAAATGGAAAAAAAGTAATAAGATGGATTCCCCTGAGTAACATTTTTCCAGTGTGAAGAATTTGTATAAGGGATTCTGGCCAAGGTACAAATTTCATATAAAACCATCAAATGAAATTTTACTTGAATTTTTCTATCCTCTCCACCCTCAGCAAGTTGAAGGTGGTCCTTGGTTTCTATTTCCTTCTCCTCTGCCCTATTTGAGGTACTACCATGACCCACCATGTTATGAAAACAAATGAGCTCCTGGTTTGTTTGATTTTCTTTTATCTGCAGTTCACATTAACAGAAAACATAAATCCCTATACCACCATATTCAATTTTCACTATTAAAGCACAGAATTAATAAACAAGAACATAAAATACTGTAGCAAAAAAAAAAATTTCTTATCTTCAACTTTTATTTTAGGACTCTCTAGTTTCATTGTAGTCTCTCCCTGCTTTATTGCCAGATGAGCTGTTGGAGCCCCTGTAAGACAATGAGTAGCCAAAAGATTTTTCCAAAAGAAAATGGCCCTTTCTAATCTTTCTCTGCCTCCTGATAACCATGAATGATGAACCAATTTCACTATGCCATTTTGAAAGTCCTAACATGAATGTGCAACAGTAGTCAGGGATTCCAGCAAGCAAACAACAGAAATGCTTGTTAGTAACTCACACTTATTTTCAGAATCACTAAAAGTTCAAAACAACTGGCTAGTTAAAAATTATTGTTTGGTTATCAATTACACAAATAGCACATGCTGAAAAGGTTATTCATTTTTTCCTTTTTTCCTGATTAGGCCAAACCCGAACATACTTTGTATGTCTGTCCCATATGCCTGGACTCCTTTTGATGCAAAGGAGAGAGGAAGAATTCTACCATGCCCCATTCTAGCCCAAACAGGCTTGAAATCAGCCAACTACATAGTGTGGCATGGTAGTTTGAAGGCTTCCCAAAGACATGCAGTTTAGACATACCTTTTGCAATACAGAAGTATGATTTCACTGAGGAACAAACTCCGCAGCCTTAGCCAAATATTCAGGAGTGGCTATGGAGGCTACCGGTACAGTTCTTCCTCAGCTATTCATCCAGAGAGGAAAAAAGACATAGGTAAAAGCTGATAAAGTTATCAACTCAGTGCTTTGACTTTTCACCTGAAGTGCTGCTGGGAATTCCTCGCTTAACAATCAATTCCTGCCATTTTAACCAGTGAAATTCTGTTCTTTGAGACAAGTTGGTTTAGTTTTTCCTTATAAAATGGTGCTGCAACTTTGTGCAAAATACCAGTATTATATCTTGAAATAAAACAATATATTTAGAATAGGTTTCAATGAAAGGACATACAGTTACTCCAGGAAATTGAAACTGCTCTACTTTAACATACACTAAAATTTTGTGCATCCCCCTCTCAGTCCAGTATTAGTCACTAGCAATGACAGAGTACCAGAATAAAGAGATCCAAGGTCAATTTCTAATCCAGGTGGACATTTCTAAGTGCTCCTGTGTGACAACTTTCAACAGCAGAAAAAGGCAACTGGTCATAGTTTTGTACATATACAAATCATTAAGATTTTTACTTGCACTTTATACATATTAATCAGTCACAAACAGCCCCAACAAAAACCATGATCAGGAACAGAATTCTCACACTTGAAAAAGAAGTTTCTCCTTTGAGCTATCAGCAACTCAAGGACGTACCAGGAAGTGGTTATTTAAAGAGTTTTCTGATCTTTACCAAGAACTTTGCTGCTAAACAAAAAAAAAATGTACAAGCACAAAAGCAGCAGTGCTTTGTGCTACAGTTCCTGAGGAAGAACAGACTTTCCTATTCCTCCCTTTTCAGTGAAGCATCTTCTACACTATGTGCAGTCCAGGAACATCTCTGGCACTGACATTTTAATGATCCTATCCCACAAATTATTCCCTTAACCGATTAACCTTATTGTTGTAACACTATACTAGTCTAATTTCACTTCTAATTTGGCAGAATTTTTCTGTCTGCCAAGACCGCTCGTTACTTTGAAGCACTGTTTGAAACTTGGCTCCAACTATACAAAGAGAGTTCTTAAAATAGCCCATGAACTCTGTGAGTTAATGCCAGAATGAAATCAGATATTTGCCTGTGCTCTTCCAGCTACTTTATTTGATGTCTCCTGGGAAGAACCCAAAATCTGCATTTATTTACTATAATTCACATAATGCCTAGCTATGGAGAGAAGGGCTTGATGGGTGTATATAACTGTGTTAATCTCACCTCTGAATTCATAGAGGACAAGATTATGAGCACTCATTCATGTGAATGTTCTTTTTATGAACTGCTAACCAAGCAATTACCTCTCAGGACAGAAACCTGTGTAAGAGAAGAAAGCAAATACACACAGCAAAAAATGTGAATGAAATAAAATCAGTGATTTGAAGCACAGTATCCAAGGGTGCCCAGAGAACATGTAGAAAGACCAGTTCTACATATCTCTTCTTGGGAAGAGATGCTGGATCTGTCTCTGCTGATGTAACTGTAGGTGTATCAGCTGTTATATTCCAGCAGGAAGCTAAAACGGGATCCTTTCAGCTGTGTACTACCACAGGGGAAAAAAAAATAATCCTCTTTAGCTGAACAATATCAGAAACTTTTTTTTTTTTTGTTTGGCTGGGTTTTTGAAACTATGAAGGCATTCTGACACAAAGGATTTGGTAAGAAACTGGAATTTGCTATATGTAAATTTATGTTTTACTCAAGTAGTCTAAAGTCTATCTTTCAATGAAGTCCACATGAACAAAGCCTTCGTAGGGTACATTTTCAGTGTTTTACTAGTATTTGGTAACAGTGCAGGATGACTAAATAAAATGTAAGTAGAGATGTGCCTGATGGGGAAAATACGATTTGTGAGCAGTAGGTAAACACTAATTACAATGTTTTAAAGAGGTCATGCAACCATAAAAAGGATTCAGAGAGTGTGAATTTTTGAAAGATGCAATATCTGAGAGAATTTTCTGAAGCCATAAGGCCCTCCCCTAATCTCTAGAATAATGTGTAGAACAAATGCCAAAAAAATTAAATATGGGAAAATATTTGTTTAGAAGAAAAAAGTAACTCTGTATGATGACATGAGTTCAGCTACTCAAAATCTACATTATTATATGTTTAGTTGGAACAACTTTCATTTCTTCAAGTCAAAACTTCTGGAACTCTCCTCAAGATACATCTTGGGTAGATAGCAATACTCTGTCACCACATCATTACACTACTAAATTAAAATAAGCTGCATAATGTCAAGTTTCAGTTAACTACTTTAGCAAAAGTTTGCAAAGTTACCTTTTAAACTAATGGGGAATTACTTTGAGGGTCTTCACTTGAACTCTTGTTGTCTTTTTGATTCTCAAAAGATTTAAGAAAGGGGGCTTTGGGGTGGAAATTGGAGGTAAAACTAATAGTGATGCATTTTGTCCCAGCTAGGAATGCTGCCTGGTGAATCTTTCAGCAATATAGGAATATTGGCAAAAGTCTTTACTATCCCCTGAGAATGTCATCTGGATTACATCCTCTCTAGCAGTGGGATTAAACCACTTGTAAAAAAAGAGATCCCTTTTCATTAGTTTCTTTAAAAAATATTTATTTATTTATTTAAAGAAAACAACTATAAATCTAAACCCATTAAAAAAATAAAAGAGGAACATTTGTGTGGATTTCTCAAGACCCTGAGAGTGAACTTCACAAGCTCTTCAGAAAGAGTAACTGTTTGGTTCGTATTTTCGATGTGTTGCAAGAGTCTCACTTATCCATGGGTCTGATCATGACATTTCTGTGGGGCAAAATTACTAGATGGTGAGAACACAACACCCACAATTCTGCAAGTATGAGGATGAGAATAGAGGGTCCAACACCTACAGACAAAAATCTATAATCTCCCTGCCCAAAAAAAGTTCTTTTGTTGAACCTTCTGAAAAAGGGTCTTAGCTGTAATCAATAATTGCCCACTGCAAGAATTTTAAAGACAGATGCTAAATATAGTAAGTAAATCACTACACACTGTATTTCTTCAATACTGACCCTTTAACGGTATCAAGAGAAAGGTTTGGGGTTTTACACCTCTGCAACTCAAACTGAAAAGTGATGATTTTGGCTGCAGTTTAAGCACACCTTTGAGTAGGATTTGGGATGTCTATAACCATGGAAGACAGAAGTTTATAGCTCCAGCTCTGATCTTAATGTTGACTTTCACAAGGGCCTGTGGGAGATCCTCTGACAGCAAGCAGGTTTGAAAGCAGCTGTGATTACAGTCACTCTGAGGCTGCCAAACACTACATGTGGGGTGAGACAATGCACCATTCAAATTTTCAGCACGTTTTCTTCCAGCAGAGATTTTACATTTTGATAAAGAAAGAGCACAGGATTAATACACAACAGAGAAGGAGCATGGGAAGGGGGGGAGGAAATCAAGAGAAAGAGCAACCCTTGGTTGTTTTAGCAGCAGCACAGTATGAACCAAAGGCACATACACTGAACAGTCATATGAAATGATACAAGACATTTTAGGTACACAAAACGGACCAGTTATGGTGATGGCTGGGAATCTAATAGTAATACAAGTATCCAAATCTGCCGAGTATTTTAATCTGACTTTTAGAGCAAACTTTTCAGAGGGCTCAAATGCTCCCTCTTTCCAAACCAAGTTTCACTGCATTCTCTAGCAGCCATATCACAGCAGACCCTCTCTGCCATTCCCACCAACTAGTGTTTCGGGAGTAGTACACCATCTCACACTAGCACCATCTGCTCAACAATCTGATCTCACACACATCATGGAAAATGGAGCCGCGGGGGCACTCTGAAATAAGCTGAGCTCTTTGCTGTCCACAGAGACAGTGGTAAACTACATTTGGCACAGTACTCTGAGTACATGCAAACCATGTTCCCTATTCCTCTAGGCTGCATCCTGACATTTCATTAATTCATAATACAAATGCTCTTTATTAATCTCTTCTATAATTATTTTGCAGTCATCACATATCTGTGTGCCAGGTGATGCAATGCTTTCTTAAGAGTTCCTCATGGACTTAATCCAAAATAATAATAATCATGAAATAACCAAAAATTATTTCCTCTCATTTGAGCACATTCTCTTTACTCTTATTGAGGAAAAGATTTTACATCAATGAATTAACAGAGAATCTTCAAATAGAAGGATAATTGTTTTGATTTGCTCCTTGTTTATCAAGATTGCATTTTTTTGTCAAATGATGTTGACTGAGTTTGAAAATCCTACAGTAGTATAACACATGCACAATGTTACAAGAACTACAAATTTGCCCGTTGTTTAGTATTATTTTATCTTAAATTTTTATAAATGAATTAATGAAAATTTATGAGAAATTACTTGCAAGGATGAATACTACCAAGACAAGTATCTGTGCTAGACATTAAATTACTGCACCCATGTCAGACCCCTTAAACCCTTTACTTCATTCTCAGATGTTAGCTGCCCATAAGTTTCTATTATCTAAACAATTGTATTTTAAGTCTTTTGCAGGTATTTCAAAAGCAGAAATGGGGAAGACATGTCTTACTCAGTTCCATCAAGGGCTGCTTTGGATGACAGTCTTTAGCCAAGACTTAGACTCTACTCTGTCTGCCCATGCTCACATGTATTAGGCTTAGTCTTTGTACAGCTGACCACATTTTTACCTTAATATATTTACTGTATCTTTGCTATAAATTGAGAACTACAAATAAAATGGATAAGACAACAACTCAGAGAGAAAGCTCATTGCTCAACTTTGCATCTCTCAGTATCATCCCCACTGTCAGTATAATACTGTAATTCATGATGATGTCCTATACAAGGGAACTGAAGGCTGCATTCAAGTTGTTCTATATAGTTGTTTCAAATTATCATATGCTGGTTCTCAAACAATGACAATAAAGTGTGACATGCAAATAAAAAAATCTGTATTACAAATGCAACGCACTTTAAATAAAAATAAAATACCCAAGCCCAGTTTAACCATGTTACCTAGGCATGTTTTTAATATGACATTCATGTGGAACAACAAAGAAAATGGATAGCCTTTCATTTTTACTGTTTGTTTGGCAAAATTGTTCATTCTTTTACCTTAGTCATGAATGCTTTTGACAACAGCTACTTGGCTGAGAAGCTGAAAATCAAACGGTAGAGTACTACTGTAAGAGGTAAGTCTACTGTACTACTGTAAGACAGCATTATAATCTTCCAACAAAAAAGGATTCCAGCTTTACAGTGCAATAGCAGACCGGTCTCTGACATCACTTGTCATCCTTTGTGCTGGTCACTGGATTGTACTCTTTCAGGACACCTTCCTTCCTGAAGCCAAATTAGAATCATAAAATCATTTAGGTTGGAAAAATCTTCAAGATCTTCTAGTACAACAATTAACTGAGCAGTGCCAAGTCCCCAAGTGCTACCTCTACACATCTTTTAAATATGTTCAGGGATAGTGACTCCACCACTTCCCTGGGAAGCCTGTTCCAATGTCTGTTCCCATTTTGGGAAAGAATTTTTTCCTAGTATGCAGTCAGAGCATTCACTAGAACAACTTGAGGCAATTTCCTCTCATTCTGTCACTTATTACTTGGGGAAAGAGGCTGGGCCCAGCTGGCTACACTCTTCTCTCAGGTCACTGTAGACAGCCATACGATCTTGCCTGAGTCTCCTTTTCTCCAGACTGAACACCCCCAGCTTCTTCAGTCACTCCTCACAGGACTTGTGCTCCAGACTCTTCCCCAGTTATTTTGTCCTTCTCTGGACACACTCAGCACCTCAATGTCCTTCTTGTAGTGAGTGGCCCAGAACTGGACACAGCACACACTACTGAGGCATGGTCTAACCAGTGCTGGGTACATGGGGACAGTCACTGCCCTGGTCCTGCGGCCAAACTATTGCTGATACAGGGCATGATGCCTTGGGCCTGCCTTGCCTACTGCTATAGTTCTCTACAGATGAAACAAAAGTATTGTCTGTAAAGTAAAACCAGCAGAGATCTTGGTCCTTTGTCTTTCAGTATAATGGAAGTAACCATTTAAGTCACCAGGACAGACCTTACTTTTCCTCTGCCACTAAAAGACTGGACTCTGCCTGGTGGTTAGGTTGCCAACACCCATTTTAGTACACACACATACAAAAGTGAAAAAGAAACTAGAGGAATCATAGATCAGATTTCTCAAGTTGCCAAATAAAGTTGTATTTTTTACTTGATGTGAAAGCAAGAACAAAGCAGTCATCCACCTTACATTCCAAATAATAATTCTGCTAGTCAAATGACTGCCTTGCTTCTCATTTCACTTCCAAAGTTGTTCCCAGAATACATCTTGTTGCACATAAGCAAGCAAATAGATTTTGTAACAATTGCCACTGATTGTCAAGAAGCTGCTTCTTGCCATTTTCAGAATGTCAGTCCTCCAGTGGTTGCAAGAATTTTTAAAGTTGTGGTTAAAACACCAACATTTTTGTCCCTGAAGCAATCAGATCTAAGTAAAAAAAAAAAAAATCCCAAAATCTCTATGATGTGACAGGAGTGAATTTCAGAAGCCCTGAACTCTGTAAAGATCTGTTGAATTCTGGGACAGACACAGTGACGCCTTTGTCTGTGCTTCCCCCTTCAGGCAAGTTGAATAAATCTTTCTAAGCACTTTTCATGACTTGCCCAGGTTTTCCAACAGCAGAAAACAGTCTCTGATGCACAAGTGTCCAACGCCATGCCAAGATTAGGTGGCTATATAATAAATTCAAGTCTTTACTACCACCCACTGATGAGTAACTTTGTTAGCAAAACCCTGGTGGAGGCATCGTCACAGCAGTATATACCTGAAAGAAGCCCTTGAAATGGTACTTAAGCCCTTGTTGGATACTCATTTCATGGCAATCCTCATTTTCTCACTTAGCAAGATGCATTACAGCTCATTGATTTTCTCCCTTTAATATTTGGGTTGCCTTAAAATCTTTATTCACAGCAAGTTTGTCAAGTGAGGTATCCAGTTACTCTTAGATCTAATTACAAGGTACGCACACTATATAGAAAACCAACATAACTTTTATTTATTCTTTGCTATAATCCTAGAGTAAAAATGCTCAAATACTTTCCAGACATCACAGGGATGTAATACCTTCTTCAGAAATATAAAACCCCTAACAGGTCAATTCAAAATGATAGAGCCACAATCAACACTTCCATAAAAAAACTTTGTTCGAACTTTGAAGTTATTCCTGACATATTTAGTTCACTTTTCACGTGCTATATAATACATACCGCTGTTTCAGGCTGTCATGCTGTGCTGGCTCTCTGAGAATTGTATATATCGTATACTGTCAGCTATGAAGTCGTGCTAAGATTGTGAAATACATCAAAGCAAGGACATTCAAAGTTTCTTCAGGCATTCTCATCTAATTTCCTCCTTCTCTGCTTAGCTGCAGTTTATGTTGCACTACACTGAGGCACAAGCCGGAGATTCTGGTAATCCATCAAAAGAACAAGATGCAGACTTTAAAGACATTTTTCAGAACTACTGTTAGTGGGTGAACCTCAAAGGCATGACTGAAAACACACAGTATATTCGCTAAACCTCAAGTCTTTGTGACAATCTTTTCTGGAATCAGCCGGCATCTCTCTTTTTCTTCTCCTGAGAAATATGAAATATTTCATGCTTTTGGAAATCAAAATGTAGTTTTAGTGGTCATTTTGTTTGGTTTGTTGTTTTGGGTTTTTTCAAACTCAGGCGCTCTGAGAAACTCTTAGTGGCTACATTTCCTTTTTTTAACATTACTTGCGACAAACGTTTCTTGGGAAAGTGGGATATCAGTAGCTACAGTAATTTTTAAGAATTGGCAATAGCATTTAGGCTACTACTTCAATGTTCTTTACTTACAGGTAATATGCTGCTAAAGCTGATCTTTCGGTCATAGCGCTAAACAGACTAAATGAGCCACAGTTGATGCTGCCCAACCACCAGAGTTAAATTCTTTATTAATTTTTAAACCTGTCTCATTATCAACACAAAGAAAAAGATATTATTCCCAGTGATGACATTTGGGGGGGGTTTACAGTAAACATTTAAGCTGACACAAGGCTTCTTTAATTGCATTATAAATCTCATTGATTTTTCTAATTAACAACTTGTGTTTGCATCAGAGCAAGACAAGAGGCCACAGAGATCTTGTATTTACAGTAGAGTTCATCTATGTGCTCCTACTTGACCCGTTTGCTGAAACAGCATTGGTCATTGCCTTTGTTTCTACAGTAGCTCCAAACATCTCCTTCACAGGCTGTTATCCTTTTCTTCTATGAGACTCTCTTCTTTCTGTCAAGAAACCCCACCTGAGACTGGGATGCAGCCAATGCCAATGGAGGAGGTCGATCAGCACTGAAGCTATGTCTGTTCCAATTTTGATCTTACTATTGTCACAATCAAGGCTTTGTCCAAAGGCTTTGTCGCATGAAGTGACATGAAGAATTTCCTAGTGGCAATGACCAAGAATTTGGGGGAAGTTCAGGAATTATTCCTGTCATATAGCAACACAATTCTCTTCTGGCTTTTAGACAGATCAAGCAGTAACTCTCTCTTCCACTGTAGCTCATAATACTGCCATAAAAGACAAGGGTACTGGAAGAGCTCATGCATTTGCTCTTTTGAGGTTTCCAGATGAAAGAGACATTAAAATACTAAGATATGTCTGTACTTACACTGTGCTCTTGTAAACTGGTTCCTATGCCAACCTAGCTAAATGACCACTAACTTTATGGGATGCTGCTTTCTACTGCATGCAATTTCCCTGTTCAATTTGCTTCCCTAAATTTTGGCTCACTGGCTGACAGTCCTTGCTGAACCAACAAACATCAGTTAAATCCATTTCTCTTACTTAATAGAAAAAATAAAATTAAACAGAAAAACATTTTTTTATTCTGATAAAAGAATCTAATTAACCCAGATATTACGAAACTATCATTATACACCAGTTAACAGGAAAAGTTTACAAGGAGCTTCTCCTCAGAAGACACTTGGCAGCCTATTGTATCTGCGCTAAGAACACACACTTACAAGATTCTTCCACTGCTTTAAATATATATATATATAAAGTTACTTAAGATATTTCAGGTTAGCAGCTATACTGGTAAGACAACTTTATACTAAAGCTGGCTTAGTTTAAAGGCTCTTTTTTATTTGAAATTCATCAACTTAAAAGACACAATGATGGCCAGACTTTGATTCACCAATCACTTATCAAAATTAAGAATGACCAGCCTCTTTTCCTTTCAATTATATAAAATTCTTGAGGATCTCAACTTTCAGGAACTGGATGCATGTACATTTCTGGGGGCGAGGTTTGACTGCTTCAGTAATTCCACAAATAAAATACAAAAGAAGAGCGTATGGGCTTGGAGATTCCCACCCCGCTCCTCTAAATTATTACTAAACAAATGTAATTTGTGGTCTGAGATGGAGTGGAAGGAACTGTTACTCACACTCCCATTAGGACCAGCTAACACTTCTGCTAATGCATTTTTGCCTGCCAGGACTTTCAGTCTACCACATATTAAACCCCAAAGTGCTCTGGAGCCAGTCTAGCCAGCTAGCAAATCACAGTCCCCCTCCTATATGTCTTGTCTGTGGCAGCACCAGCTCTATAATTCTCAGTCTCACATTGGATCCATGAGGCTGTCACAGTCATATTCTACTTCCCAGCTTTATAGACTCCTGCTCTGTACTGAACCCAAAATTTACAAAAAAACCCTCACTCTCCCTTGTTCAGCAAGTGACTGCATCTGTCATCTGTAGTAAGAGGAGACTGATCTTTTGTTTGCTTTCCAACAGTAACATTGTATTTCAGCCATTCTTAGGGCATTTCTCAACATGCTTGAAGGCAAATTATATTATTCATTGATTGCTTTCCTAATTTCCTATAAAAAGCCAACATTCTGGTTTTTATTCTGAAATACAAACAAAGACATGGACAGTTCAGAAGAGTGTGGGGGTGGTGATGGTTTAGTGTTTTTTACTTTCTACTCCTCCACTCCCAACAATTTTTTAATAAGATAACTAGACAAATATCTTTAAAAAAATCTAAGATCTAGTAGAATTTGTAACTCTAAAAGAGCATAAGGAAAATGTTATTGTCCAGTCTCCTGGAATGCAGAATTGTCATTGCAGAGTTGGAACAAATGTTTAAACTCCAGTTTTTTCTGAATACTAAAGTCACGTTAACCATTCCCATTGCATTTTCTCTCTCCAAACACCAGCTATCTATTTGGATCCCAATGTCAAATGGAGACAAAGACAATCCAGTGAACATCAGATTTTGACATGGGGTGTTTTTTCCCAGCATTCTTTAAGCCAATTTAGAGAGCCACTGAAGTTCTTTAACTATTCATAGATCAGGGAACTGCGTGAACTGAGGAAGTATTAATTAGGACTTGCATGAACCAAGCATTGACAGATAGTTCACAGGAAACTCTTCCTTACTTGAATTACTCTACTGTGGGACACCTAAAGTAGTAATAGCAGCTACTTCCAAAATTAACCCACCATACAAAGCAATAGGTCCCAAAAAGGTGCAAGAAGAAATACCTCCTCTAAAATTTTAAAAAGGCTGTAAGTCACTCTAAATACCAATTTATAAAAAAAACCAAAACAAAACAACCAAACAAAAAACCCCACAAAATGAAAAACAAACAACAACAAAAAACCCCACCAAAAAAACCCCACCCTGCCACAATTCAATGTGCCATACCCTGCAAATATTTACTTTTTAAGGGACAAAGGAAGCCAAAGCTATAATCTTGTAATCTAGCAGCACATTCTTCCAGATGGAATATATTCTCTGTTGATAAAGATATCCTTCAGCTTGTATCACAGCCATGAAGTATCTATACAGATATCTTGCTTGTAAAGACTCAGGATACGTTTTGCGATTCACTATGAAGAAGCCTTCAATACTAACATAATACAACCTTCTATTGACAGGATAACCTGTGAGCTAAACTGTCCCCTCTACCACAAGTGCCAGCAGTATGACCATTTGTTGTGTCTCACTAAATAAAAACTACCTAGAGCAAAACTTGGCTTTGGAGAGGAAAAGAAAAGAGGAAGAACATATTTGGGAAATTTGATCCATATGCAGAAAGGACCAGAAGTCAATTACCTTTGATAAATGCACATTTATAAATACTCAAGAACCAGGAAATTTTAGGGCCTTATGATTTTATCATACCTGCACTTTCTGTGAAGCCTTGAAAGGAGACAATTCTGTAATGCTTTTTACTTTTTAATGAAAAAAGTCCTTGAAGATGGCAGTTTTCCATATGCATTATGTCTATGGCTAGACATTTTTTCAGTGGCACAAACTGAGGACTGAAGCCCATAAGCTGCCCTCAGTTTTACAAAAAGGGAACCAACCAAAACCAACATATTTTTAAAATTCTTTTTCTTGTTTCAGAGAAATTTAATATGATCAAGCACCATTTCACAGGCAGAAGGTTCCTGTAAACAACTGTGAGCCCTTTCTACCTCAATATTTCTCTACAGTCATACATAAAAGGTAAAAGTCAGAACGTTTCCTGTTTTTTCCTGGAGAATTATCTTATGCCTGTCCCTCAGTATGAAGCACTAATCAAGATATACATACTAGAATTTGCATTAAAGATATTCCTAAAAGAGACAGGAAGATAAAACAGCATAGGTTTTTGTATAATTTAAAAATAAAGTGGAAGAAAAAAAAACCCCAAAGCTATTTGCACAATTACAGCATCACTGGATGCATGTGGCAAACAAAAAAAATGGATATCTACATTATGATGGAATTTCAACTTCACTCGGTGGGCATCATATGCTGTACCCTGCAGTAACAGAAAGTGTGAAGCTCATCATATAGATCTTTATGCATAGAACAGGTCATAGGATATAGTATAACATTATGTATATATGAGTATATAGAATACTAGTATATTACTGTTAACCTACATTCTGATCCTAGGATTAATTAAGCTCTTCCTTATTTTATATTCAGTGCAAGCATGTCTCCTTTCATGATCAATTTTGTTGAGGAATGCTGTATTCAAATGAAAAATTTAATTATACTAGTTAAGATGCAGAGAATCCCATAACCATAAGCCTTAAAAAAATCAGGGTAAAATAGAAACATAAAAACAAAAGGTAGGGTGAAAAAGCTTCTAAATAAGTTCAAACACCTCAGTGCTTGAACTTTAGCAGGGTTACTCCTGTTCAAAAGCTGTTCATTGAAAACTGAGAAAAATATTTACTACTAAAAGTAGCACTGGAGACGCCAGTAAAATAAATCTTGTGTATTTGTCCTTCATTTAGAAAGGTACAAGCATTGCCCAAGATAATCCAGACTTTATTCATGTTTTCTCAGGTCTAAACTATACAGACATTGTTTCTGACCTAAAACCAATCCTTTTGATGCTGGACATGGCACCTTTTTAACCAGCCTACGGCAGCAATCTTTTACAGACAATTACAATCAGAAGAAGGTAGTAGACTAATAATGCAAATCACAGTTCAGTTTGGGGAGTTAGAACAGGAACTTCGTCTCTCAACCAAGCTGATTCTCTTCTTAACAAGGGAAGAGCTGTACAGCCCCTGTGAGTGGGCAGCCCCACTGCTAAGGCTCTGGGGTCTTGGTGGGCAGGAGTCTAAACATTAGTGAATTGTGACCTGGCATCAACGAAGACTAACAGCACACATGGCTGTACCAACCAGAGAATTATCAATTCTCTAACAAAATTAAGTTTCCTTAATTAGGGAACTTCAGTCTGTCTCTGAATTAATTGCTGGGCAACCTCCTAAGGCCCCTCCCAACCTGAATGATTTATAGTAATGTCACCAGATTGTCAGGATCATGGTGGTAATTAGAGAGATCACTTCTACCAGTGCAGCATCTCTTAAAATAAAAAGCATCTGCCTCTAAAAACCTTTGTGTCCAGAAAGTTTCACATCCAATATTTAGCCTTACTTGGCCCTACCTTGCTTTGAGATCAGACAAGATATCTTTATTATCATTAGATACCATTTCTGAAGAATAGCACCTATCACACTAGCCAAGTCAATCTGTTTTAACAAAATCCATGCCAGCATATTTGAAAGATTACATGTATGAATCATTCCTTTAAAGCAATCACTGTGATGTTTTTATTGGAAAACTCCTGCATTCCTCAGATTCTCAGTGCTGTTCCTTGCAACAAAACCTACAAGTATGGAACATTCTTTTGTTTCACATCACCAAAATGAGTACAATCAACTGAGTGAGATTTCAAGACTGTTATCAAGAGTCAAGCCAGATTGTCTTGTGAGAGAAAACCATCACTATGTTTATCATATTTCTGATGGATAGAAGAAAAAGAAAAAAGCTACCACCCCTGTAGAAATGTTTTTCCTAAAACCTACAGCTAAACTGGGGAGAAAGTTCCTCACTATACTAGACTATTGATTTATACTGTCTAAACACTACATTCAGCTAAAACATTCTACTCAACCACCATTCACCACCAACTCAGGCATAAGTGATGCAACTGTATGTATGCCAGGGTTGCTGCAGGAACAGTAACTTCCCTGCCCCTGGTGGGACTGAGAGGGAGCAGAACAAGGAGGAAAACTGACATTCAGATATTCAATAGCAGTCAAAAAAATTGTTCAGTGAGATTAGTGCATTCCAGCTAATAGATTAAAATCACTTCATTCTTTAGGCATCTCAGAATGTTTAAAGGCTTACAATAGGTAAGTATTACTTTAAGGAAGTACCACATGGGATCACTTATTATGAAATCAGACTTCAAATTAAACACATGGAAAAGAGAAATGCTTTGGTAATTTACTCTACGCCTACCTCTAAAACTCCCTGTTTCATCTTCCGCGCTGCCTGCTCAGTTCTGTGTCAAATTGTCTCCCAATGTGCTCCTAAGTCCTGCCTGTCTCTTGTTACTGCACAGGCGTGTGCCAGGCAGCAAGCCAGCCAGAGGCATATGTGCTGATGGCTAACTGATACCAGCTGATTCCTGCCTCCTGGAGTTAGTGTGATCCACCGAGGCAGCTGAACCACCCTTCACCTCCACACGTTAATCCCGAGCACACCTGCATTACGCCAGTTGCAGGCACTGGCCTTCAAGCCGGTGCAACTTCATCCAGAATAAAAACCATTCCAATAGTTAGACTAATTGACTCCAGCCTCAGGTTTTCCATACAAACTTCCCTTTTTTCTTTAAAGTTGGTGAAACTCTTTCTTCTTTGTGAGAAGGAAGAAAGAAATGAAACTACTTATGGGGTTGGCCTATTTGCATAAATTCAAAATGAAGTGACTACAGGAGTTTAAAAATACAGTACTTTAATCATTTCATGTCTATATGTGCCATTCTAAGATGAGCATGAATAGACAATGAGTAATTCTTTGAAAAGCACCAACTTTCATGCATACCAGTAGAGGTTCTGTTTTGGTTTTAAGCTGCATCACCGAAGATGTCCATGTTAAACAGTGAGGACTGTAGTAGCAGACATTAACTACTTTCTTCCCACAACTCAACCACAGCCTCACTGGCTTTCTTTTCCCTTCACATCAGCAGATACAAAACACACAGCAGAGCTTCACATCTCTGTAAACAAAAAGCCCTTCCAACTCAGTTACCTCCAGGACTGGATTCATCTCTGTGTTGCTAAGCCTCAAGGGGAGCTAATATTTAGCTATATTGGGAAGATATTCTGACATATATTCGTATTCTGACAGTCCACATACCAAAACACACGTATGACTTAAAGCCATGCAGCACATACAACTTACCTCAGAGTGGAGCTTGAAAAACAAACCACTATTTCTCATGCAGATCTAAACCAGTCTCTTTGCCAGGTTTCATTTCAACATTATGACAGCCAGGCCCTCACACAGACTGGCATTTCAAGAAAGGCTCAAGAAGCAGTGAGGCTGATGCTTTCTTCTCCTCCAGCCTTCCCCCAGAACACAGGGCACATATACACTGGACCCACATCCAAATGACATCCATCTCTCCATAACAGCCCAACCCAAAACTGAGCTGTCAACTGCTTCCCCAGAAAGCTCACAAGTTAGCACAAATCTCTAGAGACTGAAGCTATTTGGTAGCAATCAGAGAGTTGATGAATTTCTTAGACAAGAAACAGCTTCATTGAAACTCTCCCAAGCCTGGACCAAAAAAGATTTTCTAATCAGATTTAGACCCTCAGATGCTAAAAAAAAAAAAAAGGAGTGAGCTCTCTAAACTTCAGTTCATCCAAAAGAGAAACAAAATGGCACTGACATTTTAAGGTAAACAAATGCCTCTTCCACAGGCAATAAGTACCATAAAATACCAAGATATTTATGGGGATCCACATCCTTTTGTGCACCTATAAGCAGCAAATAGGATTTCATTCACATACTCTGCACTTCACCTATGAAACTCCACCACTTTTCCACTATGCCAGTGCATCTTCTCTACTTCCCCAGCTTACATCTAAAACACTCTTTCATTCTGTACCTTAATAAATAATTTCCACACCCCAACAGCAACTTTGCTTCAGCACCCAGCCACTCACCTCCATTATTATTATTATTCGATGCAGAAAACCAGAGGCTGCTGCTCATCAAAAGTCAGCTTCTCTTTTAGTTTTGTGGTTTAAAAGAATTAAAATAACTAACTGTACATCAAGCACTACTGTAGTTCCTTAGAGAAAAACCAACCTGCACAGGGCAGATCTATGCTCACCCACACCCATCCTCAAAGAATAGGGCAAAATATTCCCGTGGCATGCCAACAGCAACCCCATCTGGATTCCACCACCTGTGTTGCACAGGTGGTAAGGAGCAAAGCCTACATCACCATTCGGCCACATTTTTGCTGGCTCAAAAAGATAACAGCTTTTTTACAGCTGCCACAGATGCTTCTGTGCATGTCTCAAAAAACCCACATATTTTCTTTTAATTGTTTTATTTGCTGCAATATTTGGAAAACCTTTTATTTCAAAAGTGAAGAGAGGGGGACTTTGCTCACAGATCTCTAAACTCTAATACCTTTCCTTGAAGCCACTTGGTGTGTAATCTAAAGAAAAACATTGCAAGAAGGCTATAGATTTCGGTTTGGGTTTCAAGTTCCTTTCTCCAGCAAATCTTCTCTTCAACTGTCTCTCCACTGCTCAGTTTTACAGATTTGTGCAAGAGAGCAAAGATATTCGCCCTCTTCTTCTTGCACTCTAATTCCCATTCAGCTTAGTATGAACCACTTTTCTTAGACTCTTCCCTACTTTCTGATGTGGAAAACTATGGTCAAATAAGAATCTGACAATTCCTAAAAATACATATTTTGTTGTCAGTGATGCTTTTAACAACAGGGTGCTGATTTCATGTTTCAATAATCTTTGCTGCTGCTGTATGACGAGCATGAAAACACTGCCAAAGCAGCAGCACTAGAGAAGGGTGTGAGTGGCATGGAGCAGCATGTGCCCACTTCTCTGCTGTTCCTGTTAGAAAGGCTGGACACTTCTCCTCGTTTACCTGTGTTAAGCTTGATGGATTTTTTTTCTGGAAATTGTCTCCTGGAGTGACTGAGAAGGGGCATCTTTAAGATGATTTGGAACAGTCACTACTTTACAGCTCCAAAAGAAATGAACACAGTCCATCAGGAGTCAGCAAAGATATTTCCATTGGCAATCAGGAATACCATTAATAACATTTCTAAAAGTACAAGTAGAATCCCATCTTTATTACCTCAGTAATCCTGGAAGAAAGAGAAGCCAAAAAACTTGTATGTTTAAAATTCTACTTACGTGTTTTCCTTCATGTTTCACAAGAGACAAATCTGCCTGCCTTTTTCTGTGTAGTATGACAGCCAAAGTTTTCCCATGCATTTCATCCAACTTTCTTCTCTATTTTATACCTTCATCAGTATATATATAACCTTTGTGGTTATATGTGGTTGTACACAATGGTTCATTGCACTGAACTGTGCATTCTCACTTCTAGGAATCTCATACAAAAAAAGGTCATGAATCGGTCTTAAAATAAATTTTAGAGTAAGCTGTTCATATAGGCATATGCTATGCAGCTTGAATAGCAGGCATACTATGCTTTGTCAGCAAAACTTATCTTCGGTAGCAGTTCTGCTCCTTAAAACAATTTCTAGAATTACCTCAGCATCTGCTTCTCTTTTCTTGCTATCTATATGCTGATGTCATTAATATATGGGTTATATGGTTGTACATTAATTCTGTTGTTCTTACTTTTTATTAAAGTAACTTTCTGATATATGATATGGTAGGAATATATGATATGGTAGGAGACAAGGTGGGATGTACCTGTGGTTAGGCTGAAAAAGAGAGATATTTGGACTGGATTTACTTCTATGCAGAGCACCATGGAAAGGCACACAGGAAAATGCCTCAGGAGCTGAAGCCTCTTAAGGCTTCTCCTCTTCTTCATAGACTGAGCTCCTCTTACAGTGTTGCTCCTCATAAAATAGGAACAGGCCTGTATCTGAAGTATAGCCACCTATAGAGGGAACAAGGCCAGCAGCTGGAATGCAGCAATTCCCAGTAGTTAGAAACTGTTGGAACAAACCCTTCTGTATTAGCAGTTTGTACGTGTTGAACTTCAACAAAATAATAGATTTCATGCAGACAAGTTTCAGTTTTAATTGATAAGTTATATATTACCTTGACTACATTCACAATTATTTAGTCCTTCAAGTTCTATGATATTGACTCATACCTTTCTGTTTTACCTTGTTTCCTCTACTCTTTTCTGCTTTCACTGTGTCTTGCTAATTTGCCAACAGAGGTCAGGGTCTGTTTGCATCTCATCTGTGTCCATTCGTTTCATATGACAAGCATTCCTATAAAATACACCAGTGTTCTTTAACAAGTAACCTGTTTCTCACTATCTCATGGCTTGCAGTTCTGAAATTTCACCTTTTATTTCAGCTAATTGAAGTGAGAGAAATTACTCTTGCCATGCCTGTGCCACTTCTTTTTAGAATTCATCTCACCCTTGAGGAATCTCTTCATTCTGTGAACAGAAACAGGAACTGGTTCAGTTACAAGACCTCTCTCTACAATCAAATTAAATGCGAGTTTTCCAGTACCACCAAATAAAGTATTTATATTCCTTTAAAGGCCACTTCATAATGAGCTATGTCCATCCCATTAGCGGCTTCCAGTTGCCCCTGAATTATGGTTCAAGCTAATGTATTGATCTTTTCTTTTGTTTAAAGCACTGCACAATACCAGGATTTCTTACAAGAACTGGCAGTGAAACCTGCAATCATTAAAAATCCAGTACTACATTTTGCAACATTTTTGATGAATCATTGGATAAATATTTGGCAAGAGCATGAATTCTGCAAGTTTGAATTGACTTTTCTCACCCTATTTTCTTGTCCCTTGATGCTTTGATCTTGTGTAAGAGGAAGAATGGACAATAAAAACACTTACACAGATATTCTGGTTTCACAGAACATGCTTTTTTAATTTTGACAGTTTTTAATAAGGTTTCTGATTTCTTGAAGAATTGTAAAAAGAGAAACTGTGATTTTCCAGAGAAGAAATATAAAGAATAAAAACAAAACAAAGATATCCAAAAGAGTTATAAAAAAAGATTTTAGGATATTCCAGTTGAAGGTCACAAAAAGAAGTATCTCAAGATGTATGTTATGAAATGGATATAGGCTTTATAAAGAATAGCTATAATTGTACACTGAAAACAAAGGCTTTTTATCCTGTCGTAAAACTAGACTTAGATAAAAATATCTACAATGAATGCAGAAAGATTTGCTGAGGGTGGGGAGCAAAAATACGAAATAAATTAAACAGATTTAAATCTGTTAAATAAGATAAACACAAACTAATTTTGAAGTTAGAAAAATGAAAAGAGCTGAAACTGAGAGGGAAAGCACTGCCTACAAAGTGTGGAACTGTTTTTATTTTTCTACTTACATAAGTTTTATACTTATTTCTCTCTATAGACTATCAGAATTGTCCTTAGATTTTATTGCTGACTAAGCTATCAAAGACAAGCTGTTGTTCTACCAAAACTAAATTAGCTGTTGCACACAAGGAAGAAAACAATCAAGAGGAGAAAAATAAGAAAATGAGAAATGTACATATACCTTTTTAAAAACCCAAAACTTCTCTACAGATATTCCAAACTTTCTGATTTCCAAGGTAATAATGGCTTTGATGAGAACCAGCAAGGCAGTGAAGAAAATGTAGTTTAAGGTTTCCTCAGTTAATTATTTTCTTCTTGAGACACATGAAAAGGCAGATTTCCACCAACTTCTTATAAACCACTCACACATCTGTACACTTTTCCCTAATGTGATTTGATATAGTCAAATGGTCATTAGAGTCTTGCAAAAAGTTCCTGCTCAACACTTGCAGGCAGTTTTACTTTTCAGTTTCATAGGTTATGTTTGTCAAAAAGTTTCTAATTTTCTTAATGAAATAGTTTGGCCTCCAAGTTTTCTATGGGTCCTGATTTTTAATACCTGTCTTTGCCAAAGAATCTTCAGAGAGAAGAATCAGGCACACATAGTGATTCATAGATTTTAAAATGGCAGCATTTTTTTCTTGGCACCTACACATAACTAAAAACATTGTAAAAGCAGTATAGATACTATCATGAAATAAACAGCATGAGGATAACTTCATATCTAGCAACTGATGTTCATGCATCCTGACAGGTAAAAGTCCATGGATTTCAAAGCTGGAACTTTCTGTCAAGCAACCCAGCAGGGCCAGTGATTTTTCCCCAGTGCATATCCAAGATAAAGCTCCCGTGATGTGAACTGTTTTATTTGGGTCGCAATGTACAACACCTAAAGTAATTCCAAAAAAAGAGCAAATTATCATTTGTAGCATGGAGCAACTCAGCCTCACAAATGGCATTAATATGAGGGATCTGATGGGTCAGTAGTAGAGAGAAGCGACTCCTATTTGCATTGAGAGAAATAAACAGTATTCATCAACACAGAGAAGTCTCATGACGTGAACAGCAACACTTGTTTTTGGTCAATATTGACTACAACTTTCAGACAGGCAAAATAGAAACATGGGAGAAATCCTTTCTTTGGGACTCCCAACTAAAATTAAACCCTTGAGTGGAAGAGTCATGAAACAAGAACTTAATAAATAAAAGACAAAATGTTCTTTCTTTGGTTTAAAAAGCTGTAAAATTTATCTTTCTTGACGGCTATTCTCAGTTACAGAATACCAACACTCCTTGTTATTTTGTAGGCAGAATATATGACTTAAGAGAAATGAGAACCAAGGGGGAAAAAGGCACTTAAAGATAGTGTCTTTTTATCAGTGACAAAATATTTTTCTACCCTTTCTTGAGAAGTTTATGAGTGCTGCTTTTTATCCTTTCAATAAATATTTTGCTCTCTCTCTATTCAGACTATTAAAAATAATAAGAGGAATATAATACAACTTTAAATGAGAGTTTATATATCACATGCTTTATGACAGCTGCTTTTATTTCACTTTAGATTAACAAAGCCTTTATGTTGAAGCTTTGGAGCTGACCTTACAAAGAAGCAATACCATTAGCCCTGAAGCACATGTTTCCCATTTAATGTTCTTGAGGTAACATTCTTTGTGAAAGTGAGAGAAATGAGAATGCAAACTTGTAGGAAAAAATAAAAGTCTGACTGTCCTTCTCCTGAACAGAACTAAAGTCAGTTTGGACACTTGAAAATATGAAGTTAGAGGCCATGGCCTTACAAAGAGTTCCTCAGTGTGATCCCAAGAGTTACAATGCTCAGCTTTCCTTTAGTATGCCATAGCTCTTTGTCATTTCCTCTCAAGAGGATGAACGTATTTTGCCATCTCAATTTGAAGTGAAAGGTGTCGCTTACATCAATGTTATTTCAGGTTTAACCAGCACTACTCAAATGATTTATAAGCTCAGCCAACCAAGACAGCACTATAATAGTTAAAGCAAATGAACCCAACAAACTTATTTGCGTGTACAGCAGAAAGGAATTGGATCTGCCATATCTGAAAGAGCCCTAAATTACTCTTATGCATGGAAGTCAAACTAACATTAACGATATTTTACCATTGCCATGTTCTACTGATTCAGTGCAAGAGCAATGCACTTTTTTTTTCCATCAGTAAACTTAACAGTGCCTACCCACAAGTCCTCCATCCTTTTGTTCGATGCTTTCATGGATTATAGCCTGTTCTTCAGCTACTATCGAAGTCAAAATTTCATGCTTAGAACCCTTCTTAAACTCTTTTCAGCAGTGAATGTGAAAACCTGCAGACTAGAGCCTACAAGGTTCAAAAGAAGCTCAAGAGAATCAGAAAAACACACGAAAGAGGTGAACAAGGGCAAGTTTGGAAGCCAGTGTATGCTCTTTGTATTTGGGGCCTTGCCAAAGAAAAGAAAAAACTGTATGCACAAGAAAAGGAGAACTGTGTGATTTGGAGGAGAAGCTGACAAAATCACCACTAAAAATTGTCATCTATGCCAGTAGAAGTTGGACAAAAGTTTCTCTAAACACATGGCCTTACACACAAAGAAAGCCTCACTTTTGAAATACACTTCTGCAAAGCCTTCCAACAGGAATGCTGCAGGATCTGCTTGGAGGTTCCAAGAAACCGCCCCTGCACAGGTATCTGGGACCAGTTTAGAAAGGAGACATGGGAGTTCCTTTTTTTATTTTTTTTTTTAAGAATGAGACAAAAACATTTGTTTCCTAAATCCATGTTTAAGCACTTAAATTCAAAATTCTAATTGAAAACTGCTACTTTTCTCTCTTCCTACAGACACAAACGAGAATTCTCGGAGGCTGAGCACTTCTGAAAATTAGAGGTGTTATTTAGTGCAAAAGACAATGAAGAAGCAGACTGCTTGGAGCATCCCTGTAACACTCTTGTTCTAAGCCTCAGGGATTTCAGCTGCTTTTTGCCACAGGACCAATATTATTTTCAGAGAGCCCACCATAATCTGCACAACATCCTTCCCAAATCCTGCAGTGAATATGAATTTACATTCCTGATATCAGATGCAAACAGACACACAGGTTTTCTAAGGCTTCCAAAAAAAGGTTATTTTAACCTACACTAGGAAAAGCTGTACAATCTTGGTATTTGCTTCACCAAGTCCATTCCCTCATATGTACCTATTCTTTAGACTAAGGTTGGACTCCTCCAACCAATAAACCAACCAATGTTCATGAAGTTCCTTTGGCCCTACTTTTTGATGCCTTTTCCTCACCAGTGGAACACTTTGTCCTGCACTTTGTCTGTGTGCCATATATCTGAACTCTTCCACTTCAGTTTGGGCAATCATCCCTTTTTATTTGTTTGTTTGTTTTGGTTTTTGTTTTTGCTGCATAAACACAGTATTGGGGAAGAAAAAATAAGACAAGTATGCTCACGTGACATTTTTGCCATCAGGTATCTGGTATTCCAAGAAACTACCCCCTGCCGGTACAGTTCTCCAGTTTTCTCTGACATATTTAACTTCTGACTCTAAACTGTTGGTTTCCTATGTTACACTGATGACATAGCTGCAGTTAAGGGACTCCTACGTCTAAATTTTTATTTCATTAAGGTTAGATATGTTCAGATACAAGAAATCTGAAAGGTGAAACACTAGAAATAAAAATCACTTATGTGCAAGTGCACACTTAAGTACCCAACATGTCTTACTGAAATGACAGTCTGAATTACAACATTATCCTTATACTCAGGTCCAAATAGGCTATTTTCACCCCATTACAGTCCAAATTACTGTGGGGGTTCAGAGCTGCTGCCAGATAGCTTGTCTACCGTCAAGGGTACTGCTTGGTACCTTTCCGATTTTGCGGGTCCTGGCCTCAGGCAGAAACGTGGTGATGGCGTGGAAGAAGAAAGGAGGACTCCCACATGGGTTTCAACTGGGATTTTATTTCACCCAGAGGGCCCACATAGAGGTGAGCTTTTCACTCTCAGGTCTCAGTTTAAGTACAGGGGGCGTGTAAAGGGGCAGGGGGCAATCTAGAACCAATCCCAAAGGGAGGGGGAGTTACCCAGAACTAAAGGATAATCAGTAGAACAGCTCCATACATGAAAAAGGGAGGGGAACCGAGAACTTGCCGAATCACCCCACAGCCCCACCAAAATTTACCAGGCTTCTGGGTGGGGTTGCAAAGTGATGTACAGGACCCATAACTAAGGAAAAACCAAAGGGGTTTGAACATGGAGGTACAGGGAGAGACCATTATAAAACAAGGAACTAAAAGCATGCAGAACTTGGCAAAACCCAAAATGCACCACAACAAATTACAATTTACTTTTGTCCATGATTAAATATGAACTCTGGGAAATCTTCCCTTTCTTTTCTCCCTTTTTGCTTTCTCTAATAGCTGGTTTTGATATCATTAAATGGCATAGAACAAGCCAATATTTAGATTTCTGTTCCATCTTCTGTGTTTGGTCATTTTGACTTCATTCTCTTTGATGTCTAAAAAACATTTTTTCTTCATGCTCTTTGTATTCAAAGGCAAAAAAAAAAAATCCACAACTCTTTCGGTGCGTTAAGAATAGGCATGGATATGTTGGGACAGGAAATACAGACATTTCACTACTATTAAAATAGACTAATTTGTTAGCAATTCCATAATATCCCCCAAACGCAGAAATTCTGAACAGTGTGTAGTCATCTGGGTAACTCCTCTTCTCTTCGCCACTGCCAGGCTCCACAAGCCAATTCTTCCCTAACAGTGAATATCACAGGGAGAGACAGCATGCCAAATTTTGTGGACTAATATTGAACACTGCAGCACTAGCCAGTATGATATAGTGCATATTTCAGACAGTCCCTGAATCTTCTGCCTGCTAAAGCCGACTCCTTTTTTGCAAGCTCCTTCCCTTTTATGTTTTCTCCAGCTTTTTCTGCATGCTCTTGTACGTGACTGTCTTTCCTGACACATTTACTGGATAATTTAGCCACTGAATTCCAGTTGTATACATGGTAAATAGAGAGCACTTTCTTAAATAAGGCTGAGTTTGTCCTCTTACTAGAATAAGAATTCTCAAAACCAGTCTGAAGTCCCCAACTCTCCAGAAAATAGCAGCCAAAAGATGATCACGGAAAGCAATTTAAGATGCAGCTCTCTGATAGATCTTAAAACCAACACATCTTCTATGCGAATTTATATATATAATCATTCCATTATTCAAGTCTAAAACAAGAAAAAACAAAACCACGTTTTTTCTTTACACCAAGATTATAAATTAAGACATGAAAATTGGGTCTTGTGAGGTTATGGAAATGCTAACAGCTGGAAGTTTTTGTTCCCGCATTACAGTTTTCCATTTATTTTTTTTTAATGAAGCCTTTCTCTCATTTGAGACAAATGCCATTTCTGAAGAAAGAAATGTGGGTGTAAAAAATTACTACTTGTTTTTTTGTTCATGGCCCTCTGATGATTTTATGCTGACTCTAAAGAGAAGTTTTGTATAACCTTACTGCGACAATGAACAAGCACTGTTTGAGCTACAGGGGAAATAATGTAAGAATATAAACTCACTACATGATTTTATTTTTCCAATTCAAAACTGAACTTCCCTTGCATCCCTGAATTATTCTTTCTGGTTCACTTAACGGGGAGAGAGAACTTCTTGGGAGTCACACTTTGGTCTCTGCTATACAGCTGTCTCCTGTACACCTCTGTTCTGAGAAAAGGCCTCTGGAACATTGCATGACAGTCATTTATAGCTAGATTTCCACCAGCAGTGCTGCTTTTGCATTGCACTGCAGATGGAATACTCTCATCTCTGCCACACAAGCTATTCACAGCGTGATGCCACGTTTTAAACTCCTCTCATGGTTTTGTGCAGTTTTATTGTAAAATACATCAGACGCTTAACTATTCAGATAAAAAACAGAGCTGAGAACAGGAAGGGGACACAACACTTTCACTTAATTTATCAGAGCCCATGAACCTGATAGTTGGTTATTGAGGCCTTGTAATCATCAGTCTTCCCTTCTGACCGTTAATCCCACTCTGCACAGGGAGCCCAGGTTTGCATCAGGACTGGAAGCACCAGCAAGAAAACTTTTTCCAGGATGCCAGATGTCTGACAGTGGGGGGGGAAAAAAGAGAAAAGACAACCCAAATACTTGTTTTTGAGGTGGAGAGGCTGCTGTTTACTAAATAATCAAATGCACAAAAGTTGCACCCATCTCTTTCTGACAGGAAAGACAGTCACATCAAGAAGGAAACAAGCCAAGTCTAGATGTGGAGGGAAGCAGGTGAAAGGAGGAGGTGGCCACAGCAAGACTTTGAGGACCTGAATCCATTTAATTTGTAGTGGCAAACTGGTTTGTAGACCTCAAGAAAACAAACAAACAAACAAACAAAACCCTGAAATAAAAGAAACTATGTAAATTGACTTCTGAAAACTTTCTTCTAGTCCATATTTGTTTCTTTGTGTATCATTACCTTTAAAATTTCCAGTCTTAGTTTTGGTGACTGAACCAAAAGTGTATGATGTCAGGAGGATCTTGGTTCACATTTTCTGTGTGCCATGTGGAGTACTAGACCTGGGCTATTTAATCTGAGGATACTCAGCAGAAGGCTTCCATTCTGTGCAGATGATGAAGTCAGTCAAGCACTGATACAAAACCACGAAGGAACTTAGGGAAAAGTCCAATCATCCTGCAACTTCTCAGCCCTCTGCTGAATCTGAAGCTCAAATGTGGCTTCCATTGCTCCTAGCTGTGTCAGTGCTCTCTGTACGTAGGCATCAGGTCTGCAGCATTTGCACAAACTCATTTTATTTCTCTATACCTACAAAACTTTAATTTTCAGGAGAGAAGGGATGCAGCTCTGTATTTTCCATCAACAGCAAATTCCAGCCACTGAATAAGGTAATAGTCTGTGACACTTCAAGGACTGAAAGATCCTAGACACATTCCACAATTTATAGAGGTAACACATTCCTGAGTGCAGCACATTACAGATGCTACAACATACACAACATTGAAGAGAGGAGGCATTCTGATTTCTTATATTCTTTCCACTGTGAAAGGCAGGTAAGGGGTTTTTGTTCCTTTCGTCCACTCATGCAGAAAAGGCATCAATTTGAAAAGCTTCAACTTCATATTTTGTGACAGTTACTATTAGAAAGTTACAAGCATTGAAGTTAATTGCCAAGTGTGGTGCTCTCAGTCCCAAGCCACATACCAGCTCTGTAGCCATATACTTTGTGCCCCTTCCTGATTAGAATTTTAATAAACTGTCTACAGAAATTTCACTTTTCCAAATAAGTCTGTTGCCAAAGCAAGCCACATTGTCTTTTAAGACAACTTTTACAGGGTAATTCTGACATCACATGTTCAGTGGATTGACAGCATGAAATATATTGGAAGTTGACCTCAGATTCAGCTTGTTTGAAATGTTTTAAAATACAAAAAGCATCTGTGCAGGTTTGATGTTCACAAATATCATGATTATAAAACCCAAGAAATGCAGTATTTCTAATTAATAGTCCACTTTCTTAAATTTGTATTTCTAAGAAATGCTCTTTGCAATTCAGCATATTGCCTCTAAAGGGCAGGTATACAAAGAAAAGACAGAAGAGATTTGGAATCAGAATAAAATATAAAAAGTATCAAGTTGCTAGCTATTGTGTATTTTAAGATAAGTCCTCAACATACATTGTATCTATAGAAATACAAACACCCTAGGAAACCAGGAAAATAAGAAAGGAACTGAGTAATAAATCTGTCCTGAATACACTCAGATATCCATGTTCTTGAGTAGAAATATGTCATTTTTACACATCCTTGAGTTGAAACTTTGTAAGATTTGTATTACTGGCACTCTATGAAATATCTGTTAAGGATTAGAGTGCATAAGAGTAACAGTGTGACCAGTTCAACTCTGTGTATCAGTGCGACTTCTGTGCATACTGGCGTTACAATGATTGTAGCCTTTCCAGGCATTATGGGAATATTTTTGGAATGTATGTCCTCAGTCAGTCGAGTCCCTATAGAGCATTGTACAATATGATAAAAAACAGTTGTGTGGGGGGTTTTTTTGTTTTTTTGGGGTTGGTTTTTTTGGGGTTTTTTTGGTTTTTTTTAATGCAAGCAATGCTGTTATTGCTGTACAGAAACCTGTTCCATTCAGCTAAATCACTCCCATTACACGTTTTCAAAAGAGGTGGATACTCCCTGTATTATTTAGATGAGGAAACTGAGAAACTCTGCAGCTTCTCAGAATTAGGGAATGAGTGTTATAGAAATAACAGCCAGATCTGTGTTTCCTGAGCTTTCAAGTATGTTCACCATTCACAGGACTTTTGTCTCAGGGGCAAAATGTTTTTACACATGGACACATTTTGAGGCTAAGCACAAGAGAGTTAATGTGTATGATATCCTGACTCGTGGTCACAACAGAAAATGTATGAGGCAAGTCACAGAATTCACCCAAGTATGTATAAGGGGGAAAGGGGGAAAAGGATTCTTAAGTCTGTATTTTCATTCTTTCTGATTATTGTTTCTTTCCCAAATATGTGCCTTTGAAATCAACAGTTTATCATTTTGGTTTGTTGGTGGTGAATTTATCATTGTTTTAAAATATTATTTATGTGTGTATGGTCTTCCTTGCAATATCACCTTAATTTCTTATCCTGTTTTCTGTTTTTCACATGAGGCCATGAACAGACACAAACAGGCCAGCCTTGTGGCACAGTCTTACAGCCAGATCTGTGCACTAGTGACTTATGTCCAACCTTTATATTGTGGAAAGCATTTTGTGGCAACATAGGTGAAAACAAACTACTTGAAATATTTTTAAGGAATCTGATCAAGAGACAGCATAGCACAATATGGTGTATTAAAAACATGCCTTGCATATTTAAAAAACAAATCAATATGGTGCCATGGGGAAAATCATCACTTAAATTATGGAGAAGGTGGGGGTTAGCAAGAGAATTAAGAAACTGGCAGCCTGCAGCAGTAAGTGACATGCTCTACTTTACATTGCATTCCCCTACATTTTGAAAAGCCATGTCACACCAAGCCATACTAACAAGAAGAGACTCTTCCAGTGGCTTGTTACAGTGCTGTTCTAAGCACATGGAGAAGCAGAGTGCTTAGAGAATTATCATTCTGCAAACGCAAGGAATTCCTGCGCTACTTCCACAGCAGACTCTTACCAGATGAGCAAGGCAAATATACTGATAAGTTGCCTATTATTTGCAACAGAAAGACAAAGATACCTTGTCGATCTTAGTGATTCCTTTGGAGAAATAGAGAGGGGAAAAAAAGAGTCCAGCTGATGTTCTCACTGCTCTGATATCTCTGTTTTTCTTTCAAACACAAAGCAAGTCTTTGATCTGCCTTTCTGCCAGCAGTATTTGTACTGAGCCCATAATCTACTTTGAGAAGTACAGTGGGAACTTGAGGAGCTGCTTCCACAGTTGTACAGACAGTGCCCAAAAGCTGGTGCAATTTCAACATTAGTCTGCAGCTACACCCTGTCTCCTTTCCCCATAGCAATGCCAATGGAGTAGCTAGCACACAATCTACATAGCCACCATACTGCAAAAAGAAGCATGATCTTTAGACTGCTGATAATTGATTACTTATATTTAAAAATACTAAGGACTGCATTAAGCAAGGGGAAAAAAAATCATCTGTTTTAAGAAAACCTCAGTGTACTTTGTATGTGTCTTCCTTTGGCATCAGAAGACTTTTTTGTGAATGAAGTCCAAAAGGAGAAGATCATTAAATCTGTCCTGTTTCTCTCTCAGCAGTGACGTGCCTGCTATTTCTTAGAAATTTCACATCTAACAGAAATGAAGCCACATTGACTATGTGGACTGCATACCTTCCTGGATTTCTCATGTTGTTTGGGCAGGCTGAGAGCTTGTCTTTGTGTGTGGCAATCCATAAAATGGCTTCACTGGGTTTTCTCTAAGTAAGAGAAATTCATCAAAGCACATCTTAAATTACTTATTATGGCATCATCTTGGGCTAAAATGAGAGCCCCACATAAGGAAAGAAGCTGTAAGGGATGAGAAGGCGTGGGAACTGAAAGATGACACATGGTAAGAGATACCATGTGCCTAAAGAGAAACTACTATTTCAGATTTACAAGATCTAGCCTGCTTGGTTTACCCTAACAAGCATCATGGAGAGCTTGTTTAGGATGTGTGCAAACCAACTGGGTGATCACAGAACTACAACAGAAAGGCAGCTGACACAGTAATGTGACTAAAATGCAGCTCTAATTAACTCTATAGATAGGTACAAAACTAATGGCTACTTGCAAAGTACTTCAGCTTTTTTTTATTCAAAGTCAAATTAAGATGCTAGATACACAAATGATCCTTATGTTCAATTAGATTAAGGTTTTTACTTCCTTAGATTCCTGAAAATTCCTCACTAGACTTGCTTGGTATTTCCATGGAGACAGTACAAGGCTTCCTTTATCAGTTACAAGAACCCTTTCTGCCTGCCAATCTGTAATAGGCTCACTTTTGATTTTCTTTTGGCCACTTCAAAAATAAAGAAATACAAAAACAAAGCAAACAAAGATAGGTCACCCACTGGAAGCAAGCAGTGCTAAAAAGCATCCTAGGCAACTTTATTGTAGTTTGTATAAGATGATGTTCTGACAGTAGATTTTAAGATAGCTAAAGCCTCATAATAATTGTCATGGACTGAACTTAAAAGCTAGTGAAAACAAAACACCTTGATTTTCAAGAGTCATGTAAGAAACAGTGAATAACACTTCAGTTTCTTAACTGCTGCCTTTCCATTACTGATGTTCAAATTCATTAATTAAGGTGCTACTGTTTGTATTTTATATGTAAAGTAAAAATATTTCTTGTGACAGAAGAGAGACAAACACTTTTTACACTTCTTATCTCAGGAGATGCTTGAAGAGTCCTGTAATATTCCTGTGTTTTCTAATGCTGTAGCTAATTTCGGATCTGGTATTTTATTTCAGCATAGGACTGCAGAGCAAGGGGACCCCAGCTGTTTTACAGTACCTGTGGAGTAGGCTGATACTGCCACCTTGGGGAGGACTGTTTCCACGTTTGAGGCGCCCATGCAAGTATCACACAAATCAGTTTGATTTTTCCCCCGTTATATCCTCCCGGGAAGACAACCTCTAAAATCCTCTGCCCGTGCAGTTGTAAGACCTTCTAGATAAGTTCCAACTTGGATTGTATTCCATCCACAATAATAATAATAAACCAACACCTCCAGGCTCCCACATAGAGCTACAACTCAGATGACAATGTCCCCAGCAGGACTGGGCTCTGGAAAGCGCATTCCTCTTTTCCTGCCACCATATACAGCTTACATACCAGATTCATGTTCTTACTGACAAGTATCTTCATACCCCTGGAGTAAACTTGTGCCTGAAGCCCCTGGGATTTACAAAGAGATGGCTGATCCTTGTGGACAGGAAAGGCTCATCCACTCTTCCATTCTATAACCACAACCTGGTCATTAAAGCACAAATTTGCATTTATTCTAACCAATTATTTTCCCACTTGTGGAAAATTGTCAAAAAAGCCAGTGATAGGACCTTTCTGGACAATCATCTATCTCTGGTTTTAAGGCTACTATAGCATGGCAAATAATGACACTTTCAAGAGAAATGTATCAGGCTAACAGCCAATAGCTAATGTACATGACTGGTAGTTCTGCAAGAAGCCTTCAATTTTCTTCCTTGTTCACAAATAATTTAATATATGTTATTATTTTAGTCCATCTTTGTTAAGCAAACATCTTTATATCTGCAAATGATTTACACTGTGCTACAAAAATACTGCAATTAATAATTCATTGCAATAATAAGGGAGAGTGCATTAGCTATTCACATGCACATATTCACATGCACATTCAAAATGTGCAATACAAAGGAATCCCACTACTACATTTATCATTTGCACATTTAACTGCTGGTGGAATTAATTTACTTTTAAAAATATCAACATCAAGCACTTAAGTGACTTCAAAAACAGTATTTCCAGCTAAGTTAAAAAAATTCAGCTGTGCCAATTACTGACCAAACTTATGCAATTGAATGAGGATCTATCAGTAATAGATTATTAACCAGATTTATGTGTACGTAACAGTCTCAGCGTGGTACGGTGCTGCTGTTAGTTTCAAAGTTCACATATGAACTTCTTTTTACACTGCACAAGTGGTTTACGAATGAAGCCTGAATGAAAGAAGAAATTAAGGGAAAATAAGGTAAGTGATCCAAAATCAAACTAATCAAGGTATTTAAGCGTAGACTGCTTACAGGGAAAAAACCCAAAATCTTTGATTATGATTCGGATGGATGAATGGATGAATCCATGTCCACTACTTCCTGTTATTATGCTACGAAGTGTACAATGTATAACTAGACTGATGAATAACTAAAGGCAACCATTTCTTAAGATGTCTTTTTAAAAGAAAATTGATCATTGAAAAATCCACAAAAACCTTACTGTGAATTCAGTAAGGAAGATCATCATGCATATATTCAATGTTGTCTGTAACAAAATTAGTATATTACTAGCTCTTGCATCTTTGGTGTTGTATTGAAGTTATTTCAAAAGATTGATTTAGGCATGGAATTAATATGAGAGAGAAAGCTTTAACTGCACAGCAAGAATCTATATAAATTAATTACAGGAAATCCCAGTCTAAAATTATCCATGATCTCACCTATGAGTACCTAAACATAGTACCTTAAAAAAAAAGGTAAAATAAAAAAAAATCCTTCTGAAGCTTCCATGTCACAGAAACTTATAATCCATTATTTGCCACTATGGTTTTACCTTCTGAAACACATCTCAAATTATTTAAATAACAAGTTTTCCTGTTTGATGATCGGCACACACCAAAATCCTTTTGGATACTGGGTTACAGAAAAGTACAAAGAGAATGAGAGGTCTTGTTTATGAACACATAGAGTAACTGGAAATGATGCCAAGCCAACTCTCTCTATCCACCAGTCTATGCTTTTCCACTTACTGTGCTAATAAGTTGGTTTAGTATACATTTTCAAAAATCTCATTTTCATCAGATTGGCTATTTCTGCTCTTCTCCTTTTTTTTAATTGAGATATTTATCTGCATCAGAAGGCCCTTTCAGACTACTATCTATGTCACCATCAGTGGTAGTTGATGAAAGACATATTTTAAGCTGTTCACTGCTGTGAAAAAGGGCTCCCTTAAAATCTACTTCTCCTTGACTATTCTTTTTTCTAAAACAACCATATATTTACATCCTGAAACACTGTCACTTAATAAGAACAGCACCTATTTGTCACCATTCTCTTCCTCCTTCCCTAGTTTGCCTCCTTTTTCTAACCTACTACTCTTCCAGAATGGCGACAGGGAGTTGCCAGAACGGAAAACATTCCACAGTTGTTTCCCAACTCCTCCCTTCTCTGTTGCCTTGCCACAATTCCATTTTGCTTCTTCCTAAAACTCTTTCCACATTTTCAGGGAAAAGCACTCAAAAGACATTGAATATTGGAAATTCTCGCCTTGGTTTTTTTTCCACACCGAAGCTATCTGAAGCACCTTACGTTATTTGTACTTAGCGACAGGTTTGTGGATAAAAGCACAGACAATGGCAGACAGCAATGAGATGACCATCAACCTTGTTGTCCTTGGAAAAACTCAGACTGGCAAAAGTGCTGCAGGGAACAGCCTGTTGGGCAGCTCAGACTTTGAGAGCCGTCTCTGCCCCAGCTCTGTGACTACGTGCTGCAGCCTCGGACGCAGCGGCCGCATCTTGGGGCTCATGCGGAGAAATGGCTGCGAGTCAGCTCTCCGTGTTCGAGTTCTGGACACTCCAAGCTACCCTCACAGTGCTCTGAGCAAAGAGCGAGTGAGAGACACGGTGACAGCAGGCCTGGCTCAGCACTTCGGGGAGGAAGGCCTGCACTTGGCTCTCTTGGTCCTGAGGGCTGACCTGCCTCTGTGTCCAGATGAAAGGAATGACACAGTTCAGCTCATCCAGGTAACCAAAAAATAAATAGAATACTCTAATGGCAATTCTTTCATCTTCAGGTGACAATAGCTACAGGAAGAGTTGACTGCAAAAGTGAATTATTTTTTTTCTAACAGCCTAATGAATTGCCAGTGGCAGATATTAATTTCAGAACAAAGACTATAATTGATTTTGAGTCCTCAACAAATCAAAGCTCTATCCTCTTTCTGAAACTGGTAACTCAAGACTTTCTTGGGCAGCTTAAGGGAAAATTTTGTATGCATTTGATAAATTTAATCCCTAGCACCTAAAACAGATTAACCACTATCAATACACCAGGTCTTTTTTAACACCTCGCTAACCCAGGAAGTAGCAAACATCCTTTAAAGAAATTTTATGTACCTTAGCATTTAGGTTAGAGTCAAGATCACTGCAGTGTCCTTTATCACCAAGGCAGGCTTGTTATATACAAGAGTTACCAGGATTGCAGCAAAGTTATAATTTCATTTACACCGGTAAATTAAGGCCCAGACTCTCTTACTCCTATTAAAATTTTCTGTACTTACTGAAAGGAAGACGGCTTGTTTTTTCCAATTCTCCTCCATCAGATAAATCACAGAAGTTGAAGACAAACTCTCTGGCCCATTTTAAAGGTGTTACATTTGATTTGTGTTTCACCTGAATTATTGACAATTGTTGTTTTGATTTTTAGCCTTCTCATTTTCTTTATATATTTTTACTGGAGTTTTTCATGTGTTTAATATAAACAAAGTAAGTTGTTTTCGCATTTTTTTGTGATGGACTGCTGGTTTGACCCCTGAGGTCAGAGGGGTGTTCTTATTCTCTAATCTTTAACTGAACTTTACAAACTATATAAATTGAAATTCTCAAACCTTTTTCTTTTTTCACTTCTCAACTTGACAGGTGAGTCTCGTTCTTTTGTGTCATGCTTGTGACAGACAATAGTTCCGTTTTATGGATCACAGCTGAAACTGAAGTTGGTGTTACATAGAAATTAATAATTTTTTTTTTCAACAAAAGGTGATTTAGTGTTTTTCAAAAAAATTTTTCAAAGAGCTGTAAACAGCATAGCACTATCAATAGGTTGTACCTACTGATTTCAAACTAATGTGTGACATAGCTAAATAAGTATTTTTCCTTATTTGCATGAACATTTTTTAACTGGAGACATTCTGTTAACATCTGTAGCCAGGGAACAGAGAACTGCTAGTACTGTGTGATGACATATTTCCACTGGAAGTGGATGCCAGTGTCTCGGAAAGGTGAAAAAAGACCCAGAAATTTCAGCAAGTCAGATAGCATGAACTGGATTACTGCCAGGAAGAAACCCAAACTATACATGTAACTGGTCTGTTAATGCACTAAGTATATGAAATAAGAGTGGGGAAAAGAAATAAGAGACAGCTAGTTAAGATTTCCTTTTCATTACAGGAACTTCTGGGTCCCACATGGAAGGATTTCACTGCAGTTCTACTTACTCATGCAGACAAGGCAGAAGAGGCTGGATATACTGAGGAAACGTACTTGCACAGTGCCTCAAGTACCCTGTTGTCACTTCTGAACTCAATAAAGCATAAATACATTTTCCTAGACAACCACAGCATAATTAAAGAGGAAAGAAATATTGTCTTAAGAAAGCTCTTGAATTTTATACAAAAAAATAATTATCAAGTACTACTTAAACACAGCAAGGAATAAAATTAGCTTTAAGGAGCTCACTTGTCTATTTTCTGCAGTAGGTAATATCTTAGAAATAAAAGAGTAAAAGCCATCAGCTGGATGTTTTCAACTGGAAAACTCCACATCCATACCAAACACCTTTGAATACAAAATTAGAAATACCTCTTTAGATTATCCAACTACTTGCCTTCCACAGAGTACCTCACACTACTGCATTCAGAATCCTAGGTTCAACCACAACATCAGAACAAGCTAGTGCTCCAAAACCATGTTCTTAATATGTGTGTAGTTACAAATGAGATTTTGCACTATATATATACTGTTTATTCCAGTTCACGCAGAATACAGATCTGGAATAAAATAAAATTTAAAAAGAAAGAAAAAAAAAAGTAAAAATGCTTGAGTTCAGACTCAGGGGGTCTCTGTGCTCAATTCTTCAAGCTTTCAGAAGTTCCTCTGATCTTCCATTTCTAAAAAGAGCTCTCTGGTAGTAAAAGCTAAGATTTATCTATTGTAAAAGTACTTCCCTACCACGATTCAACATCAGTTATAACTGAGTTCTTGAACTACAAGGATTTTACTTAATAAGACATTATTGGATATACAGTTTACAAGGCAGATAAAATGGCTTTTATGTGTTTAATACTATTCAGCACATTTAAAAGAACTAATTACTATTGCTTATTGCCAGATGCATTAAAAACTCACAGTTTACAGGCATAAAAATGCTCATTCAAAAACAAAATCTGTTCATTTCTTCTTTATGCATGTTCCTTTTAGTTTTATATCACTCCCATTTTGTTTTCTCTCCACTTTCTGGATTAAGTTCAAAGCCTGCAAAATTTAGAAAGACTCAAGTTTGTTTTTAATTTTAGTAGTTAAAATAGTATTTACTGTTTCAATGGTTATACAGCAACAATTTAATATTATATGCAAAATATCTGAAGCATCTCTAAATAGCTACTTTAAAGAGTTATTGCAAATTGATCCAAAATACTGATTTTTATATTACTCTAAGTAAGGAATTAAAAGAATAAATTTGAGGCTGATAGCCTAGCAACATGACTATTTGTACAACTTTATTATGAAATAATTCTAACTGTAAAAATTGAAGAAGCTATTTCTGTTAAAACTAAATCACTTTTTGTATAAAACATCATTGCATAAAAGCACATTAAAAAAAACCCCAAAAAATCAATTAATTTTATACCTGTTTGAGCACTGGAGAAGGATTTTTTTTGTTTGGTTGCTTTTTGGGTTTTCTTGGGGGTTGGGTTTTTGGGGTTGGAAGTTTTTTTTAGTTTTTGATTAGTTCCATGAATCTGTTATTATTTCTTAGTCCTACCTATCCTATTGGAAGGATATCCCTAGGTGGACTAGATAATGAACTACTCTAGAAAAGTCGCAGCTTCGATCTTAATGAAATTACAATGGCTTAGTTGTGGGGACTTGAAAGTGTGTCCATTTGCACCTCCTAGGGCATACATCACCATAGTCTACTCTCTCCCAGTTACAACTGACTGCAGACTACAGAGAGAACACAGGCAAGAACAAAGTGGCAGAGGCTTATACTACATTTGAAAACTGCTTGGGAGGAGAAAAACTATTATAAAGTGAATAGAAGAATAAAGACAATTGTGGCCTTCACTAACCAACTGCTAGTCCTGCAATTAGCGCACAACGAACACGGCAGAATATTTTCCTTATTTCCTTTAGCTCTTGCTAAATAGAAGCTCTACACCTTCAAGCTGTCCAGAAAATTTACCTGCCTGCCTGTGGTCCCACCACACACAAGCCTTGGCAATTAAGTTATGAGTACTGAGTGGTTAATAATTTCTGACAATCCACAACCTCAAGGACGATAAGCCTAATGAATCAGTGAATTGTCAAAATGTTGGGGATATAACATATTCTGGAAAAGAAGTCAAACAAAACAGTTCTTAGCCATGCATTTCATGTTTTTTATTGTGTTTTCACCACTTTGCATTTCAACATGTGTAAAAGTTTCTAATAACCATTTATTTATTTAATTCCGCTGTTTGCCATGGTTTCTGCTCTGCACACTCCTTTCCCTTTCACTTCGAACGGAACTCCTTTGTATGTAGCAACACACTGGTCATTGGTATGAAGATCAGGCTGGATTTGCTCCCAAATCTTCTTCTTTGGGTTAAGTTCCTTCTCAGGATCTCCTGTTTCAAAACAAAGAATAACCTCATAGCACGCAACTCAGAGCAAGAGCTCCATGTACTTACACATCCATGACAGCCCATGTAGTATCACTCCACACACTCTGAAGGGAAAAAATCCCCAATATTCCTTTTGCTTCTCAAAATGAAAATTTTGATTGGAATTAGGAGTTGTCTAGGAAATATCTCCAGAACCTCTCTGAAAAGGAGGATCTTTCAAGCTAAAAAGGTTGTATCAGACATAACATTAATAATTATCTTTATATAATATTTATAATTAATATTAAATAGAGGAAGAAATTTAAATACTTTAATTACTTAAATAATTACACCATTAATTTTTTTTTAATGTTTAGAGCTAATTGTGCGTTTTCACAAAAATAAATTAGCTTAATGCTCAGGTTCATGAACAAAGGGAAACTTGGATTTAGACCACAGTGAATGCATACAAACCAATAAAACCATTAAACAGAATGTTAAGTGATTCATTGTACATTTTCCTTCCCCTCCTCAAATACAAAAAGCACATGATTTTTTTTTTCAGTATGAATACCTCCTGACTTTTATTATAAAAAACACGCTTTGGATGTTAATAAGTTTCTTTGGAATCCCACGTCAAGTTCCCTTGGGATCTGTGGTGAGCTCATATTAGATTAGCATAGGCACCAACTTTAAATACTACCAGAGCTTTAGGCTGTGCATTTTCCTATGCCTTCTCCTCACTGCATTCCTTCTTCCCAGAAAATATTCTTTATAAGAGTTTCTATAAATAAAATAACGGTTTTAATAGTTTAATCAGCTTTTCACTCTTTTTACCAAAAATGGGCCAAATAAGAGGTCCCAAATTTGCTACATGCCATTCCATCTTGCAGCTTTAATATTACAAAGAAGTTTCATAATAAGCAAGAAACTTCTCCACTTTGTAACAGCTCAATAACTACTGAAGGAATATATCTCAGCACAGCAAGGGGCAAAAGGACAGAGTGGTGTGTGACTTTACCTAATGCCACTTACCCCACAGTGCATTGTAACAATGCAGCTGAAGGAAAGCATCCATACACTTTTTGATCAAGCTTTTATTAAAGAAATCTGCTAACCACTGCACTCCAGCTTTATCACTTTTTATTATTTTAAAGTGATAGTAATTTACTAAATTGCTAGTGATTCTTAGACCTGAATGATAATTTAATTATATCATTTAAGTTACAGCTTTTTGGTTCCTGTGGCATCAAAGTATCTGATACACTGCTATCAGAAAAGAGATTTCAGTTAGCTATAAATCTTCAAGTATTATTGCTGTCTTAAGACAATTACTGTGTAGGAGATTATAGAATTTACACATTCATGATAGAACGATTCTTCTACAGTTTAAAAATCTGACCTTTTTCAGTGAAGATGGATAAAAATTTGATAAAGTACTTAACACAAAAAAAAGGCTCAAGAGATCTTGAAGATTCATGCACTGGGGTATAACACACTGTTAAAAATTCCACTGAGGGCAAAGACATCAAATAAATAAACAGAACAGTACTCCAGGCAACAGCATTCATTATTAAATCACTCCTCTGTAACACTCAAGATGGTTCTAGGTAAACACTCCAGTTACTACAGAAAAGAATTTAATTGGTTTGAGACAAGACACCTTTCATTTACTTTGACTAAAATGGTCAAAGAAAATTTGTCTGTATCTCATGAATATGTTGTATAATAGAGAGAGAAGACTTAAAAATAGCTCGATTCCAAGCTGCTTGATAGACAGCTGTGTGCATTTTAGAATTGCTTTATTGTTGCTGGTGGTGCTTCTGTTGCTTCACAGACTTCCATACTTCAAACTTAAATAAGACCCAGCTGTCCTTTCTATTTTAACTTCAAGGGCTCCAACCGAATCTTTATGCTTCACAATTAGTTTTTAAAACAAAAAAAATTGATCAGAATATAAATGGTTACAATTAAGCAGGGAAATTAAATGACATCTGACACAACAAGGAGCCTATCCTCCTGGTAACAGCATCAGGAAAGTGCCAGATGGTTTTTGAGGAGACAGAAGCAGCTAAGAAGCAGAAGGTTTTAACACAAAAAGGTGAACAGAAGATTCATGTTCAACCCCATTAAAAACTGAGAAAGTCTTCCAGTCTCCCAGTGAGTTTCCCCCTTAGTTTACAACAGCAACATTGAAAAGACAAGTACCCAACAAATAAATTTACAGAAGCAGATGTCACCATGATTTTGTAGGTCTCCATCTACCAGTCCCTTTTCTTGCATCTTCCTACTCAAGATAGCAAAATCACAAGTCTGAGAATTCTTTGAAATAGGTTCTATGTAAGAAGATTGATTACTCCTCTTTGTACTACTAAGCATTAGGTAAATTTTCAAAGTCAATGACTAGCTTAAATCTCATACCTACAAACTTTTCCAAGCAGCTCTTTATGAAGCATTAGAAAACAGTGCCACATTTCGGACTACAATCTACAGCCCTGGATATATACACCTTGCAAAGGGGTTGTAAAAACCAGGCACTTATCAGAGCCCCATGTCTTTGGCTCTCCATCAGAAGGAAACTCATACAATCCACACAAAATCTTGTCTCACTGGCTGCAAGGCATAACTTCAGAACTAGAACAACTTACATACTACCTTTAGCTTATTCTGTATCTTTTAAGGATCAAAATGTCAACACAGTGCCTGCATACCATAACATCTGGGAATAATTTCAGAACAAATATTTCTCCAACTGATTTGCTCTAGGAAAAGCTTTCTGCCACTGTAAAAAAGCCAAACAAATGGAGTGAAATAGTTCAATTATTTTGACAGAACTCACTTCATTAGTCATGTGCAAGAACAGATATGCTGGTGAACCGAAAATAGCACTACTACCAAATCTCACATTTTCAAATGCCAGGTATATGAAGCTATTTGAGATATAAGTTTGGAGGAAGGGTGTATCTTAGACAAAAGACACTCAACGTGGGTACAGGGTGTTTTTGAGGGGTGAGCTTGTACATAATTTTCTTTATGCATTAGAAGAGTTTCTTCTACAACTTGATGCTCTCTTGTACGTCCATTTCCACACAACAGAAAGCAGTACAAGTATATTTGTTACCTGTGATTCTCACAGGTAGAAAAGGTCCAACATTAATCCATCTTTACTCACTGTATGTGATAACAACTAGAAACCATGAGTGAGTACCCCTACAATTTAGTCAATGCAATTGTTGAAGCATTTAAGATTTCAGCATAGCTAGCTAATTCTGCATCTAAACTAGCAAGCTTAGTATACTTTTGATACAGGAAACTAAAACTAAAGAAAAAAAAATGCTGCCAGACTGATTTCCTTTCAAAACACAGCATTATTTTAAACTGTTTTCAATTGGAGCATTAAATCACAGTAAGCTGAGCTATTTTTCTGTTTCATAAAGCACCTAGATAGAGCATTGCTTCCTTTATCATATTTTAAACAAAACATATCTTTTTTTTAAAGCATCACAATTTCAGTGTCCAAAAGTATAAAAATATTTATACATATATATGTATTTCTGAAAGTTATTTCATGCAAATATGTTTAAGCATAGAGTTTGCCAAGATGTTCATAGATCAAAACTCTTCTGTACAGCTAGAAATTGTCAGAAGTACAATAGTTTAAAAAGGTTCATATGGCTCCATAGAGAAAATAAAAATTACACCATTTTCTCACATGTGAAAACCATCTTTTGAACAATACATTCATCCGAAGATGAATATTTCATTGATAAATGCACACACATGCATTTTCACCCAGTACGGGAAATATTGGAAGTTGGACCATGTTTTTCAAAGTTGAAGTGATGGAGTGATCCTGACCAGAAGAGCACTGTTCACCAAGACCTCTGTGATCCACTTAACTGACCCAACTAGATCAAGGCTTGGGCTGTGCTGTACAAATTCCTAAATTCCTAGGGTGCAGGATAAACCTAGGCAGGTGACTGTAAGAAAGGAGTCTACAGGCAGCTCCTATGTGGACCAGCAACTGAGCCACCTGTATGTCCTCACCTTTATGGAACAGGGCAGCATCAAGTTCTCACACAAACGTCCTCTATGACTGACCGCCACAATAAGTAAAAAAATATGGCAATAGCTCAAACACTGGAAAGGGAAGAAACTCTCCTTATGGACAGGGAGTGCACAGCATGCTGCATTACCATCATCTGTGCCATGCAAGATTATTTATACTAGTCTCTCAGACTCAGCTCTAATAAACAGCATTTTAAATGGCACTTGGAAGTATGAGTGCCTTTTTTACTGAGATCATAATGAACCAGCACTTCCTGATGAAAACACTCATAACCATTAAATAAATAACAAAATAACAGTGCTAACAAATACAGCAACAGAAGAAGCTGATCTGACTGTATCCCTTCCAGACTCAGAATAATGCACTGGCATTTAGGTAGGAAGGAAGCATTCATCAGCATGATAAATCTATGATGCTATATTTGAGTTCCCAATATGCAGTCAAAAATCAATCATTTTCATAGAGGTGGAAGAAATGGAAAAAAGGATGAAAAATCATCTTTTGATAAAGTTCAAATTTGGCAGAATTCTCATTTATATTCTGAAAAAAGCATGGATTTATTGATTTAGTTAAGTGGGGAAAAGTCCAATGTGTCTCTCTGGAAACCTAAAAAGACATTTTGGCCCACACAAACAAAAAAACCATGCTGTTTTGAATATTATGGGCTCCTCTCATGAATAGGAGACTTCCAACACTTTCTAACCCCTCCATCTCTTCTCAAAAAAAAAAAAATCTACCCAAAGTTCTGAAACTTTCATTACAGGGAGGAGCTGGAATTAGGAATTTAATACTTCATCACTTACACTGAGACACTGTGAAAGATGCTTTACATTTGCATGTCTAATTTGCCAACTACAAATATGTTTATCCATATATTTCAAAACTGAAATACTTATTGAGACTTAAAGAAATGGGGTATTTTACATGGAAGTTCTATACAACTTTATCAAGTTCAATTTCTTTTGACAGATGATAAAGTATTTTCAATCCTTTATTCACATAATATTAGCATGGTAATAAAAAACCCAACAAAATTAATTCAGAAAATTTCAACAAAAAACCCAACCAGCTTTAAAAAAGCTGTTTTATGTGCTTCAGCAGTGAGGTTACCTTGGCATATTTGTTTTTATTTTCCCAAATACCTACTTACCAGGAAAACCTTCAAAAGTGATTCTGTCCCCAGGTACTGCTCCAGGTGGGGGAGCCAGAATTTCCACTTTTTCTGGAGAGCTGGCACACATCACCATTGCTTGAGATACTACTCCTCTCATCTTTGCAGGTTTCAAGTTACAGAGTAGTATTGCCATCCGATTTTGCATCTGGGGGGAGGAAAACAGAAGGATGTGAGTACTTAAAATGCCATGTGGTTTTGGGGACTCCCATTATTTCATTACAATGAAAGAATTATAATGATGAGATCTTACCATGACAAGTGAAGCTTAAGAGAAGCATGTAGCAACAGATTCACAATTTTAATGCCTGGACACCAGTAAAATAACATTTAAGACCCTTCAGAGCTGGCCAGTGAATAAAGAATTAAATGGTGAAATGTGACATATTTATCATGCAAACATAAAATATGCAATTCAGAAAATTAAAAACTTGGCGAGGCATTTCACTTGCATTCCATCTTTGTTCATTAAAGGCCACCACTTCAATTCACCTTCAACACAGCACTATTAACCAAACAATTTTTATTTAATCATGATAATAATTTAATGAAGATAATACTAAAAAGAACAACAAAACCAGCCTACAAATTAGGCCCATAGGTAAATTTCAAACTGTAACCTGGAAGCTTAGAGGTCTTTTACATAAGCTCACTTGAATCTTAAATTTTATCTTGGTTAATCCAAATGCCTTGAGCTTTTTTAACCACTGAAAATGGTTGTATATACTCTACACTGAGTTTTTTAGGGCAAACCTCTAAAAGTACATTTCTCCATTTGTTGTTTTATTTTAATAATTACAATAGCAAACCAGGGAAAATATTCTTTGTTCAGAAAATCTACCACACTTTAGACTCTAGAAGAAAGCACACTTTCAAACTGAATAAAGATTAAACCCTGAACATTCTTAAGAGACAAAGTAAGGATGCCTTAATCCCCATGCTACTAGTGCACGTTACATATAATTATTTAATATTTCTAGATTTTGGTTTTTGTGCATCACAGTACAAACTTTGAACAAAACCTGCAGGATCAATATTAACAAAGCTCATATGATCAACCACCTCAAAAACTGTGTATTTTCTAAGGAGAACACCCTAAAAAGCAAAAAAATAAATAGCCAAAATGCAGCAGTAGATAAGAAAAAGTTATCTTGCATAAGTTTCAAGCCAGCCCATTGACTGAAAAATTCTCAAGTTATTGCTATGGAAATAAGTAGCACAAAACATGGTTGTAACAGGTCAGCAGCTGAAATGCAAGTTGTAGCACTATTAGCACTGAATAACAATCAATGAAATGCTCATTACTAGGTGGACATCCCAATAATATAGATAGAAAAGATTTCAAGGCATTTAAGTGCTAGAAAGGGTTTCTACTACAAAAATCAGAGTATATCATTCATAACAGATGTAACTGTAATGTATCCTCTTACAATGAATGGTTGTAGAATAGCATTTCTGGAGGATGATGGTGATCTTTTCTCTTCTTGTTAAGTTTAAGATACATTCCCTGCATTCCTGTTTTTCACTTCTGATCACTGACATGAGGTTCTCTTAGGTTAAAGAGGAGGAGGTGACAAAAAGTGACACTGGAGAATTGCCTGAATTTCAAGAACAATTGCCTGAAACAGGTATTGATGCTAGGAACACACAGAGATCCACTTCAAAAAGCCAAATGCAGTGGCAGAAAAGCTGTCAACTCCTTTTGACATTTCAGAAATTTCCCCAATTGTCCCCAACTCCCAAAAGAGCTCAGCAACGACGTGGTCCATCTCATGCTCAGATCCTTCCATATCCCTACTACTTGTGACACAACTGCTCATGACAATAGAGGTCCCAATTTCTAACGTGGCTCCGCCACTATGTGAACAAAAACACAGCATTCACATCTAAAGTGGGCATGCCAGAAGTTTTCACACCCATAAATAACTTGCACTGCATACTGAAATGTTAGTGAAGATACTGTGCTTCCTAACCAAAAGTAAAATCAGATGATACAAATACTACAGCCTCAAACACTGCTAAATTACCACATCAAACACCAAAATCATGAACAGCTGAATTTTTTGTGAAGAAATTTATGGCTATGGTCCTTGATCTGATGTATATATTTTTATTTCAATATATGGCAGTAGACACATGCCAGGCCTTCACATTTTTGAACACTTCAAAAAACACAAAAAGATGGAAGCTTGCCCCTAAGAATTTACTGTCTGAATAGAGACTTGCCAAAACCAAAAACAGACACGCAAACAAAAATGTTCTCAAAAAATGTTCAAGGATGATCCCTAATTCTCTGTTAATGAGTACTTCAAATTATTTTTCCATTCAGAAAGAAGGTCAAAGAGAAAAGACTCCTGCTGCCACTTCATTCTACACATGTCATGTTTGTAAGTCTATTTAGAATGGCTTTTAAGAGGTTTCCTTCTGCATGCTTTCTTGAAAGCAGACTGCTAAAAGCAAGCAAGTTGAGATTTTGCCCAGTGCAAATCCAGTAAGTGGATACCATCAGGTGATCAGTGCAGAGTAGTTACTGTATTCAGTTGGGGGTTTTTTGGTTCAGTAACTTTCTGTAGCATAAAAACAACAATCACAATTCTAACTGCTTCCTATGCTTGCAGTTCCATTGTGGGGACAGCGTGCAAATAAGGATTGAAAAGATATTTAAGAAAGTGGAGCTTTTTACGGACTAAGATCATTTCCTTCATGATCCATTTTGCAGTTGCTCTACACAGCACTGTTTTAAATGCCAAGCTTGCATTTGAATTTAGGAGCAGCCTTCAGTCAATTCCTCTCACCCTCTAGAAGAGGTGTGAAAGAAAAACTAAATCTTGAATTCTTAGGTTGTTCAAAGGCACCCATAAACCATCTGCGCCAAATACCAAAGTGTATCAACTTAAAAAAGCACAGACACAGATTCTATTCTGCACAAGGAAGTAAAAATATGCTTTTTGTATTCCCCTGTTTTTTAAGCTATTCATTGCCAGTTAACTTGGATTTACATGCTCTCTGCTTTACTTCATGCCAAATATTTCAACAGGCTATAAAAGAGAATTGGAAGGCAAAGGTTTCAAAAGTTTGGATCACACCAAAAAAGTTACTATGATTTCTCTACTACATAGTAGAAAACCTAAAGGAAGAGTAACATCTGTTTAGTTTAGGAGTCCAGCGTGTACCAATGGCAGAGAATTTGGAATAAGACCTCAGGATAGAAGCACTGCAATCAGAAACTGATTTGGGATAAGGGTACTTCTCTGGTTTCTGGCAAATGTTGTTAAGCATTACTTCCATCTGCATTTTATTTTTGTTTTCATGACTGTACAAATCTTTTAGCAGAATAAAAACATATCCTTTAAACAGATGAATGCCTTAAGATACTTTAGGAAAGGAACAGCTATCAGTAAATAATTTTGTGAATACCTTATCCAGAGGAACATGTTTCACTAAACCGCTGACAACAGTCCTTGGGCTTCCTTCACCAACATCCACTTGTTCCACATAGAGAGTGTCTGCATCTGGATGCTTTTCAGCAGTCATAATGCAGCCAACACGAAGATCCAGACGGGAAACATCTACAGGTTTTGCATCGCTACTTCCAGCAGCTGGCTGCTGTTTCTTCTCTTTCTTTTCACCTATTAGAAAACATTTTGTTCATGAAATAAACATTTTAAAAAGCACAACTAATGTATATGTCTTCTGCAAGGGAAAAGTGAGCTACAGTCTCAGAAATAAGCATAAATTCTGTGCAAAACACAAAAGAGTAAAGATTTAGCACCTCTGTTACCTGTTTCCAGTGGTAAGTCATCATACACACTTCAATTTACATCATTACCACAACTAATTACCACCTCCTGTTTGGAAAGTCACCCTGAATTTAAGTGCAGCTAACATTTCTAAAGTGACACACATACTCTGACAAAGGCCACATCAATAAGCCTGATCATCCCATTTCAATAATAAACAATTACCAGTAAGCCTTGCCATGGCATATAACTGGCAAAAGCGAACTAGGGACTCACAGTCCGTCAGGTTATGAGTGCTTATCAGTATTGCACAGAGCCAGGAGCTGTGAAGTCACTGTAACTGCACTGTTACAGCTGCAATGCAACCCTCCAAGATGACCTCAGCCAACATTCTGCACCTCCCAAACAGAACAGTGCATAAAAATGCTCATGGCTTATGACACCCTGATGTGGTGTCTTTTTCCCATGACCATCATACGTACAAGACGTACAGTATAAAACAAGAGTGAAGCAACACGTCCCATATTCAGCTGCTTATTTAAATCACAGAATCATAAAATATGCATTATTCCTTTCAGGATGAGCAAGTTACATCCAGTTTGAAGATAAGACTGTGCTGTTTAGGAGACATTCAATACTTGTTTAACAGCTATAATCTCTGGGAGATTAAAAAAGTCTAAGATGTGCTTATTTTAAATAAGCATATTCTGTTATTCTTTCATCCAAGATAACTTACACATTAATGTAAACTAAACTCCCTCCTTAAGAGAGGAAAAAAAGGAAAAGTGGACTCAATATGCAATTTGATTTCATTCAACAGTGTTCAAGTACAGGCCTGAAATTAAATGATACATTCAATAATAAAAAGGCAATTTTTTTTTAATATAAGCAACAGCTCTTCAAAAACATTTGTTCATTTATGATGAATGAAAAGCTTTATGGATTATGACTGGGTTTTTAATGTAATTGACAATTTGATTAATAAAATCAGTCACATATACAATAATATATAAGAAACTGGAAAAAAATCCCTATCAAAATAGATAACATATAATATCTAAGATCATTTGAAAGACCTGCTAAGTTTATCCTTGGTATAATTCCACGCTGTTCTCCATGACATTCCTCTACAAGAGAAATGAAGTCTTTCCTCAAAAGAGAACAAAGCAAATGTGTACATGGTGTGCATATACACAGACACATAGAAAAATATTCATTTCAATGGCACAGGCTAAAGAGAAAAATGCAATCCTCTGGCCAGTGTCAGAGTCAGTCCAGAATCAATATCCAGAGAAATCACACAGATGACGTTTGTAAGAAGTAGAACAAAGAATATGAGAATAACCAGAGAGGAAAGAGATGACATAGGTGACAGAAAGCAAAGGGATTTGAGATAGTCCATCACTTCATCAATTTCTAGACTTAAAAACAAATTTCACATATTGGTTACTTCAACTGTTAAATGCAATACCTTCAACAGATGCTGAACTCCACAGAAATAGCCTGTGCAGGGCCACTGAATACTTGAGAGAAAAAATGAATTGCCTGATAGGACATGTGGCCTCTGCTTTTGTATTTACAGCTCTGTGGAATATTAATGTATCAAAGGCTGAAATACGTCAAAAAATATAAAATAACTTATAAGTCTCTGTACAGCTCACCAGAAAAATAAGAGACAATGTACTATCCTAATATCCAAATTCTGAAAACCTGTATGAATCTAATCATAGCAAATTAATAATAATCTGCACAAGAGAATGATTGCAAAACACAGGTTCACAGGTTTAAGTTACAAGATTCACTTGCACAAAAGTACAGCTGTCCAACAGATATGCCCTTTTTTTTTGGTGGTGGTGGTTTTTTAAATGAGGCAGTGCAGTCACATTAAACAGAATTTGGCACGTATCCCATGCAAGGAAGAATCTGTAGCCTACCTGACAGCCTTCATTACCTTCTAGTACTTTCACAGTTTAAGAGCTAGCACATGACTCTTCCTACTGTAGCTGTATGAAAGCTCTTTTTTGTGCTCAAAATCATGCACTTGCATAAATTAAATACCTCAACTGTCTATCAGAGATAAGAAAAGTGAAGTACCTTTTTTTTCTACTTTTTCCTTCTTTTTCTTTTCTTCATCTTCACCTTTAATTTGACCTTTGGAACCAGAAGATGCTGTAACTGCTGTAGGTGGTGGAGCATTCTCTGAAAATGAAGCTGTGGAAACAGTTGTACCAGGAGGAACTGCAATCTGCTTTACTAAAAATCAAAACCACAAAAGTTAGGGGCAGTACCAGAACTTTGAACACTGACATTTTTAAGTGTACAACATAAATGGAAAAGCAGAGAGAACTGAAAATTTTGCTTAATATACTAAACCACAACTGCTGAGTAGTGAACCATATTACAAAACACATTTCAGAACTCAATCTACATATGGTTATCCTGATCAATTAAAACAAAGTGTTTGATTACACATTTTTTAAATGCAAAGAAGTGCTAAATACAGGAAAATATATAAGCTAAAAACATTTTTTTGTAGTTGATTTCAACGTCTAGTTATTTTTTCTACCAATTCCCTATTTCCCATTTGTTTAGTTTCAGTTTATAGCTACTAGCTCTTCTCATACTGGAGACTATTCCATAAATGAGTTATGGACAAAATAATTTTTATAGTATAATTAGATAGTCAACTCAACTCTGACAATTAACTTAGGAAACTGAGCCTGAATAAAACAAAATTACCTGTAGTCCTAACATGATCTGCTGATTTCTTACTTCCCTTCCCTAAATTCTGCATATTACTTTCAACAGGTGTTTTTAATCTGCTGATACAGAACTCTGGACATTGCACTATCAATCTTATTAGATAAAAGTGTAAAAAATCACCCCTCTTCTACATTCTGCTCTTCGAGAATCTCATCAAGGCTTAAAATCCAGTAATTGTACTGGGTAAGCATCATCAGTGTACTAGACAGTATCATCAAGGCTCCCTTTCCCAAGAAAGGATAGATGAGATTATCTTTTGAAGTTCCTTTCAATTCAGGCTGTTTTATCATAAACGACTGATAAATCCTTCTGGTGTCACCATCACAGAATTCTCCACTCTGCATACATGTTTTATTTTGCATTTCAGATATTTAGTAACTTTTCTGAAGAACTGCACTTTGTTAGTTGAAGCCTGTCCTCTTCAACACAGAAGTGATTTGCACAAATTATATTCTTAAAAACAACTTTCTAAGATCGTTTGAATATGAGATTTGTTGGATCAACAACCACTTTCTTGCTAGTTGAGGAAAGTCTTTGTTACTCAGGTTTTTGAAAAAGTATCTTGTTTTGAAAATATTTTGAAAAAATATCTAGGTATTTTTGATCTTCCGTGTCCATCTAATTTCTGTGCTCAACTATTTAGCCCTTTCAAAGCTAACAAACATCTATTTCCTTCAAGAAGAATTATATTAATTTAGTCCTACTACCACTTAGATGAACTAGCTAACTAAAGGAAGATGCACATCAAGCACTCCCTTTGCCATCTTGGACCAATATACCATGAGACCCCTCTCAAGCACAGCAGATTCTGTGAAATTTCCTACACCTGTCAAGAACTGCTGCAGACTAAGAGACAACAGAGAAGACAGCTAATGGTTTGGGTTAGTACATGAAAAGGCCTTATTGGCGTCCAAAGGAGAAAAAGAATTCTCTGTATTCACAACATGTCAGTCTTTTTGAAGACAGAATGTGCTTTTATACCAGTAAGGTATTCAGTACAGTTAAATGCTAGCATCCAGAAACACTGGATACTATCTTAAACAATTTACAATACGGACAGCATGGGTTAATAGCAATAACTGTTGTGGGCAGAACAAGATTTTTTGGCAATAATTTTAAAAGACAACACAGTGAATCTGAAACACTTCAGTTTTGGGGTTTTTTTTATCTTTTCTTTTTTAATATGAAGTATAAAATGATGGTACCAGCTGAACAGAACTACATAGAGGAGAGCAAAGAAAGAAGTCCAATGGAAGGCTGGTCTAAAGCATGGAATCATAAATTCAGAACACACTGTTTCTAAATTTACATTACCACAGCTTTCCTAGTAACTCCCTGACCATCTGTACTTTCCACTATGGCTTGATTTTTCCATAGTGATTTTTCAGTCATGCTAGATTAAATACTGAAAGTAGCAAGAAGAGTTAGACATGCAGGGATTTCTACAGCCTTACAGGCTATCATTGTCATCAGTGAGGTTCACGGCTTGTTATGAAAGGCACTGAACAAAAAAATACAAAGAACTAGTTCCATGTCTTATTAAGTTTAGTATATGGACCTGTCAGGCTTGCAGCTTGTTATTAAAATGTTGGATTCAAGTAACTTGTCATAGCCATAGAACCAGGGAAAATCCAGAATTTGTAAGAAATACCATAGAGTCATATACAGAACAATAAAAATCAAGAAGAATTAAGATAGTGTTGTGCTAACTACATCTATGTTGTATGAGAACAGCACATTTTTTCCCTACCTCCATTTCGAATTTCAGCCTGAATCAGCTCCTGTTTCAACCCTTCAATTTCTTTCTTCAGTTTAGCATTTTCTACACGGAGCTTCTTCTCTTCTCGGAGAGATGCCTGCAAGACTAGAGTTGACACAATCAAAATTCATCACTTTGGACACAGAGCTTTGTTTTTAAAGGAAAGTGAAACATGGTGAGCCAAACAGCACAAAAGTGAAAAGTTTCAAGGAGTATATCATCAGATATACATAGGAATTATTTCCTTTATTGTTGAAATAGCCAGTTTTACAATACTTATATAATCAAGTTGCCTCTCAATATACTGTCTTCCAGTCACCTAAACAGAATCACAAGAAAAAACTCCAAGAAACCTACAGAAAGACCTTGACAATGTTTGTAATACAGAGCACCTTTATGCTCTGTATATATGTACTTAACTATATAGTTAAGTACAAAATACCAAAGCTGAAGGTATGAAACTCTCGAGGGAATGCCATAGTTGTGAAAAATCAGTGATAAATTCAGGATGAGGCATAGTCTTGTATTCTTTCCAACTCCCTTACTCTCTTCAAATAGAATCATGTCCTATCAAATTTCCATAATTTGTGCATTAATTCTTCTTCATCCATACCTCTTCTATTTCAGAATAAGCAGCTTCAAAAAAAACCCCTAAAAAACCAACAAAACAAAACCCCAACAAAACCACAGGACAGTGAAGGTCTATTACAAGATTTATCTTGGAGAACTTGAAACATGCTTTAAAGGCTGACAGCACCAAATATTCTCGTTTTCTCCTATGTGCATTTACTGCTAACCATCTGGTTAAGAGGTTGAACATAAGATAGGTAAATCCTTACTGGCTTTTTCCTTGAGCAGGGCAACTTGTTGCTTGAGGTACTCAATAACTTGATCTGCCTCTGCACCCTTCTGCTCCAGTCTGTTCAGCACTGCATTGTTGGCTGCCATCTTTACCAAAAAACGGGATAAAAACCTAGACAAAAAACAGCCTAAAATCAATGACTTCTTAATGCAATAACACTGTTATCTCTTACCACATCAAGCAGTTCTCAAATCAGTTGCTGAATAAAAAATCTGCTAAGTGAAAAGCTGGGGTCCCACCACCCAACACAAAGCCCAAACAAAAAGCAACCTTAAACAGAATCTGATGTTTGACAGCTGCTTTCAAGTATTTTGGAAGAAAAGCTGTTTTTCTTCCCAGCTGCAGAAAATGTGTTCTTCCTTCATGAAACAGAAAAAAAAAAATCTACCTTCTCAGAAGGAAAGGTATGAATACATGGGGGGGGGAAGAGGAAGGAAATAAAAGGAAAAAGATTGGACAGGAAAACACTGTGTCCTAGGCTTAACTAAAATAAAATATATTAAGTGTATATCAAATTTTATTGAGACTAAGAAAAAAGAATCATCCCACAAAAATTTCCAAACTTTTCTAATAAATTTATTCAGAATATACTGAATACTTCAGCCATTGTGCTTCTGCATATATTAAGAATTTACTATTGTTTACATTTAATACTCATAATTTATGAATATTTTTACTTATCTCAGAAAAAACCCCAACTTTTATTACAGGTTAATACCTTCAGAGTTATTTTAGCACCAATTTCAATTGTTCAACTTTGCATCCACTGAAAAGAAAGGGCCAGTACACAGATAACAAAGAAGCAGGGAACACAAAAAAACAGCAAAGAACACAAATAAATGCTGTCTAACCCTCTTTTATGGTATTCACCATTAACTAATGTTTCACTAATGTTCCAGAAAGTAGCTATGCCTTGTGTACAGCCTTTATTTCTTGAAAGCAACCAAATCTGCCCTACCTTCCTTCACAGCAACATTTGTGTCTAAACACAAGAACTCAAACAGTGGCAACAGAATGAGGAAAAACAGTTACAATCACTCATACCTGCAGCAGACACTGCTTTTTCCCTCCCACTCAGCATCTAAATGAGGAAAGAATCTGTACTAACAGCTGCCTCATCTGTAAATCAAGAAAACAGGTGGGAAGAAAAGATCTTTACAAGCAATAGTGATTTAATTCCTGTGAGGTGATTTAATTCCTGTGAATTTGTCCATGAACTTCAAGAAATGAAAGAATTGGTAAGAAAATGGCAATCCAGGCACATGTATTGGCTCCTCAACTTTATCAAAATCCAAAAATGCCTTTTCTCCTATCAAATTGGCAGAAAACTTCTTATTTTATTCCAACACTATTGTAACACTATGATCTAAATCTGGTTTTAACATACAAATATTCCCTGTCGGGATATGCAACAAAAGTCATGCTGAAGACAAAAGAGATTAAAAATAACTGAAAGGTGAACAGCTACAATCATACTCATGCCAGGGTTAACATACTTGCCTCTACTGCACTCTAAAAATCAACACACATTTTATACCCGATGCTACGTTATACATAACTCAAATCTCCACAGGAATATATCTAAATAAATAAAAAATTAATAGTAAAAACTCTCAGAAAATTAACTACGATTATTCAGGAATAGTATATTCAAAAGTTTCCAAAGTAAAATTCACAAAGCCAGAGAGAGGCATAATAGTCAGACGATGCATGGGGTATCTTGCAAATGTGACGCATGAACCAACATCTTGCCTTCTTTACAATGCAACACTATCAAAACCTATTTTACACACAGTGTTTCACTTAAAGATGTGAGAGTATTATGGGCAACAGAATTTCCACTCATCCACACTAGATTTTTCTTTTAAAAGGAAGAAACTCTCTTGGAGCAAAGAACAGAAAAATCTCTCCAGGAAAACTAAATTATTATATTCAAATTAATATCTGCTAACAAGAAAATAATTTTGTTTTCATGGGTAAACTGAAAACAGAGAGTTTCAAAAAGGAAAACAGTTATTCCAGTAAGTTACTAATTGAGATGTCAAATGGAAACAGATATAAAAGTATTATGGCACAACACAGCATAATACAAAGCCTGGGATATTACTGTCTGCATACCAGTAAGATTTCTTGCAAGCTACAAATTCTCTCAGGGGAACACAATACTAACAGTGGAAACTTCGCCAACAACAACACAAATGCTACTAAAACTTCAAAGTGAATAGAGTTGGTACATTTTATACATTTTTAGCCAAGTTGGCTAATGAACTGAAGATCTGGAAATGAAGTTACATGATTAAAATTTTCCCACTTGTCAAATAAATTTCTGTAAAGCTAGTATTGTAACAATAACACAAAGGAAAAGGTATTTCCGATGCTAATATAAAAAGACAAGAGGCTGAAATAAACTGCTGCAGGAAGAAGCACAGGAACCCATAGAGCAGAGTGATAAAACTGTATCTAAAAAGGGCATGTTAAGGGAAAAAAGTAAGATTCACCCTGTATTATAGAATACAAAATGCACTAAAAATATCAGAACTACAACAATCAAAGGTTAAAGTCAATTTTCTTATTTTTTCACCTTTACCCTATTTTCTTTGCCCTCTACTATCCTGTCACCTTAACACAAAAAATTCTAAAACAACTTATTCTTATTGGTGATACACAAACTAAAAATTGGAAAGAAAATCAGAAATAATATAGCTTAAAAACCAGATCATAGCTCACTGCTGACCTGTTTAGGAGAAAATGTCCCAAAGCGCAACTGAAAGTAAAGTCACTTCATCCAATTGTGCCTAATGAGCTCCTTTCCCTTGTTTTGAAAAACTACTCTGGCATAGTTACATGCAGACATTCTGGAAAAGTCCTCCTGAAGTTGCTTGCTTGCTTAGCTAATGGAAACTGGTCTGAGATAAAGCTGCTGTGTTATTTGCAAGACACTCAGAACCTCTCCAAAACCCATCTGCTCCACTCAATGGAACTCAGTCTTGAAATGAAAGACTCAAGCCGTACAGTTATTCATTAGATTACACATCAACACATGAGAGCTGTTCAATTTCTCATCATTCTACCTGCTGACTAAGAGTTGCCTATCTTTTTTTAAATTCAAAGCACTGCCTGCTGTTGTCTTCTAAGTAGCTGCAGTACCCTCACAGAAGAAAATAGGCACTATCCTACTTAGTTGCTCAAAAACAACTAGTGTTGAAGTAGAAGTCCTCAAAGTGGCAATCTCTCTTTAATAAATCTAGACTTTTCATATAGTACAAATTACCCCCCAATTTTAACATGTTTTACAAATACTTTATCAACATTGTCCTCAACCTTAGAATATATCCAAGTGAAAAACTGGACAAAAGACACTAGAAACATAAACCTGTAGCTTACTCTTCAATATTGCCTGTTGTTAAAAGCAAGAAAAAGCCAAAATCCCCATAAAATTAATGACAAAATTTAAAACATAAAACTCTAATGAGTTTTGGAATCTATCCATAGTCTGAACATGGAAGCAATTACTTTCCACTATTGGAAAAGCAATCATTAAACACAAAAACCAAAAGAAAACCATAAACAAACAAGCACAATATAAAGCAACACCTGAAATTGGAAAACAACCTACTCCTAAAGCCTAAAACAATTAGCTCTGAGCATTCCTTTTTCCAGCTGGAAGTTTTAGAAAGCTCAGTACTTTGAAGCTCTCAGTTTTTCTTGCAATGCTTGGCTAGTATCAACACACAAAGTAAGATTACAACTGCAGAAGATTTAACCACAAGTGCCTCCTTCTCCTCTCTTCCTCTCCCACATATACATTAATTCTTTTATAGTAAGAGAGTAAACCTTGACAGCCCACCACACCTGGACAGCATTCTCCTTTGCATGGAACTTTGCTCTCACCCATCGCTGCTCTTTGCTCTGTTTGCCATGGAGGAATCAAGTATTCCTACAGCAAAGCTAATTCTATTAATCTTTAACAAAGAGCAGGTAACAACCACACAATGGCCCAGGAAGCATTCTCTGTGAGTCCTACGTTTATGGTATGTTAATGAGTGGCTGCCAACCAAGACCTAAGATTTCATTTTCTTACTAGAGGAAAAAATTAAAGATCTGCAAAAAGATAGTTCGGCTCGAATGAGATGATCCATTCAAGCTAAACAGAACCAGCGGCTTATTCTAAAAGTTATCCACACCACAAAGGTAATATCTCCAGTGCTAACTAAAGTTCAATAATTTAAACTATATAAAAGTATTTAACGCTAATTCCTCTTCCTAAGCTTTTGGTCCTAAATCCCGAGCAGATCTCAAATTAAACTCTTTTTTCTTGCTTTGCAGGATTGTGGCCAACTTGTATAGCAAAGGATTCTACTTTTTGTAAAAGACCAAGTACCAACAATCACTTTGTTTCAGCAAGAAGTGTGTTCAAAGTCTTCTATTTGAGCATCTTTTCTGAGTATGGTCCTTTCTGGCAGATAATCTTAAAAAACCCCATAAATATAACAGAACATACCAGCTGTTTGCCAGATTCTGCTTTCCTGTGCTTTGCACTTCCAGGAACTGTGAGGATACAGTGAACCAGATTTGAAAATCTCACATCACACCTTTTTATTCTGCAAGGCAAGGAATAACACCGATCAAAACAGAAGGCAGACCAGAAATATGTTTTCTTTGGCCGAATCAAAGTATCATTGCAACTGGGCAACTGTTGTAACTCATCTCACCTTTTTCATCTTGGAGAATTGAGATCTATGCTTTATAAATCAATTTTTCCTTAAAGGTTTCTCCTATTTTCTGATAAAATGTTCAAGGCCTGATGTCAGCATCTCTGCCTAAGATTTAGAATACCTGATTTGATCATTTCACTTTTTTGGTAAAAAAATTTAAGGTCTAATTTTCAAACCTCTGAAAATTTAAGCTCCATAAAAAAATTCAAGCCAAAACACAGGAGAGCTACAATTAATTAGTTTTGAGATCAATCTTAGTTTTGACTTTATCATCCCCACACTTCACTCAAAGAAATGCGAAGAAAGTCAGCAGCAGTTCTCCATTTGTCTTAGGGAAGCAATGGCCTGAAACACTTTGTTACAAATTTTCAATTAAACAGTTCTGTTGCTAGGACATTTTGGAAATTTGGGTATATTTAGTAAGTCTCATGCACTTACACCCATCACCACCACAAAAGGTTGGGTATTTCACTGGTTTTATAACTGTTATATGTTGTGAAATACAATCGTGGCTTTTATACCCATATATGCCTTCTCAGGAACTGAAGTTCCAAAAGATCATGTGATTCCAGGCTTTAACAGACAGAAAATAATCAGATTTATTTATTGGAAATGCAGGTTTTCCACGGTTTTATGTGTGTAAAAATATAATTCCTCAATAAAAAAAATTCTTCAATTAAAAAAAAAATTCTCAATCAAAAAAAAACAACTATGGAGCTGTTCACAGTTTCAAAAAAATGTGCCTTTTAAACCAATACACAAATAGGCAAAGGTATCAATAACAAACAATATAATGCTAAAAAAACAGAAGAATTTTAAGTATTAGGCACTTCTGCATTGCATCACTATCAAACCCACTGTTTCCTGTTGCTATAATGGAGCAAAAACAGACATTGTGCACTTCCACTTAAATACCATTTCAAGCACACTTGAGGAATGCATATATCAGTGAAGATTTAACTACCAGCTCATCTCTTTCACAATTAAGTTTATTGTTGGCTCTGTAAGGGAAGAATGTATGTTTCCTGAATAGTACAAAGTTCACACATCTAAAAATACAATCCAAGGCCTTAAGCAAACATGTGTAAGTGTTCAAAATGTAGATGCTCACCCAGGTCCTTTTCCACATACAGCAAAGGACACCTATAAAAACATTTTTGGCAGAACAGCAAACACTTAAAAAGCAACAGCAAAATTAAAAAAAAAAGAACAAACAAAACCCTAGCCAAACAAAAAACCCACAAAACAAAACAACCTCCAGAAAATATATAAACAAAAATCACCCCCAAAAGCAACTAAAACAATCCACAAAAAATTAAAAAGGTGAAAAAAATCAACAAAACAGAACAACTCTCAAATCCTCAAACTACAACTGGTTGGAGTTTTTTTCAAAATTTGAGCAGTATTGGTAAATTGCAGTATAAAAAGTGGAAACCTAGAAATTATCAAATGAATCATCATGGAACCTGATTTTTGACTCTCAGTACTGGACCAGTGATTCCCTGCCAGGTACTAAAGATTTGGGCATTATAAAAGATCAAATGAAATTTTAACTACTACCCTGGTATTTTTCTAAAAAAAGAATGGTCCTTTTAAAATGAACAAAATGAAATTACAGCCTAAAATGTTAAGAGAGTGCTACAAAGTATGGCAGCATAAGCTTTAGAGATTCATAACTGCAGAAAGACATTAGATTTCTTGTCTTTCTTTTTCCTCAAAATGTGACTGCTGTTAACTAGGGCTTTAAACAGTCAAACAACCCGTTTATTTTTTTCCTTTTAGCTCTTAAATGCAATTTATTATGTATTCCCTATCTATAAGCTTCCGTGTTGTCACTATTGAAAGGAATTTCCTAAGCACCAAATTAGTAGGCAAAGTTACACATTTTTGCTGTATGTTATTTCAACTCACTTTTCATCTTTGGCACTGAGAAAGTCAGAATAACTGCTTCGCAGATTTCCAAACGCCCCAAATGTCTAACACAGTCCATCCAAGTAGGAATGTCAGCTCTGTGGAATGATTTGCTAGCTCTGGAGACTACAGTCCAACCCTTCTGGCTGCCAGATAAATCAGGCTCAATCTCAGCTGCAGACAGGCCCTTTTAGTAGTCCTAAGAGCCTACCCCTCCCTATTTTAAAGGGCTGTAAATAGTAAAAACACAGAAAACTGAATCTTTGCATATTGAAAAACACTGCAGCATGAAAGAGATTTCTTAAACATATGATGGAACATCACAAAACAAAAGGCCCATCCACTGGTAGCAATTTTGAGGCAACAGAAGTTACTTAGTAATGACTATTTTTAAATGTGAAGACAAGTGTACCTTGAAAGGGAATGATGTACCAAAGTTACAAGCAAGTAGTAGCATTAATGAGACAGGCAAAATTCAAATCTATGAGAAGCAATGAATGAGGAAGTAAGGCAAACATTACAACATATAGCACAGAAGCATGAAATTGACTGGTCTAATTTGCATTAAAATGGATGTCTTGGATTGATATGGTAGAGATCATTAGAAACTCAACAGACAGAACTAAAAATCATTTTAGTATTTCGTTCAATTTGCATTTCAAGACTTTAGTTGATGCCACATTGTATTAATTAACTGCATCATACCTTAACACGCTACAGCTGCAACACTCAAAGTGTTAAGAGTACTTGCAGCTTCATTCACACCCCTGATGTAAACTTGTGCTAAATATCTATTCAGGGAGAAGTTTCTACTAAAGCTTGCCTCAGTCCAATTCTGAATCAACTTAGTATTCTTTCCCACTTCTGAGCTGACACTCCAAGGACTAAACAAAGCAGAGACACAATCATCCTTAAGGAGTTCTGCCAGGTTAAGACGGCAGTCAAACATTTGGACACGGTCTGTAACAAAACTTACACCTTAATTTATTAATCTGAGCAGTCTCCCCGGTAATTGAACAGCCAAGGATGGCTCACAACACAGCTCAAGGAAAGCAATTTCTTTGTGCCGCTCGACTGAAGTCTCACCAGGTTCCACACCCACTGCATCTGCCAGGTCCCTGCAAGTGCCGTAGAGATTCATCTGGCTGTGCTTTGTAGTGCAGGCTGCAGTTTAAGTAGCAGCTCATAGGCCAAAACAGTTGGACAGCTTTATGTATTTTTCAGCAATGTTTATCTTTCGAATCCCACTGCATTAATATTTTAATAATACTATCAAAATCTTTCAGTAAATGATCACCATGTGCACAAGAAATCCCCACAATAAATCCCACGATGGAAAAGATGCAACACCCACAACACACTGCCTCATTTCTTTGACTCTAATCACCGATTTCCAAACCCAAAATACATGCAGGTCTTTGGAACAGAAAGCTTACATCAAAAACTGACAAGGTTTTTTGTTCTTTTTATTTTTCTTTCATTTTTGTTGGGATTTTTGTGCTTATACATAGATGTGTATGCACATACAAATAAAAATACATACATTAAAAAGTATTTGCTATTCATGTCTCAAAGTATCCTCATAAAACTTCCCTGACAGGTGATGAACTTTACAATTACAGACACACACATATGCCTATAAATCCAGAAATTTAAGACAACTCAGCTGCATCTGGACAAGTCTGCAAGGTCAGCATATGCCACAGGAACTCAAAGAATCTGTACTGTGGTTCACCCTCTAGGGTTTTACCGGGAAAGTAAAGTGAAAGCTTTAGATTACTGTTGTAACTACAGAGTAAACTGCTCATAAATCAGAGAGAAGAATCAGAACTGCACTGAAATCTACCTGTTGATGCCAAGTAGAACAGTTTCTTAGGCATTTTACTGATTTCTGTAACTTCATCCTAAAAAAAAGGTGAACATTAATACTACTTCCTTAATTTAGAGCAAGTACAGCAGTTGTTAAAGAAAGGAAAAGAAAGAAAGCTGTTTATACTCTCTCCCTAAGAGAAGTCTCAGTTGAAATTTTTAAAATATCTCTCAAAATCTGGTGGTTTTCTTTTGGGTCTGCCACAACAATAAGGAGAAAAATCCTGGTCAAAAACCCTAGATGCTAAGAAGACACTTCAAAAATATCTTTTCCTTAGGAATTTGAAGTTTGGTAATAAGAACATCATTAAACAATGTATTTTATGACTGCAATAGTCTGCAAAATAATGGTATTAGTGAGGTAGTTCACAGGAACCTTGATCTCCCTGTTCAATTTCAGTTGCTAACACCCTTAATATCTGAAACTTGTCTGCTGGTTATCTTACATAGTCCAAGCGGGTTAAAAAATAACCTTGAAATTTACTACTTTACATTAGTATCAGCTTTTCTACTTGTAAAAGTAGTTTCTTGTAACACAGCTAAAGGAAAACAGGATTTAACCATCCAAATAAAACAAGTACTCAGGTTAAAAATAACCATTATTTACTCACAAAAAGCACCGTGCAAACCTCATGCAGATGATTTCAAAAGAATCAGTGTCCTCTAACTTCAGACACATTAGCAGCTGCTGGTATTTACTGAGGCAGAAACTTTAGGCATTCTTTATGTGGGCCAAATAAAACCTGAAGAAAAAACTGAAAATGTGCACGCTTGTGTCTACGTCTGTGTGTAATCAATGCAAGAATAAAGGCAAATATCTCTTAATGGGGAGCAACAAAGCTGTCAAACTAAATTTTCAGGGTAAGAGCAGTCTTTGAGGAACTTTAAGCCTGCAGCTGCAGCACCTTATTTACACAGAAAAAAAACCCTCCCCCACACATCACAAATAATTGTACTTTCCAATGTTGAATTTACATACGATGATACGTTAATCAAAACCTATAAAGATACTAATTAACCTGTGTAGAGAATTATTATTTATTGAGCTGTGGAATGAAAAGTCTAAATGAACTTTTTTATCTAAAGTGGGCTGACAACTAATACTCAGCAGCCAGAAGCAGTTTCATGTCACCTTAAAACCACGTGCCAGCAGTATCTACCACTTCTTTGTAGTTGTATGCAGAGAGAAGCACTTGGGGTTAACAGCTTTTAAAACTTCTACGATGAAAATTATTTCCCCTCTTTTAATGCCAATCTGTGCGGAGGAGAAAAAAAATTACAAAAGCAAACAAACTCTCAGTGCACTCATCTTGGATGTTGAGAGGGGATGTCAGCTATTAAGACTGATAGTCTCTGACAGAAGAATCCTCCAAGCAGCTTTTGGGGAATAGCCATTTTTCATTTATTCATTTCCAACTATAGAAACAAAAGAAGTATTAAGACAAGTTAGCTAAATTCTAATTTTGCTATGTTCCAAATTCTTCTATTAAAAATACATTAATTTTTAAACAATTATTTTAAACTGATGTATGTTAACATCTTCAAAAGCGCTAATTTGAAGGTAACTTTTCGGTAAAATGCAAAGAAAAAGATCTGTGTGTGCCTAGTTCTTATCACGAGCATTACTCTACTGAGGGTCATTTGGACATGAAATTACTTATCCACTGTGATGCAGCAAGGGTAACTGAACCCCTAAGAAAAGATTAATTTCCCTGGGGTACAATTCAGAGTCATATCCTAGTTGGCAACAGTGACTTCCTTAGTGTGCGACTGTTACCAATTATTAGAGCCCTTGAAACAGAAGGTTTCAAACCTTACAGTAGGACTAGCACAGATGTGAACTTAGGGCCTTGCCTCCAGAGCAGCTGCCAGCAATCTAAATGCAATGCCTCTCGCATGCCATGCACCAGCCCCTGCACTCCTGGGGGAACAGCAGTCCCCAGCTGCCCCGGACAAATGAGCTGCTGAAATGATCTGTCCACTTATCTTCAGAGACTGAAACAAGACGCCACTACAAAGCTGTATATTAAAATGTAACTGAGAAACACTCAGGGATAGAAATCAGATCCAATAGCCATGGATAGTTTCTGAGAGAGGGTCCTGAAGTCACAGACCAAGCTTTACACTATTAATTCATACTCAGCTATGTTAGGAAAGCTCCTGATGAGAAGGAAATGGAAATAGAAGTCTTCCATAATAGGTAACTTTATGCCAAAAGATTGAAACAAATGACCTCAAGAAGACACGTGCTAACTTGAGGCAATTTTTGGTCATGTTTAATGCATTACCAGCTGCCAGGAATTCAATTTTCCCCTAATCCAGAATAGAATCCCAGTCAGTATTTCAGAATTCTGAGGAAATAATGAGTTCTACATGAATTGTGTTTAGCAGATGATGATTAAATATAGTACATGTTGCTTTCTAATATGAATGCTAGTTTAATCTTCACTCTCTACAGTTCAGGAATTCTAAGAGTTTCTAGGCTGTTAATTTATATAAAGTGGCATAAGAAGTTAAGATTTGAGAGTGGTGAGGCTGCCCAGAGATCTGCTTCATAAGCAACTGTTCCCTAGAAAGAACAGGAATCTGGCACACTGAACTCTGTAATCAAGACTGACAGCGACTGCCATGCCTAAAACCAGTTACAACTGCCCAGAAATTTCTAACAATATTGAACTTAAAAGCATTGGCCAGAAGCACAGAGCATGCTCAGGCAAGAAACTTTTCCTATTTAAATGTAAACGTGGATGTTTGGAAAAGCTTAGGAAGACTCAAATGGACATGGGGACAATCTCAAAACATTTGGAGCCATCATGCTACCCAAGCCAACTAGCACATTTTCATTATGCTCAAAAAACCACTTTCTCTTGTTTCATCTGTCAAATCTATTCCATTGACTAGAACCACAGGGGCTGTATTTTCAGGAGGAAAAGGCATTCTTCCAATATGTTTCATGCTTGTTATGGACTTCACCATTAGAAAACTTTATGGCTCCAAAAACATAAGGCAACTAACGACTCCATCGATTAACACAACACTACACCACAAAAACTAGAGAACAGCTTCTCACCTGGGAGTCCATTACCCTGACACACCTGTCTGCTCCAGTTTAAAGAAGAAAAAGGTTCCAAATCCTAATTTCTCTAGAAAGCAAGGGCAAGGGACACAGGATGAAATAAGGGAGAAGCAAGACAGCAAAGGCCTGACCAGGCACATTTTATTATAGGTAAACTGCCTCAGCTGCTCAAGAAGCTGCCCAAGCAATACTCATGTTGAACTCATACATACTCAAGACCCCCTACAACTGGCACAGAGATTTGCTTTTGTTCAAATTCCCCTTTCCTGTCTCTCAACTTTTTCAAGACACTTCAAAGAAGATCAAAAAGCTTGAAAGAAGTGCAGTTGTTTAGTCTACAGAAGAGAAGATAAATGGGAGACCAAGTCTCGTTCTTCAAAGACAAAGCAAGTTGGTACGAGAATGGGACTAAACTGTTCACCAGGTCTGATGCAGACATGAAAAAGAAAGCAAGGTTTAAGTTTTGGAAAACTTTCAAGTAAGAGTAATAGACTGAACAGGCTGCCTTTGGAGGCTGTGGAATATCCATCACTGGAAGGTTTTAAAAACAGGCTAGGCAAACATCTGTCAGAAGTGATTAAGTTACAGTAGACAAGAAGATCTTTTGCTCCTCTTCTGCTAAGGTCTTTTTGCAACACCCAGTGTTACAAAGCCAATCACATTTCTGTCTTTTACATGTCTGTGTTTCATTTAACTTTAAAAACCATGCAGTAAAACCTGCCCTTCTGTGATATTTCCACATATTCAAGTGTGTTTATTTGGGACAACATAATAGATATCAAAGATTTGTTAAGGGTGAAAGCAGGATAAAGAAACCACCTGTGAAGTAAAATAACAATGTATTAAATTTACACTCACTCTGAATAAACTGACCTCTAACATCATACTGCAGACAGCATTGCATCTTTTTGTCCTCCAGGAGAAAAAATTGTTCAACTGATGACTTACTGATCTGCAATCACTTTAAAATGCTCCTTAAAGGATTTTTTTAAAAGAAAGCACTTTTCCCCAAGCACAAAGAAATATAAAATTAAATATTACAAAATATTAATCGCAAAAAGACAGAAGAAGGCTGCTCTGAGAAGTATCCAAATCTTTTTAAAACTACACTAAATTATGAGTAAGGATGGCTTCCATCACACTGGAGGGAAAAAAACCATCAGAGACCTTTTTCCTCCCCCTGCTGTTTAATATGAATGTAACCATGGAAATGAAAAATAAACATTGATTTCCTCTCACCCCCAGCATGACAGGAAATCTACCAGTGGAAATGTTTCTTGGTAAAGGTAAGAACCGTGCAGGTAACTGTTCAGAGGAACACAGGTTTCTGGGGGTCTCTGACATCAGTTGACATATGATGTCAGTTTCTGGGACTGACATCATATACCTCATACCACCGTGAGAAGGAAGAGGAGCTGTTTGCTTTGCTCACACCTGATGTTCTTATCAGCTGCCCTCTGTGCTGACTCCTCACTTTTGTCTGTGTTGGCAGGCATTTGACATTCTTTAGGTTTTACATAACACTCCCTTAGAAGAGACAAACACGAATTAATAGCTGTGACATAAAGCAATCAGATCATAATCAGGAAAGTTAAAAAATATTATGAAATATTATGGTCAATACCAGATTTGTCTTTCTGCACACCTGACCAATCCTTCTAATGACAACTGTTTTACATTATTTTATTATATAGGTATTTCCCAAGTATGTTCATGGGGACTCTAAATCTGTGTGGGATTTGTAGGCACACAAGAACTCAATTCTTCTTTTCATTCTTGGTCTAGACAGGTCTGGGATAACATTTCTCTCCTATTTTGCCACTCAATACAAGTTTTTTCTTGTCAATTCAAGATCCACCCTTCAGTCTGATGTCAAGCTTTTTCAGAGTAACATGACATCCATAAAATTATTTTTTCTGTTTTGATAGGGAAAGGACAGGGAAGGTGAGAAACCAAGAGGATTAAGAAAAATCCATAGACTGTTTAGCCTTCCTTCGATAAAGAGGCTCTAGGTTACCTTGACACTATTAAATTCACACTAAATTAGAGTTACAACAACATCAAAGCTATATCATCATACCTTTCTGCATTAAATTTATTTTTCAGATTGTTTTCCCACTCAAATATGTTTCATTATCAGAAGTATCGAATCTTCAAGGCTCTAGGCAACTCGAGTCCTATTATTCCAATCTCACAGACTATTTTAAGATTTGCACAAATTTTTTTTAGCAAATATCCTTTTTCATTCGATACCACTTCCTTCACAGAATCCACTGCTTTCAGTCTGGAAAATGAGTTGTTCCCTTCTCTCCTTACATTTAAAGGTGCAAAAGAAACCAAAGATACCTAGAGCAATGTATGGGAAATATGCGTATAGTTACAACAGGAAAGAGACATTCTAGAGCACAAATTTGCTGAAACTAGTTTTAAGAATAATTTTTGCCTTCAGAATCTTGCACCTTCAGGATTCAGTGCTGCTAAAACATCAAGGCAACTCACAGATATATTGCTTAAAGTTTTCATAAGTCGAAATTACTGCAGTGGTAATGTATTAGTAACGAATGACAGGGTGGAAAGAATATATTATGATGAAGCTGTATTGATAAGCAATGACGCTCAAGGCTACAAAAATATACAACACTGCCACCCTGCAAAAATAAAACACCCCAAAACTAAGACCCCACCTTACCAACCATTTGTCAAAGTTGTTTCTGTTAGTCATTTCTGTGGCCTTATACCTTTTAGCAACATTCAGTATTAAAAGCTCAGGTTTCGGACTGTGGCTTTGCTTAATTTTATAGAATTTTGGCTTCCTTTTCAAGAGGTCTGCCAAAGGGTGTAATAAAATTTAAACATAACTGGAGAATACTGTAACAAGTGGATGCTAAGGACATACCAAATTGGGAAGCTGTATTTAACCCCTACTGCCTCACCTTATTGCAAATTTCATGTAAGTATCCTGAATCCCTGAACTATTTGTAAAAAGCAACGACTTTGCTTAAAAGAAAATAAAAACCTGAGTTAAAGGAACAGAAAGAGCAAGAAATGCAAGCATTACTCAGTTTGCAGTAGTCTTGCCTTTATTTAAACCCAGCTCAAAACCACTTATTGATGAGCCCCAGGGCCAGCACTACCTGATATATACAGTACTGATATATATATTGATTTAATACTGATAGATACCCCATATCTAAGTGCTTCAGGAACGTTGCCATACGCTGGGGGCTGTGGACTGGCAACATAACCATAACCTGCTCCCTGTAGACCCAGCGCACACATCCCTGAACAGAACACGTGCTGTATACTAAACCTTGTATCTCTACTGAGAACGGACCAAATACTGGGTTATACTCTGTTCTTCGCTCAAGGCTATGCAAAAGTATAGCAAACTTTATACAGGCAGCCAAAATGAGACAGCATCTACGTTTCCTTCAGTAACAGCAAATACCAGTGGATACTCAGTGCTAATTTCCAGCCTAACACAGCATCTTCTTCTTGCACAGCCCACCACCCCAAGCCGCGTTCAAACCCTCATTCCAGTGATTAAATAAAAGACCACAGCCGCTTTGAGATGAACCACTTCACGTGCGGCCGCGTCCTCCACGCGAAGCGCGGGATCTGAATTTGCAACGCCGCCCTACAGCTAAAGGGCACGTCGAGCGCTGCGATAAAATTCCTGGTAGGAACTGAACCACGACTGTAACGCCGCTGCCCGCGGCCGGCGGCTCTGATCCTGCCCCTCCGCCGCGGAGTGCTCCCTCCCTACGACCACCGCCACAGGGCATCCCCGCTCCACCCGACCCGGGATGGGCAGGCGGCTCGCAGCAAATTAGGAAGGAAGAATCAGCGGGGCCCCGCCCGGCTCCCACCCACCCCGGGGAGCACGGCCCGGCCCGCGGGGCAGCCCCAGGGCACCCATGGCGCCTTTCCCCGGCGGCTGGCGAGGGAGCACAGAGAAGAGGCCTGGCGGGGGCACCGGAGCGTGGAGAAGGGCATCGAGAGCGCGGCGAGGGCAGAGCCCGCCCGGCCGAGCCCGCGGCCCCGCCGGGACACTCACATGAACCGAGGAGCCGCCGCCGCTGCCCGCCCGGGCAAGAAGGACCCGCTCCCGGGGCTGGTCCAGCGAGCGCCTGACGTTTGCAAGCAGGCGCCCGGGAAAGCCTCGCTCCCCCCAGCAAGCCCAGGGCTTAGACGCCCAACGCGTCGTTCCCAGAGCACTAACAGAGCACGCACACACACGGAGAGAAGGGTGTTAAACTCTCGCTCTTCTTTATTTATTTTGTTTGTTTGTTTGTTTATGTTGGGGGGTTGTTTTTTTTAAATAACCCGAAAAAAAGGGAAGCTCAGGCACTGTGCCGGTCGCCCCTATGGCCCTATAGCGAGCGGCTGGCGGGGATGAGTGACGTCACTGGGGGCGGGGCGGGGGCGTGCGCGGCGGGGGCGGCGGCGCTCGCGCAGGTACCACCGGGTCATTTGGCTGTCCCCTTCCCGTCCGTCCTCATCCTCATCCCCTTCCCCATCCCTTGCCTTCTTCCCCATCCCTCTTCCCCCTTCCGCAGCTCCTTTCCCATCCCCTTTCTCATCTCCTTACTCTTCTCCTTGCTCCTTCCGCTTGCCCATTCCCATCCCCTTCCCGGTGCCCCTCTCTTTCCCCAGGGGGTCTCCGGGCTGTGAGTCTGTAGCAGCCCAGGGGTCATCAGGGTCCCCGGCATTTCTATGAGTCATTTAGAGAACCGGGTAAAATCATTTGTCTTGTGCCAGGTTTAGTTCCTGAACAGACCTGTGTATTGAATAAATCAAATGGGACAACCCCCAGTTTAGGTCTTTATTAAAACACTGATGTAGCAGAATTTAGCTTTCTTTCTGCATTTTAATAAACTTTGTGAAATCACTCAGTTTCAGGGTTTTTTGTGAAGTAGCGACACTAGTTAGAATTGTATATTCTATTTCAGTTATTTTATCGAATTAATAATTACTGTAGTTGTAGCGGGAATATTTTAAGACTTAAGAGCAAAATTATTTTGTGAAAGAATTTTTTCCTATGAAATGGCCCACTTTGTTTAGCATACCATGATTTAATGAAAAAGTGTAAGTATAAGCTATTTAGGCTATCTGCTGTCCTGGAATTGCTCTCAATTGCTTTAAAAACAATTTAATAACAGTATAATTATGTTTTAATTCAGAAAAGCTGCTTTCATTAGGTAAGGGATATTTACACCTGGGTACTCAGGAGGCATTTAACTAAGTAGCCACTTTAAGTTACTGATGGGGCTACTTGCCATTATTTCTGCATGTGGATGCTTTAGGAGTTCATAGAAGTGTTTCACTGGATGGACCCATTCAGGCTGGTCTCTGTGTATGTGCAGTGTTTGCTTCTGAGAATCAGATTTATTATGTTCTGACTTTTTTTTTTTGCTAAGCCAAATTTCTAAGGGTCTCTTAACTTAGTCACCTTAGCACTGCTGAAGTGAAGAAGTTGTAAATGATGGTTATAGAAAAGGCTGACTTCTGAATAAAAGACGTTTGTTCTCTGAAGGCAGTAGCTGTCCGGAGGAGCAAATAAATTTCTCAATAGATGGAGTTCTGCTTTGTATTTTATTTCTCATTTTTGGACATAAAAGCTACCTAGTGCAAGATTTTCAAAATAGTGTTAATCTGAATTTTGAGCAGGAATTTCTAAAGGTTGTTGTTTGTTTTTTTTCCTGATTTTGCGGAGAATGTTGGTGAGTGTTTTTGTGTACTATAAAGGTTTCTAAGGGGGACTGGGGGGAAGATGGGAAGCTAGAGAAGATCGTTCAGAGGTGAGATGCAACAAATCCTGTTCTGGACTTCTTTATGCTGGGCACATTTCACAGATGTGATAGACTGTCTCTCATAAATGCAATAAATGGTGCTTTGGAAACAGTGACTCAATAATTTTAGATGACACTAACAAGACAAGTCTTCACTTCCTCTTCCATCCTTGCTGTTTTGGATTATTGGAATTGAATTTACAGAATTCAATCCCAAAACTGAATTTGCATTGACTGGTTCTGGTGTCAGTTAAAATAACAAACCTTTCTTCTCTTCCTGTTTTTATTTCAAAGGGACAGGGAAGTTCTGCAGGATATAATTAATGTCTTCAAATCATAAAATTAATGCAGAATGCATCTTTTCTATATAGTAAAAGTAAGTTTGAGGTGTAAAATTGTGTGTATTGAAGTAAGAACAATGTGTAGCACTCTTCTGTGTTTATAGTTCTGCCAGACAAACAAACAAACCCCCTCAATTTAAAAATAGTCAGAGAAGAGCTTTTTTCAGATGAACTTTTGAAATATCTATAACCATTCTATTTGAATTTAGAAATGTCAGTAAATTACTAGAGAAATGTGGAGATTGAAAATATTTGTATAAAACCTCCCTTTCCTTTAAGCTGTAATATGTGTCCCTTTCTAAAGGTGATGGAAGGCTTATGTTTGGGGTTACATGTTTTATTTTTCAACTCGGTCTCTGGAATTTATGTAAATTGAGAATCAATGAGAGATCAGTTTGACTGTGAGGGTGAAATTGACAGAAGTGGCTTCTTTCCATCATCAGAGAAAACTTTTTCCATTGCTTTCATGGATTCCCTGTAATAAACTCTGTACTAAGAGAAAGTGTTTTATTGCATACCCCTTAAAACTCTTTATTGATTCCTTTGGGTGGGTGACAGGAAAGGTTGTTTGCTTATCTCATGTCTTGCTTTTTGCCCATCTGGTTTCCAACCAAAGGAGGCAAGTGATAAATGTGCAATTGCCTACCTGAATACATTGCAGGTGCTGTAATTCCTCCTTGTAAGCCGAGTGATCTAGAGTGCAAGGAGAGTTTAATCACTTAAAATGTTTATTGAGTTGATGGTATTTAACAATTCTTTTTATTAAACTTCCTTTCTAAGTGTCAGCTGAATGCAGGTACAAGGTATTAGACAAGTATTATCTAACAATATTTTTCTACAGTAAAAATTAGAACATTTTACCTTAGTAAATGTATTGTACACTGCATATTTACCTTCTTAGAGACATAATGCATCTTGCTGCTAGGCATAATTCTTACTCCCCTCCACTCTGATCATAAATAATGGTTTTCTTTTATTTTAGAGCCAACATTAGAAGACTATTGTGCCAAGCAGGATTATAATTGAATCTGTAAACTAAGCTTTTTTTTCTACATGTTTAATATATTTTCTTTCTGATGTTGAGTAATTTATTGGGCAGGCTTGATGTTTTTACAGGAATGGGGGTTCTTATAAATGCGCAGTTGAAGATTTCCAATTGGAACCTGCTGCATGCCAGTAAATCTTTGTGCTTGCACTCTGTCCAATTGATGGCTTTCCAGTGGAAAATTCTAACTGTAATGTGCATTGTTCACATCCTAAAATAAATCATCTGCAAAAAAGTATGAAATATTCATGAGATATGAAAGTATTGTATCTTTACAAATAAGACTTTTAATGCAAATACTAGTATAAATATTCCAATGCTCAAAGCTGGTTTGGATTTTTCTTCCTTTTTTAAGTTTGATTCCTTAACACTGTACATTCATATTCAATATGATTATATTTATTAGAATGTTAAAGTACATATCTCATGTCTGTGTTTCTTTGAGGAAAAAACCACAAATGAGATGAGTCTTTTTTATTTGCTTTGCATTCTATGTTGGACTGTGTAAGTTGAAACAGAAGGTATCTTTCATGGTATCCATTTATACAGACTTAGTAAATATGTTTAGTACATAAGGATCTTTGTGCCGCCTGTATGGAGTTGCCCTCAGTTGGGAGTCGCAGATAAATTTAGTAGTTTTTACTGGGAATTTTGTGCTTTGAACAAGATTGTTCCCATAAAGAATAATTTTGAGACACCAAATGATTAAGACTTCTGTTTCTCCTGTGTGACTTCCTGAGGAAAAAAAAGCATCTTAATAGCATTATTAGTAAACAACTAGTAACCTGAGTCTGTATCTTTTGCTGATAAATTTTAACTCTGTGTTCTCTGTTTAAGGAACACAAATTGCTCTGAAGGGTTTAAGACTGTGAGAAAAAGATGTTTCCTTTAAAAGACACTGTGATGGGTGCCTCCACCTTCTTTGCCTCCGCTCTGCCACATGATGTCTGTGGAAGTAATGGCCTCCCTCTAACACCTAACTCCATAAAAATTCTGGGGAGATTTCAAATCCTTAAAACAATCACCCATCCCAGACTTTGCCAGTACGTTGACATTACCAGAGGTAAACATGGTGAGTATCTGTTTAATAAGCAAATTTTTGGTATGATTACGGTTTTGGGTCTGGAGGAATTTTTAGCGACAATATATTTTAAGGTGACTGAGCAGAATACTGCCATCATAGCACCAGGAAGTGGCCAGTTTTCAGTCTCAAAATTCCTGAATACCTTTGCTATGACTGGCAGTATTGTTTCTTTTCTTTTGTTTCTTCTCTGTAGACTCAAAGCAGAGCTTAGTTCTCTGTCCTGTCTTCTTGTGTTACACTAACAGATAAAAGCTAAGAACGTCGTTCTTTATATACTTTAATAAACTTCCTGAGCTCAATGACTCTGCTGTATGTTTGTGTGGAATATGGAAATACATGTATTTTTGATGGTAAACTCCTACACCCATGTTCTACTCTTGTGAACATTTTCATGTGATGGTTAGGTTTCTTGTACTAGATTTGCAGCTGGTGTTGTCATCTCGTGTCCTGGCTGCAAGCTTCCTGTATTATTATCTTTTGATTTCTTTAAGATTCCTCCCACGAGTGGTTACTTTATTCTAGTAAGGGCTTGAAAGTCTTTTTTCAGTACCTGTTATGGCACTTATTGTTAGCTCAAATAAAACTTCAGTTGTTTCTGCTCTAGATATTCTGTTGCAAACTCAGCAGGACTACAGCACTTAATTTCCACAGAAAGGCTGCAACACCTGTGACAATTTAAGTCATTGCCACCTTTAACTTCTAAATCAACAGTGTTCTCATACAAAAATGCACTGTATGTATTTGATTAGCCACAGGGTCTCATAAAGTAGGGCAAGTCATTTTTTTCTCCTTTAGAATACAATATGATGGAATGTTTCAGATTTTTACAAAATTAAGATATTGCAAACTCCAGATACAAAAGTATTCAGTGTGTCAAGGAGTTCTTTATGTGTTTTCCTTTGCTCTCAAACATGTAATTTTTCACTTGTGCAGTCAGGAGGTCTAGAAAATGTAATAATTTTTATTTGTATTTACTAGTACTGCTTGAAACAAAACCTGGGATTTTCTTACAATATTGTTTGGGATGAAAGGTTAGGAAGTATTAACTAATATAACATTTAATAAATAAAAAAATAGTAAAACATGGCCTTTTTGATTACAAAGAGTAAATGACATCAAGATTTACGTGTGTGTATAAAAATGAAGAAAAAATAACTTCTTGAAGTAACTTGAAGGATAGTAAATAAAATGTCAACCATGAAGTCAGGAGAGTGCTCTCTTTTAACAATGGTTAGAATGGCAGCTAATAATTTTGATATGGGAAATTTGGGAGCGAATTTTATCATTTTGATACTGGCAGAACTTTCCATGTGTAAGTTCTATGCCTAATGATTTAATATTTGTGGGGTTCTGTTTGCAAATGTTTCTACTCTTGCAGAGAAATGTGAGAGCAGACTAGGAAAACAATGCAAAAATAAATTAGATGTATAAATTCCCCCACAAAAGACTTTCAAAGGGGGAATATAAAAATAAAAGAAAAACATTGAAATTAATTTCCTTTGTAAAATTAAACTTTTTAAAAATTTATGCTAGCATTGTAGAAGGCAATTTCAAAATTTTTTCTTCCAAAGCAAGTTTAAATGGTCTTTTGAATGGAAAAAGGAAAAACGGAGTTGAGTAACAAGCATTCCAGCTATAATGTGATGACTTGTGTTCCTCAGCTTTCCATATTTATCTTACTGTAACAGTCACGTTACAAAGACATTTGTAGTAGTTTAGTTTCATTTGATTTTTGAATGTGAACATTGACTGCTAGGTTACTGGAAGTAGCAAAACTGCTTTGGGAGTTTCCTCACATGCCCCTGTAACATCTTACACCTTTGTCTTTTCCTACCACATGGTTGTTGTCTTCAGTGTAACAATAATTTTGGTTTTCCCTCCATATTCAGAGCCAGCCCATCCACCCTCAGAACATGTGGAATCCCTGCAGCTCCACGTTGGGCAGGAGGTTCTAGCAATGAGCTCATTGGCCTGGCAGGACTGAAGCTCCAGTGCTCACCCTGAGTCCCTTTTCTCAAAGCTGGGCTTACTTTGAGTCTCTTCCCTCAACCCAGCCATGTATTTCTGCAAATTTATGTATACTTATCTTTGAGGACTCTGTTCTTCAGTTGAATCTGACTGACATTAGCTGAGGGCTTAAATATTTTTTAGGAGATTACTCTATGCATGGATGGTTGGATTGACAGTGCTTTGCATGAGGAAACTGGGAAGATAATTTTCTATATCTCACAAACAAAAAATAGTGGTGTTATCCATAAGTTGTACATCTTGTAGCATTTAATTATGTGTAATTTTCTGTACACTGTATATCAAAATACTTTTAACATCTGCCAAATAGGTAAAATGAGAAGTCTGTACTCTGGGAGTTTCATTTGGATTCCAGTGCTCTTATATTTTTTTGGTTTTTTTCGGATTAGAGAGACTGGTTGTGGCAGCTGAACACTGTGAGAAGAGTCTGGAAGATTTGCTTCGAGAAAGAAAACCTGTCAGGTGAGGTGTCAAGCTAACTCAAATCCACTCATCATTGTTTCACGTATCATCTGCGGCAAAATCCTGCACCATCTTTTAAGTTTACTGGCTTCTCTAAATGTTACTCTGTTAAAGTTTAACCTAAAAAGACATTGTTTAGCAGATAAAAATATGCATCCAAAGAGGGAGTACTAATTTCTGTGAAATTTTGTTATGGAGAGCTTGCTTACAATTTAAATACTTTGTAACTCATAAAATACTGTAGTTTTGGGGTTTCCTTTTAAAAATAAAATCAGTCCTATGACAGGATATGGAACTTTCTAAGAATTAATGTGAAGGTTAAGTCTGCTAGGTGATGAAATACAGCTTTCACTAGAACAGACAGAATTTGTTGTGTGTTTTCTATTTGTAGAAATCTATTAATTTATCATCTAGAAAGTGGACAAGATGTTAGATAATAGGCCCTGTGTTTGTGTTAGCGTTTTTGTGAACTTGAACTTGTATGATTGTGTGTTGCAGAGGGATGTAAGTTGAGGAACGTTAGGGAAATACAGCTTCCATTTTTTTTAAGGTAAAGATATATTAGGTGTAAAGGGTTTTCATGTGTGATATGTTATAGTTCTTCACACTGTTTTGCGTCAGGTTCCTGTTGTGCCAAGTTCCAGAAACAGTTAAAGCATCAGAAGCTCTTTTGGTTCCTTTTTAATTCAGTTCTCACGCAGTTCTTTGAGCATGTGTGTCTTGGTGTCAGATGAGAAGCAGCCCAGACTGCCTGCTTCCCTCTAGACTGTTTTGGAAAAAGCTTGCATGTAGCTATTTTAATTTGCTTGGAATGTCTTGATGCAGTATATTTATGTAGAGTCTCTGACAAAACTTGCTCAGATAGAAGATGTGGTCTATATGCACATCCATTATGCCCTTTTATACTAGCATGTCTTTTGTGGCCTCCAGAAGGATTTTTTTCGATCTTTTTAGATAGGTTGGTAAGGTATGCAACTTTGGGTGTTGGCATGCTGAAAGAAGTTACTTAGTTTGTGATATTACCTCAGCTCTTTGGGCTGTGGCTCTATTAAAAGTAGTTGCACAGAGCCTGGCTTTATTTTTTCCCTCATCTTCAGAGTTTTTACTGTCGTAATTTTTTCTACTCTATGATCTTTCTTTTAATGAGCCAGTTGGGATTTCTTCTGGAAGTTGTAGCATTTGAGGATAAGGGCTAAAATATAGCCTGTATGTATATCCATAGTTTTAAGAGACATTAGTGATTCATCTACTGTAAATTACAGCTTTTGCAGTAGTAGCTAAAGGATAAGTTATGTTCACTTCGAATGAAGTTTCTTGCAAGACTTACCTTTTCCTTTTCCTTTTATTTTTTTTTATGAAGACAGAATTTTTTATTCCTATGGAGACCCAGAAACTTCCAGAAATAAGTTGGGTGGACCAATTCCCAGTTATTGGTTATGTGATCTGTCTATATCAATTACCTTTGGAGGAAAAAGTTGTCTTTTTTATGAATTCTGATTGCACTGGTCAGTGATAGCATAGCTGGCTTCACATCCGGAGCTGATGTGTGTGCTATTGCAATTAATTTTTTTAACTGTTTATGGAATGTGAGAAACTGCTCTTCTGGTTTCTAGATTAATTTTCCTTATGCTTGCCAGTAACCTAAGTCCTTTGCACCTGAACCACAAGCTGATGTAAAATCTGCAGGAAATCTTCTATTATGTTAGTGTTGAAATTCAAGACATTACATTATGGACAGTCTATCTTTCTATACATTTTGGAAAACAGGCCATACAGCTGTTTGGTAGTTATTTGCAGTTAATCTTCACTGAAGTGATGCATCAGGTGTAGCATAAATTCCTTAATATATGAATGATATTTTAAAAAAAAGAAATGTAACAATGTTCTTTCTTCAATTAACTTCAGACTTTCCCCAGGTTTTCTAATTCTAATAAATCAGTTGCATATAAAGGCCAAATACTGGAAATTAGAGCTTCAAGTGTTTATCTGCTGAGTTCTGTCACAATGCAGGAAGTCATTTTACTGAGCGTACCACCAAACATTTGCTAGAAATTGGAGCTGTGACACATTCAAGAATTCATTCATTCATTACCTAACAATACTGTGTCAGCAGTCCCCAGGAATTGTCATTGTCCTCAAAGTTAACATGTTCAACTTCATTTTCAAAGATTAATGCAAGTAAGTGTTTGGTAATTTATGGCCAGATTATTTTCTGCTCTGAGTGTGGCATATTTGGGATCCTGGAATAAGTAACTTCTGCTGTAAAAACTCTTATTACGTAAATTTCAAGAACTCTCAAAGGGAGGAAATGAGTGTCAGCTTTTCACAATTCTTACCACAGGTAAGCAGGTACTGAAAGGGAATTTATCTTTTCAGAGGATAGCCATATGGACACAGTAACTGCAGTTAATGCTTCTAAAAGTGACATTAATCCCAATTTTCTTTACTGTGCTTCCATTGGGCATCACAGTAACAGCAGGGGAGCTCTTTTGGAGTTGTGTGCCACAGGAAATTCAGGCTGCAGCCATGGATAAGAGAATATGATAAGGGTAGGATAAGAATTTTAGTCATTGATATAGAATAAGAATTTTAGGCATCAATATCCCATTTTTCACCAGACTGCTGTTTACTGTCTCCTCTGTGAGAGATTGTAGTCTGGGTCATTGTTTCCTGTTTGCATATTCTCAATTTGGTGTCCCGTCTGTTGTTATGCTCACTGAAAGGATGCACTTAATTTCAGTTTATAACAGTCACACTTGTGCAAAATCAACTCTGAAGTATGTTCAGGAGTCAGTTAGGTGCTTAAAAGGCTGGAAATCTATGTACAGTCGCACAAAAATAGTAAATACCTGATTTAAGCTCACAATGGTTTATTGCTGCTCAGAGAGTTGAAAATGTGTCTCAGTCTAGCTGACTTCCTCTGTCTTCCTGAGCATACAAGGATTTTTTTCCTATGAATAAATTGAAAATAAGTCACAAAAAATTATGGTGGGTAGATGTTTTGTGCTTCAACAGTCTCAGTAAAGTGGCAATCAGAATTTTAGTTTTTCCAAGTTGGTAGTTGTAAGTGTTGCTACCAAAGACCAGAATGTAGGATGTACATTTATCTTTAAGGTTCTCCATCTTTTAAACACATTTCCAACTATTCCTTTGAGATACCTTTTCCAGACAGTGTTAAAGGAGTTATTTTCTCTGCTCCTGTGCTGTTATAAAAGGAGTTGTGAGCATTTCCTTTTCGGTCATGCTTCAAGTGTGTTTCTTCTTTGAAGAAGTTGGTCTGCACTTGTATTCATAACAATAAAAATGCCAACAAATACTGACATTCAGCAGACTTTTGGCACCTACAGTGCAGTTTCTGGATTGGTCTTCAATTTGTGGCTTGGACAGTCTAAGTCTATTCCTTTCTTCAATAAAATATAGTTGTCATATGTTTTGAAAGTCATGGTATTGAAAAACTACCAGTGAACCATCAGATACAAGGTATAGTTTGTTATACATGGAACATTTGATGGGAAGCAGACTGTGTCTGCAGCTGTTTACTAGTTTGGAGAAAACATGATCTGATGGATTCGGATGAGTACATTTTATTTGGCTACATTAAACAGTTGTCTGTTCACTGATTGGACTAGAGTTCTTTGTGCCATCAGTGGTGTTAGTGTGCCTTTGGCAAACTTGAAGTGAGACTGTGGTACAGAAGTTATTAGACGGGGAGGAAAACAATTTCTGAGTATCCAGGCATTCTTCAAAACTATTTGTAAAACAGGTGCAAGTCATCAAAAGGCCAAAGGTTTTACATGATTTGACTTGAAGAGCTGCATATGAGCAGAGCTTCATGGGATGAGTGTATTCTGCTTTGAATCAAGTCTGTATTGGAATTTCACATGAGAAATCCATATATCACAACAAGGCTGAATTTAGCAAGGATAAATTATCTAATAGTAAAATGAAGTAGCATTAATAAACAAACTTAAAGGTTGTTTGCTTTTTTTTCCCTAAGCGTGTGTGAAGTACTATAGTGTGGGCATTTAGTGTCTATAGACTTTACTTTCTTGATAATGCTTTACTTGGAAAGGTACGATGAAAGATTATCTGTTATTCTGAACTTCTTTCTATATTGTCCAATTATGCTTTTCTTCATACAGAAGTACTGGTTTATTTCTGTAAGTAATTTTTAGCTTGATGGCAAATCTTCCTGTAGCATTCCTTTTAGCATAAGTTGTCTCCTGTGATTGCCTTTACTCTCACAAGAAAACAATTGTTTGGAATGGAAAAGGGGTGCAGCTTACATACGGCATTAGAGATGAGCACTGTTGCTTGAGATAAACATTTGAGTGATCATTTTAGGTATGGAACCAAATTCTTTGCTTGCATAGTTGGTTGCACTGTTTAATGGCAGCACAGAGACATTTCAGAACACTTACCTGTTTCTTCCTTGTATGTGAAACATAACAGCGAGTGCACGCTTATTTCTTATCTTCTCTTCCAGGAAAAAAAAACAGGAAAAAGAGAATAGTGCAACTCTTTGAGATTATGATAGTATCTGCCTCTTGTTATTAAAATGTGGATATGATGGCTGTATATAGTTGTCGTGGTTTCAGCTAGGGTAGAGTTAATTTCCTTTCAGTAGTTGTTACAGTGCCATGTTTTGGATTCAGAATGAGAATGGTGTTGATAACATGCTGATGTTTTGGGGTTTTGCTTAGTCACGTTTACCCTGAGTCAAGAACATTTTTCCTTGGCTCATGCTCTGCCAGTGAAGAGGTGCACAAAAGAAACAGGGAAGGAGAAGAGCTGGGACAGGTGACCCAAACTGACCAGTGGGATATTCCCCACCACGTCATGCCCAGCATCAGCTGGGGGCAGTTCCTTGGAAGGGTGGCCAGCCTGGGTCTGGGAAGGGGGTCTGACGTGGTGAGCAATTGCATTGTGCATCACTGAGTTTTCTCATTTTATTACCAATATTATTATCATTTACCATTATTAATGTATTATACTTTATTGTCAATTATGACACTAATCTTATCTCAACCTACAAGTTTTACTTGGATTTTTCTTCCCAATTCACTGAGGTGGTGGGAGAGAGGGAGGTTGAGTAAGTGGCTGCATGGTGCTTAATTTCCAACTGGACTTAGACCATGACAATATAAAGTCTGTGACTGGGGAAAAAGTATATGATTATTTCAACCTTTTGTTCAACTGTGCATTTTCTGGAGTTCCTTGTAGACACTTCATACAGACTTCCGTGCTAAAAGAAGTATTAAAGATCATGAACAGAAGATGAGTTATGCTGAATTAATTGAGAACAAAAGTACTGGAGAGTCTACAGTTTCTAGTGAAAGAGGATGTTGAGTTTCAAACAGACAAAACACCATCCTCAGCAGGAGGGTGGCTTCATCCTGCAAAGATATTTCTGCAAGGAATTGTGTAAGGATCATGTTAAAATTCCATTCTGCATTAATGAGCAAATTACTACTAATGAGCTAATGGCTGAAAACCCAAATGTCACATTTGTACTATGAAAATCTTAAGGGATTTAAAGCACATTATTAATCCTAATGTTGATTTATGATAGTTGTGTTTAGCATAAAAATTGCTGTAGACTGTGAGAACAAGATGTGGTTAGTATATGGTGATTCTAACAAAATGCAGTGTTTGACACTTCATCCTGCTTCTAGAAAAAGGAAGAGTGAGCGCTTGTTAGATTTGCTTTATAGTGCATCTTTCTAGGAAGGGATTTTATTTTCCTACGTGCAGTTCTTGCTTTTGGACTACTGAACAATGTCTTCAGGGGAGCATTTGTTACTAATTAGGGATCAGACAGCTGGTTTATTTAGGTGCATTGATATGCTTGCAAACATCTCTAATGTCGTTGTGGTTTGAGATTTGTTTCTTCTGTGCATATGGATATTCTCTTCTTGTGTGTATAACTGAATAGGTACCAGGGCATTGGACATTGTTGTGATGGGACTGTTTAGAAGGCTGCAGATCAGACTAGTTTTAAGGTTTCATTCATTCATTAGCAGTATACATCTTGCTAAAAGTTAGCTCGTGCAAATTGTTACCCGTCACTCTGTACACGGAATCGATACTTACTGTAAATTAGCTGTGGGTATCCAATACCACAGAGCTGGTGCTGTACAGTCAACAGTGGCAGCTGTGGCCCTTGGTGGTTCTTAGAAGTCAAGGTGGTAAAGCTTGAGAGCTCTTCAAGTAAAGCATGATCTGATCTTTCTTCTACTATTATCTAATGCCTGATATTTTTCTGTAATCAGCACTATCCGGCCCCTGAAAAGTGTGATTTCCTGTACTTCCGGTAGTGCTTATTTTATGTTTTGCCAGTCATCCTTCCTATGTATTTGGGAGTATGTCCTGCATATTTAGAGTTGGTTCTGCTTCTCTTGCCCTTTAGTCTCGCAAATTTTGGTGTATGGATTTCTCCTACATGCCACTGCAGCCTTCTCTGCTTCCCTCTTTGGTGATCACATCTCTTGTCACTTTCAAGAAAATGTAATATTAATTGTATGGTGATTGATAAATTCGTAATTTATAGTCGCAGGCATCTGCTTTGTCTACATGTAAGTTTATGATTACCTCTCCAGATAGGTGTTTCCTGCCTGTTGTGATGATGTGTACTGGTTTATAGATCAAAGTGATGTACTTCCTAGCAGCTTTTGCAAGATTAGTTGTTAGCTATGAAATTCCTAGCAGCACCACTGCTTATTGGCCTAGTTGTAAAGTCCCTTTGATCACTTGAATTTGCAAGCTGTTCTTCTCTTGAAACTTCCCGTTCTGTTTCACTTTTTAGCAGTGTCTGTACCATTGATACAGGGATCCAGATTTTTTGAGCTGAACACCAAAACATATCTAGGCAGACTTTTCACCTTAGATATTTAGATGATTTTTAAAAAAAAATGTTATGGCCAAGTTATTTGTCAAATTAACACCCTTACAACATCTAGTTTACACAGAGTGTCTGGCTTTACAAGATCTGTGCAGTGTTGCAAGATTTGTTCAAAGCTTTGAAAGTTCTGTTGAAAATTTTTAAAACTAGGGAGAAGAGGTTTAATTAGGAAAGTGACTTGTTAATAATGCTTAATCCTCTCATAGAAATGCCTGCAGAAATTAATTAAAAAAAAATCCTGTCTGACTGCAAAGACAGCATTATTCATTGATAGCTAGTCATGATTTCTAGAGCTGTCAGTTCAGTTTATACTGCCACACAGCTGAAACAGCATTAACTGCATCAATAATTACCCTTCATTTTCAGCTTTTCTTTTGAAATTTTTCATTGATTGGGTTTTTCTAAACCACCTAGGGCACCACAGTAAAAATGAGGGAATCTATCTCCTTGTATGATGAGGTTAGGGACCCATCACTTCTCTTGCAGTGTGGAGGAGAAAGTCGGTATGGCTGTTGTTAAGTAAAATTGTATTCTTATTCCATAGATATAGGTCTTCCTTAAAAATAAAGTAAAATGTGCAGTCGTACATTATGACCACAAATGGGAGAAAGCACTCCTATGGTCTAAAAATGTCAGATTAGTACATTGCCTTCAGTTGCAGCAGGGAGAATTGATGGAGTATCAATTGCAATGTATGGCCTTTTAGAGGTGCATGCATTTGTTCAGAGGAGTCCAAAATAAAGTAGAAGATTTTTGGAGATCTGACTTCAATTGATCTTAATTCTGCTGCTTTATATGAGATCACTCCTTTCGGAGAAGAAGAGGAGAATGTGAGATGTGTAGTTTCCTCAATGACATTTTGGCCCTGTGACAAAAGTACATGTATATAATGCTATTGAAGCTACTTCTTTATTTATATTTTGAGGTCATTGTCTTCTTTGTTCCCTGTCAGATCTTGTTCTTTCATTGTCACCTGTGCATCTAGTTCTGTTATGTTACTCAGAGTGTATAGTCAGTGGTAAAAATGCTGAGTCTCTGATCAGGTTTTAAATCAGAGCTGCTTTACCTAATTTTTGTATCTAGTGATTGAAATAATTTATTTCATTGCAGTTTTTGGTCCAGTGTAAAGTGTCACTATTACATGTTTTACATATGAGCCAGCTGAGGCTAACATGCAAAAAAATACCTTTTTAGAAGTTAATCAGGGACAAGATCAAAACCTGGGAATGTAGATTGTCTTTCCTGTCTTGTTTATTAAACAGGCTGGCACTAGAAGTTACATTAAAATAGCACTTTATAAAGTGTACTTACTTTTCAAAATGACTTTTTTCATTTGCTCTCCCATTTTTTGGGATGAATGCTGGATGTACAAAAGTAATTAAGGTGCAATTAAGTTTGAAAATTTTTGGTTTATGACTTAAATCATTCAAAGGGATAATGATCTGAAAAATCAGCTGTCGGATAAAAAGTGTTGTATTCAATCTGTGCCTTCATCTATTTTTTATGGACTTTTATCTTACATTACAAGTTGAGACCTTCATAAAAGTGTAACATTACCTGTGTTGCTTTTAAAGTCATGCTTGCAGCTTAGAACTTTAAAAAAGGAATGAAAGGACTTTCTGAGTTTCCTCAGGTGAGCGATGAACTTGTTGAAGATATCCTGTGTGAAATAACCTTGTGCATAAGTTGGAGACTTCTGAGGACTCTGTCTATAAAATTCTTTTTTGTGTGTGTGTCTTATTCTCTGTTTGTTGCATTCCTTTCCAGTTCATTTCATTCTGGTAATGTGAATGCACTTCCAAGTAAATTGGCAGTGTTTACAATCTTGGTCCCCAGTGCCATTTTTTAATCAAACACATAATAAAGTGCTAAATAAACCATTCCCACCTGCATCAAACTCTTTATGTTCTGTATAGGGTATTTTGTAATTTATTTACCCAGGAAGACCCAATTTATCTGCACATCTGGTTTTCAACCCAGTTCTGCTTTTTATCCAGTTTTCCAGCTGGTTGATTGAGGAATAAGGAGGTCAGATGGCTTTCTTGAGGTCAGCGTAGTGATTGTCTCAGCTGGGATTATACCCAAACTTTATCCTTTGGTGAACTACTTGGCCACACCACTTCTAACCAGTCTATCCACATTGTTGGCAATAATGGAACTAACTGCAAATGTCATTTTCTTTGTTTTATAGTTTTGCTTGTATTGAAATATTGTCACTTTTATGAGTTCAGAAACATTACATCTGTTCACAACCTGGTTCCCTTTCACTTTGAACAGACACAATTTTTTGTGATGAATCTCCTTCCTGGATTCCAAATGTGTATTAATTTCACACATTCAGGGATAGTGATTGATGACGTTGCTGGTTTGTGTTGCTCTGGTGTGCTTCCTCAGGGCAGACCCTGTCTGACACTCTGCTTTGGAAGAGGAACCTGTGTTTTTACTCCTGAGTATCAGTGCTATAAGCTTCTTAAGACTCCTGCTTTTCGAGGGTTTAATTTTTACAGGAATATTACAATGTTAGAACAAGATGCACGGATTTAATAAAGGACTTACTTAAGCATGCATTGCAGCATATGTACCCATGAACTGTGAGTCTGAGGAAAAAGAAACTGAGAAACATGGTATCGTCAGCATAATCTGACCCTGTTTGGTCTTGCTCTGCCTTCCTCTGAGAAGTCAAAATGCTTCTGGTTCCAGTTTTTATCAATTTCCTCTTTCCTTAAACTGCCACTGCACAGAAGAAACATGAATTAGTACTATTCCACATATACATCTCTAGTACTTACAAAATTGCAAGACTCTGTGCAGTTAAGTAGATGACAAGGAGGCTTGTTTTCTGACACCAGTCCTGTTTTGTTTTCAGATTCTAGTAGGGCCTCTGTTCACTTCACTTGATGAAACACTCTTATTCAAAATAATCTATTAAGTACTGAATGCGCTGTCAGTGATTTCCAGGCACAGCTTTCTTCCTTCTAAAGACTGGATTGGGAGCTCTGTGTTGACTGATACAAAAGTGTAAAAGGAAATTAAATTTACAGCTGGCCATAACCAGTTAAAAATACCACAAATGTATTTGTAACAGCCAGAACTATTTCTCCTTCCCCAAGATTTTGCTCCTGCTTTCACTTTGCTTCCAGCCTGTTGTTTTTGCTCCTGTCCTGATGTACAGGTACATAAATGTGATGGGTTGACATGGGCTAGATGCCAGTGCACCTACGAGTGGTAGCGGGACTGATGCCCACATTCTTCACCAAAAATTATGAATGTACTTCTTTTAAAGATAATGGAGTGAATTTGTGTGTGGATTGACATTGATTTTCCTTTAAACTGGAGCGAAAGAAACTTGTCTGAACCTGTAACTTCCATGATGTTGACATGAATGCTGAAAATTCATCTCTTCATTGTTTCATTTCTGATGTTGGAATTTTTTTGATCAGTTTAATAAGTCAAACCTCCTCACCCCACCCACGTCTGATTTCCAACTGTGTGATCTGCAGTCCTCTTGTTCTTTCATATTCAATATGTCATGCATTAAGTAGTTTTTATTTTCCCTTCAGCAATCTGTGGTGTATGTAGCAACTACCATGCTGCTGGCTGTGAAATGCTGTTTTCCACAAATACTCTTCCTGCTCCAGAGTTAAGCAATGATAAAATAGCAAGGAGATTTTACTAACAGAATTCTTGATGGCTGTGGAATGCCACAGGAGCTAGTAGGTGATATTATCAGATATGATGCTTAGGAGGCAAACTTTTGTTTCACCCAGAAGAAACCTTGAATTAGAGGAAGTTGGAAGCCAGGCCAATATCAAAGAAAATTATTCCATTCCATTTCTCCTAGGTGTCGCCCTCCCTTTTTTTTTTTTTTTTGAAAAAGAATAGTGCTCTGAAATAATTTTTGGTCTGAGCTAATATGATTATTTTTACAATTTGGAAGACCAGTAATTTTGTCTAAAATGGAAATAATTAGTTGCAAGAAATTGTTTGTTCCTAGAGCATCCTATCTTGGAGTCCAGTTCCCATTTCTACAAGCAGCTGCATTATCATTCCCATTAATCACAAATAATAAGTTAAGAAATAGCCACTTAAATTGAATCATATATAAGTAGCATTTTTGGGGTTATTTTAGCAGGAATTCAGCATTCCACATTTTTGTCATGAAGTTTTTGGTTTCTAGATAAAGCAATTTTTTTTTGTTTGCTCTTGTGCTTATGTTGACCTATGGCTTGGGCAGTTCTTCTTAGCTGTTTCTTCCCAGGTACTGCTCAGTCATTACTGGATGAGTATGCTCACTCTTAGCTCTCCAGTCCCCTGACTGTTTTCAGGCATATTGTCTTTACTTGGTTCCTGAAAATCCATCTTTCTCACTCTGTCTGCTAAAATCTGATCCTTTTGAAAGAGGTGAGACTCTGGATGTCCCAGCTTCTTCTAGTACTTTCCCTTTCACCCTGGCCCAGAAGCTGTTCTCATTTGGATGAGGGAGTGTAGTGGGTACACTAGGAAGCTTTTCTTCCCCACCCATCTGAATCCAAAAAATGACAACAGTCTCCTAAGCAATCAGATTATTGCATCAGTGGGTTTGCAGAACCACAAGAGATTGAAACTCTGCTGAAACATCTGTTTCCTGACAGGTTAGGTTTATTATTCCTTAAGTAAACTTCTAGAAAATGGTTTGTGTCCTCAACAGTAAGAATTCAACAGACTGGAAGTCAGGCTGGCTTCTAAGTGGAAAAGTTAATGTTTTTTGTGAAGGCACAATGCAGCCACCTGTGTAGTATTACAGTGTGGAAATTAGTCATTTGTCTGGTATAGCTTTTGGTCTGACAAGTTCTGGAGGTAATAAAACAATTCTCCTTTTTGTGGGTTTTAAGTTGACTTCCCTTCTATCTCCACCCACAAATGCCATGCACATGCCTCTTAACCATGCTGGGTTTTGTACTGTTGGCTGAACTTGATTGTATCAACTTAGAGAGATTTTTTTTCCTCATTTGACTTACAGGATGGATCTGAGGTGGGAATACAGTTTTCCTTAGTGCTTCTTTTTCTATGCATTCAAGTTATAGCCCCAAACCTTGTATTGGTGTTAATCCTTACAGTTTTTTAATTCATGATTTCTAGTATGAAGGAACACAAAATGACCTCTTTTCATGGCTGTGTTTCTTTTCCAAACCAGGACAATCATTAAATTTAACCAGTTTGATTTTATACCCATGTGCAATCTTTTCTCTTGGAGAAAACCCCTGCTCAGAGGCCTAGCTGACTAGACTACATCTAAATAGATTTTTTGGTATCCAGATTGAGGATTAAAATGCAGACAGCTTCTTGAATGTGTGTTCCTTTTGCAAAGAAATTTCTCTCTTTTCCTGCTGGTGGAGAGGGGCCACCTTATCTCACACGTTGTTTGTAGTGCTTTTGGTGTTGTTTTTTTCCCTCCACTTTCTTTTAAAGGATGGTGCTGGTACCTCAGCAGTTCAAGAGGCCCAGTAGTTAAACAGGGCTACATCCATCGTAGTTCAACACCAGCTGGTCTATTGAAAAACAGGTTTCCAGCTAAGTGGGGAAAAAATTTTTGAATCTGCTCAGATCTGGCCACCAACATTGGATTTTTGTAAGTGTCCTTCTCATTTAGAACAATGTTTTCTTTTTCTATTTATGGGGGAGGGAGGGTTAACAGTCAAGCTAACCTGGAGCCTGGAAGCAGCTTTATGAGTGTACCTTCTGCATTTGCCAAAGGCTGATGCTGTGCTTGCAATGTTGGCAGTACCAACTGGGGAAGGGTTGAGACCCACTGAAGCAAGGGGCAGCCTCGGTAGTGATCTCCAGTGTGGCTGGGAACATCTGCTGAACTTGGCCTCTGGGAGTTTAAAGGAGAGAAATCTCATGGGCTTGATAAGAGCAGTAAGTGTAGTTGTCAGGCCCTTTGGAATTGAATGCAAATCTCATGGGTTGTAACCACACAGTGTATTTTCCCTAATAAATAACAGCTACACAAGGTGCAGCAGCACAGTACAGAGATTGTTATATAGAGTTCCCTCTCTGCTGAAGGACCAGCCTGAGGTCCTTGGCTCAAGGCTTCTGCCCAGCAGGGTGGCATCAAGAGTTTTAAGAGCACTGAACATTGAATGAACATTGAAAAACAGTTACCACTCGTGTGATCCTGATGGTTGTAACAACGATCTTTATCTTAAAGAGCAAAGAATCCCAAAGCAATATTTTCCTGTATTTGCCCGGGTTCTGGGGTGTTTTTTTAATGAATTGCAAGAGAATGTGGAGAATGAATGGGTGGCTGAGGCCCCCTGGTGCCAGCAGAACACACTGCCTGCCTCCAGCAAACAGCCATCAAATTTCACTTTCATTAATAGTGACTTTTGGTTTCTTAATATGCCATGTTTACTTTTATTTTTTAACACAAAGAAACAATCTTTAAGCTAGAATACCTCTAGTATTCTAGCCTAAATGTACTAATTGTTCACATGCAGTTGTTTCCTTACTGGAAATGTGAGTAATCCTTCATTTATTTTTCATGTCTTGTTTCACAAAACTGAGCAGAAAATGAGAGAGGGGATTCTGTTTGCCATCATTGTCACTAGTATTTGCATTGCAGGCAAAAAAATACACCAGAAAGCAGAAGACTTGTAATTTTTTTCACAACATTCATATCTCTGCCCAAAAATGACTGAGAGGAAAGGTATACAGCTAACAGTGTCTGATACTGTGGTAATAAATAGTATTTAACTTGTAGGTGGGAGGTGCTAGGGAGGGAGGAAGTAGATGGTTGTGGGGTTTTGTTTTGGTTTTGTCGTTATTAGCCATGAGGTTCTGGTCAAATTGCTAAGATCTTGAGAATCACTTTCAATTGACCTAAGATACAGCAGTATGGACATATGTTGCAATAGATTCCCTTCATGCTTAAAATTTCTCTCTAAAAGTATATATTCACAACTATTGTGAATTAGTACAGAGCTCTTGTAGGAAAAAGGTGAGGATCTAGAGGATAGCTCCATGCAGGGTAACTTAGTCGTGGCTTTTTTCAGTATTTCTGTGTTGCACTAGTCTCAGAATTTGTTGTAAGTGTGGCCTTTGTCAAAATCCAGCTATTTACTCTTGAGACAAAGTTTTGTCATTCCATCAGGTATGAATAGCAGCTAATGACATTGAAGAAAGAAATCAATTTTGGTGTTTAGTCAGATAGTTGGCTTGTCACTGTCATCAGTCTGACATCCTCATTTTGCTCATTCACAAGTTTTTAATAAGCAGGAGAAGGCGGTGAATATCTCCTAGAATGCTATGTTATTTTTTAACAATGAAATACAAAAAAAAAAAAATTGGGATGTAAAGTGAGGTCGATTTATGGATGTCGTGTAAACCAGTGCCTGCAGAGGAAAAGTTACCAAAAAGGCCTGAAATGGCTGAGGGATAATGGACAGAATGAGGAAGAGTAGAAAGTTAAATGACATCTCCCTAGGTAATATGAGATCTGTGCCTTTTGTTCTTATTAAGAGTGCAGTTTGGAAGCCTGTTGTGGTGATCCGTTCAAATTCCTGATCAGTTCTTCGTAGAAACTCCTCTTTAAGGCTATGAGTCTTTAGAGGAAATGGTAACTTCTGTCAAAATACATAGTTATGTCAAAATGTTTTGGGTGACAAGGTTTGTTGTTTGTTTACAAAAATGGTAAGGTTGATACTTCCAAGATTGCAAAAAAAAAGTGCTGAAAATGCAGTTTTCTGCCCTTTCTTTTTTTTCTTATTTTAGATTTTAAGATGACTGAAAAATATAGGTACGATCTAGTCAGGCCTCTCTGCTGTCTTCTGAATAAGCTATAGTTACTATCTGAGTTTTAAAAACCTTTTGTTCAGCTGAACTTTTTTATGAATATCAGTAGGACACTTAAGAACAAATAAAAATAGGGGAGGGTTAAGATTTTTTGTTTCCTGATTAGCTGAGTTTTTGTTGAAGAGAGTATTTTATACTTTGTCAGAATTTTCTACACTTCCTAAGGACCAGTTCAGGGTGTAGAAACCTAGTTGTTGGATTTTGAGGAGATGTGTGTATGGCACTGACCATACCCTGCCATTATCAATGCTGATCCCTTAAACTGTTCTGGAATTGTAAATGTCTCACTTTTGTTTGGAATAGCTGTGGAACACTGTACTTTTACAGATTAGAAAGGAAAACATTCACTCTAACATGTTGTTGATTTGTTTGGGTTTTTTTCAGTTCTTCAAGGATCTTATGCATAGCATATGAGGTTTTGCAAGGTTTGCAGTATATGAATCAGCATGGAATGGTCCACCGAGCACTCTCCCCTTGCAATATTCTTCTGGATAGAAAGGTACAGCTACAGAAATAAATCTGTGGGTTTGTTTGCTGCTAACAAGTGCTGCATCATAGATGGAGACTGGACAGTCACAGTCCTTTTCATGGGGGAAAAGAATTACAGATCTAGAAAGTTGTTTGTTTCGTTAATTTTTTTTTTTAAACTACAATTTTCCCTTGTTTCCTAAGTTTCAAGTGTAATGCCAAATTTATTGTTCTATTCTGTCCCAAACCACACTTTTTCTCCCTTCTCCAAGTGATAATCTGTCCACTTGTCATCATTGTAATTAATTGCAAGACCTTCCTAGCTGTTTAAATAGAAGAATACTTCTTACGGCTAATTAGCTGTCACTAATATTTCTTGTGTTCCATAGTGATATGGTACTTACCTCTTTAGATATCAAGGTATTTTTAATAAAAATATTATATTTATTAATAATTATTATAATTATTCAAATTTAAGTATCTGTCAATTTGTTACCACAGTATTGAGTTGGCAGAGTCGAGTACAATTTCTGCTCATAAAAGCTGAGAGAAATTGATTGCTGCTGGTGTCCTCAGAGCAGTTGCTTCATCAGAACCAACCTGTGTGAATAACTCCTCTATCCTTTTTTTACTCAGTTTAGGTGGAATAACTAGATCCTCCCCTTAGAAGGCAAAGAGAAAGGAGAGGACAAAGATAAGGAACACTTATATTTTTATATGCTTGTAAGCAAATGAAAATCATAATAATGCTCTAACATGCAACAGTACTCTAGGATTTTGAGATACTCCTAAAATCAGTAAAAGAACAGAAGAGGGGCATGAGACAATAAACTAAGCTCCCCTGCCCTTTGGAAGCTCCCTTATGTAGCTTTCTCTGTTGCACCATCTGGAGGCTGGCTGAGTGTATTTCAAAATCCAGCAGAAATAAGACTCAATTTAACTTCTATGCCTAATTTTCTGTTATTTTAGTGTTAGCATTCTGTCTTCACATTAAAAAAAAAAGTACCTGGAGAAACTGTTTGTTTGAAATATGTGTTGATACTGATAAGGAGACCAAGATAATAATGAGTTGATGGAAGCTCTGCAGAAGCGAGGCTGGGTAAATGGAAGAGTTGAGGGAATAGTTTAGGTGGTTCTAGGAGTCAAACAGGATTTTGAACAGTTTTCAAACAGGAAAAATGTTCAGTGGAGTAGTTAAGCCTTTTCAATTTACTGAAAATACACTGTAACTTGAAAATTTCTGATGTGTTCCAAACTAAGTGATTTACTTAATGCTCTTGAGATGTAAAAGCATTAGACAAAAGCACCTCTTTAACTTGCAGTGCACTTCGGCTTAATAGATGAGAAAAAATGTAACAGGGTGCTTTTTATAGGTTTATGTCCTCTGACAGCTAATGCAATTTGAAATAATTTTTTAATTTATTTTATTTTATTTTATTTTATTTTACTTTTTTAACTTAAACACAGATTCTTCCAATGTTGGATTCTGTTGCTCTTGATAATTTATTTTTCCCTTTTCAGGGACATGTGAAGTTGGCTAAATTTGGACTCTACCATATGACTGCTCAAGGTGTTGATGTTGATTTTCCTATAGGGTAAGGATGCAGCTACACAATGCAAATATATCAGACACTTATTTTTTCAGGAACTAATTTATGTTTAGAGCACCCCTTATACAGAAGCTTCTGATAATGTCAGTAAAGAAGTTGTCATCGACTAGGTGAGATGAATGAAAAATAGGGGATAGGTACCATGCCAGTATGTTAGCTGAACTCTGTGATGTCAGTCTTTGTTCCCTAGATTTGCCTTCAGATACTAATAGTTCCCTACAACTTGAATTCCTAATTTCAAATTTAAGAAAATGCACAATCAGTGTTTTGCTGTTCCGCACCAATGTAAGGTTTCTGTCTCCTTATAATTTTATGATTTATTTTCAAGTGATCATACTGTATTACAAAGCACTGCCTTGTTGTAGTGGGGTGTTTGTCACTTTTTGGTTTTTTGAGGTGTCATGTTGTTTTCAAATTAAATACTGAGCTGATTCTTAAAGACATGCCAAAAGGAGCTGATGTTTCCTTTCAAAATGTGATTGTGTATTTTTTAAAGTATTATAGTGAAGTGTTGACAAAAAAAAAAGTGATAATATTATTTTAAAATCATCTAATAGAAGGTAATATATTTCCTTAACACTTTTTGTTACTTTTTCTTTCCAAATTCAAAGGTTATTTGATGGGAATACGCTATCAGTGAAAAGATTACCGCCACTATCCCAAAGTATGAGTGTAGGATACACTTTATTAAATATCCTAATGCTGAAACTCAATCTGTGTTTTTCCTAAGACATGTAAATATACCACTTTGAAACTTTAGGTTTCCTTTCAAAAAACGACACAGCCAGTGATTGGGATTTGATCTTTTATGTAGTAAGCAATACACTGGAGTGAAACTTTGCTGCAATGTGTAGATTTTGACTGAATAAAATAGGCAGTATTCTGGTTTCTCAGAATGTCAAATTATGCTGATTATGTAATGAGAAGTCACACTTTTTGGACAGATGGATATTTTCTAATGTTGCTACATCTTTCTAGGTACCCATCCTATCTGGCACCTGAAGTAATTGCCCAAGGAATAGGCAAACCAAGTGATCACACTCAGTGTGAGAAGCCTCTGCCTTCTGGCCCTAAATCAGATCTGTGGTCTCTTGGTATGATATTATTTGAGCTTTTCATGGTATGTAAAAGAATAATTCTCTTGATTTTTGACTCCGGGGGAATAGTTTCATTAACTTGATTGCTCTTGAATGTGGGGTTAATGATACACTGCCCATCCCCCAAGCCCAGCTATCAGAATATGTTAGCATTCCTACCCAGACAGTACTGATTGTTTAAGCAATTGGATGTGTTTCGGTATGTAGGATGCTTGTTATATGTGTTAGCCATGAAGGGTAGTTACCTGTGGAGCCACAAGAATTTGACTACAAGGCAGTTCCATTTAAGAGAAGTTGTCAATGATACATTTTTGCTGTTATCATGATGTGAAACTGTTTCTGCCATATTTAGGGTAAATAAGGTTTTTTGTTCTTATAGATAGTTTTGATCTGTCTAAAATTCACATGTAGAAGCTTATTTCACTGGTTTTGTATAAAGATGGGATACAGTGTTACCTAAATATTTTCGTTTAGTAGCTGTTTCTTTCAAATTTAAGTGTAATTTGACTTTATTATTTTTAGGGGAGAAAATTATTTCAGAGTTTGGAGATAGCAGAAAGATTGAAATTTATACTTATGCTAGGTAAGTAGCACAAAATCAATTTTTCAAATTTCCAAGCAGCTCTGTGATTAGAGCTTTACAGAGTAATCAGCTTATGATGCTCAGACCTAAAGCACTTTACCTTTGTCATCTTTTGTCTACAGATTTAAGTAGGCATTTGTAGCATGTTACTTCTCTACGGAAAGTATGGAGCTGGATGCCAGGGAAAAAACTTGGGAAGAGCTGACAGTATATTAGAGTAAGGGGAAACTATTAAAAAAAATAAGAGACAAGAAAACATCCTCAAAAATGATGGTCGTTTTCATGGGTATTTGTTGGTTTGTGTTGCAGGAGGTTTCGGAAATGAGGTAGGAATTGATGACACTGAAGAAAACTATCCCTACAGTGCCTGGGTAGTAATGGCCAAGCAGGGAGAAGCAGGACTCAAAAAGGAAGACAGAAATAAAGAGAGATGAGAAGTGTTTTAGTGAACTCAGACTTTTGTCTCTGGTTTCACCTTCAAACTATAAAACATCACTGCATAAGTTGAATTTTGGCTTAATGTAGATGAGTCAGGAAGTGTGACTATCCTTACTGCTCTTAAAACTTCATTTCTGGTGGTGTTTATGTATAAACCATGGGAAGGGGAAAGGCATGAGTTTGCAATTTGAAGCCTTAACAATAAGTTATTATCCAGAGCAAACAGCAATACTGTTAAAATTAATTGCTGTCAGGAGAAATATCTTTTTCATTCAGCAGCTAGTGTTTGAGTGCTGTAATTCTGACTGTCTTGGGAATTTGGTAGCAAGGCTTCCTGAAGCACCTCCATACACTTCAATCTGAATTCAAGTTGTTGGTTTATCCACTGAAAAGCATTCATGTCCTGACTTGGGAATTATTTGTTCAATAAAGTAGTGACAAGAAGTTCTTAAAATACTGCTAGTATTATCTGTAAGGAGCAACAGAGGCAAAAATTACTTCAAGATTCATGTAGGTACTCTTAAGTTCTTCCAAGGATTTTTCTTTTTAATTTTTTAATTTATACGTTGAAAGACTGTTTTACTTTATTTGGCAGAGACTGAAGCTCTGGACTAGGGCTGTAAATAGATATTCACTGTTACCTGAGATGTGCTACTTACCTTTCCTAGGCTTCTGTCTGCATAGGTTATAATGATTTTCATTTCTGATTTTGATAATTCACTTTCAAGTGACGTGGCACTGTCAGTAAAAAAACAAAATTAAGTTCTTTTCATTTGAGGGGACATTTATCTTTAACTTTTTATTGTTTTGTTTGTTTTTCAAAGGATGTGTAGATGATATTGTAACTGTATTGGCTGAAGAACATGGTTGCCTCGATATTATTAAGGTTTGCGAAACTCATTTGCTCTTCCATGCTGTCGTAGCCAGAATATTTTATTATTGCTGCATAGTATTTTGCATATAAATTTTTTGAATTCATTTGGTCACTTTATTGCAGTATGGTGAAAAATTTTGAAGTCCAGACTACATATCTAAGATCTTTTCAAATAGCCAGCACTGGTAATATTCTTTGTTAAAACTGCTGTCAGTTTCAGTAAATGTTAATGCTCTCTGAGTGGTTTAATAAGCTATAAATTGTCTGTAAAATTATGGTGATTCAGTATTTTTCTTCCAGAAATTAAGTTTTCTATCTGGTCCACTTCGCACATTCTGATAATTTAGTTTTATATAGTTCAACTTTTCCTTACCCACAAAAATGATCACTGAATTTTAGTGTCTGCATATTTTGGGACATTATATGAAAGAGTTCTGATTGTTAGCAGAAGGAAATTGCCAGGTACTGCATTGTTTCCAGCAGGGTACAGAATATCTAAATTAAAAAATAAGTAAAAGGCTGCATACATTGCAAATTTTTCAGATTTTTTTCCCCTAAATCAAATATAGGATTGGGATGTGAGAAGAATTGCTTCCCCAGAATTTTGGTCTCACTCAGCCAACCTCATATGTGTAGGTGTGAAATTTTATTGCCCTTAAAGGAATCGCCTGTATGTTAAAAGTTAAGTATGAGCCAAGTGACTTGCTGAATTAAGACAGCAATGAACAGACCTCTTCCATATTTTTCTTATGTTCCAGGACCTTTCTGAAAATGTTATGGCTCTACTGAAGAAATGCCTTACGTTCCAGCCTTCTAAGAGGCAAGTACTCAGTCCAAGGGTCTGGTGAACTCTGTGGGTTACTATGAAATGAGAGGAACTATTGCTGAACCTTTTTCTGGAATACTGACATTTGGGCTACCTATAAGAATTTCTCAGTTTTGTGTTTTGATGTGTTTAAAAGAGAAGAATTGGTGGTCTGAATTTGGGCTGTAGAAAGACTAGTCTGTTGTGCTGCATGAATTGAAAAACATTGGTAGACATTTTTTGCTATTAAAATTTCTGAAATCCAATATAACTTAAAATAACTGGCTAATATTCATTACTGGGGACCTTTTTTGTTGAAATGCAACATTTCCAGGAGCACTTTGTTTTAATTGTTTTATCCTCTTCACTTGACTTAAGGCCAACTCCAGAGGAATTGCTACATGACAGTTTGTTCAGTGAAGTATCCTCACTATATCCTCCCTTCCACAAACCTGCTGGTCTGTTCTCATCTTCTCCAAGGTGTGCCAATTTAACACTACCTGAGGACATAAGTCAATTATGTAAAGGTAAAAGCAGGTAGTGGGATAAATGTCATTGGAGGGGGAAGGAAAATAAAGTGTTACTGCATTTTCTCTCCAGCAAATTATTCAGAGACTGTTAAATGTTACAACACCAGATTAATGTAATAAGTTGTTTAATGGAGGGAGACACGGGCAAACATGTTTTGTGGGATGCGTGCTTGCCAAAGGAGTCAAATCTTAATTTTATGGTTCAACCTCCAGGAAAAAATAACATTAATATTCAAGTACATGATGCAAAAGCAGGGCCTGTGAATGTATGAGGTCATTTTTTTCCACTTATTGGTAATTGAATTCTACTAGATCATAGCATAAGATGATTTTTGGAAGTACTGGAAAACAAAGTGTTTGTGAAAGTGGTCACATTCTGGACTAAAGGATTAAACTTCTAAGTTTTAAACTATGGTGTGTTGAAAATGTTATTGCTCTTAAATCCTGATTATTTTTGTCTTACAGAGATGTTTAGAAAATCTCATCTAGGGGAAGATTTTTTGCTTTGTTAGAATGAGTGTTGTATGTGAAGGGAAGAGAGATTATAACCACTCAGTGGGAATCTCTTCTTATTTTAAGCCTTAGTGCTATGTACAAAACACTCTTTTGTTTTGTTTAAAAACACACAGGAATCAAAAGTCCACACTTGTATTTACGTGAGGGGTTCATGGCAAACTGCAGAAATATCTCCTTTTTTGACGACTTCTTTCCTTAAATCTCCCCTAAAGAGCACTTGCAAAGGAAAGATCACTTTTCCTCTAACTTCACATTAAGGTCATGACCTTTCAAGCAAAATAACTTTTATTCAACAGTAAGTGTTTAGAGTCATAGAAAGAAATACAAACTACCTAAAAGGCAGTAATTTATTTTTGTGTCATTTCTCCCAACAGATGAAGATAATGATTACCTAGCAGAAAGATCAGTTGAAGAGGTTTATTATCTCTGGTGTTTGGCTGGAGGAGACTTGGAGAAAGAACTTGTCAACAAGGAAATCATTCGATCCAAGCCACCTGTCTGCACGCTTCCCAAGTAAGGATGGAGGAACACTTTAAGGAAAAGGAGGGAGGATGGATGGATGGAGAACACTACTGATTGCAAGAGAACATACTTACTTTAAAGATCTGTACACGTGAAAAACACTGAAAATGGCATTCTTGAACAGAAGGAAGTTGTCACTTCCTTTCTTATCCAGTTTAAAGCATTATTTGAATGCCCTGTATCTGTCACCTACCTATTGCTTTCTGAAATTGCAAAGATGCTGGTAAAGTGGAAAATACTGAAATGAGAGTCCCTAAATTTTGCACACTTTCCAATAGAATTAAGTTTTAGTAATAATTGCTTACTGTGCTTCAGAGGGATATTTGTAATTTCATTTCATATGTTATGTAGCAAATTCTCACATTCTGAATTCCATTTCACAGAGCAGCAGTACTGAATGCAGCAGCAGTTATTCAGATCAGCTAATTACTTTTTTTCAAAATGCTTTGTTTTGTGACTTAGAACTCTGTAACAGCATTTTAGTGATTACTACTTTTATCTTACTGCTGCACATGCTGTAATTTTATGTAGAACATTGATGTTTTAATCCTATGATGTGATGTTAATAGCATGATTATGTCTCCATCTATATATATCAATTTACTGTTTCTCTGTTTGAAAAACAGAAAACAGATGAAGTATGTGTACAGCCAAAATGCAGTATCTTTTAAAAGAAAAATGGTGGAAATAGATTTTAAGTGTTATTCTGATACCAAAATTAGTGTGAGATTTCTGAGTGGTTGCTTATTTCTTTGCCCATAGGTGAATGCAGGTGCTTTTCAATTATGAGAGAGAAATATTTTCCACCATACTGTCTATCTTGAAGATGAGGAGTTAATTTCAAAAATGTAATCTAATTCTAAGTGACACTGGGAATACTAGATTTAATTCTGAAAATCAGTTGCATGTGGCCTGCTTCAAAAATATCATAATATGGAAAATTTGTGTACACTGTATCTTGCATACATTTGTATCCTTAGATGGACTGCAACAGAAAAGGTCAGACTTTTGGTTGGGGTTTTTTGTCATGATGGGAACTGCCTTTCATATGATAATAATATTTTATTTTTGCTTTTCACAATAAATGGCAGGCCTGGTCTGTGAGGGATCAAGGAATAAAAGGGGATATTAATCCCATATCTCATAACTCTTTCTTTATGTGCGAAGCAAAGTTACAGAAAACCTGAAATGTGCCATTTTACAGGAAAAGCTATCTGAATAACTTAAGGTGATTGTATATTCCCTTGATAGCAGGTTTCATGCCGTGCAGTCAATACGGTATACTTCTAAGACCTAATACTTTGTTTTAAAGGAGGAAACTTCTTGATGTAAGAATTTTTTTTTCCTAGCTCAAGTCATGTGTTATAAAATGACCTGATTCTTTTTTTGTTCTTGCTTTTGAAGCTTTTTATTAGAAGATGGTGAGAGCTTTGGGCAAGGACGAGATAGAAGTTCCCTCCTAGATGACACAACTGTGACTTTGTCTCTGTGCCAGCTCCGAAATGTAAGAGTGATACTGTGCATTTCTTATGTTCTTCTCTACAGAAACATTTGTTTAATGGGAATATGTAACAGCAGCTCCTACTGCTGTTTCTACCAACAGAAGTGTCACTGATTCCAAAAGAAAACTTCATAGTCAGATTCTGGTTTGTGCTATTAAATTGCTTTGTGTGCAAAAGCTTAATAAATTTGATTTGTCTTCTGTCTCTCCCTTTCATTTTTCTGTTACCTGTTTTGTTCCAATGTAGTGCAAGTAGTTCTGTACCACCTGGTATTCTCCGAAATTGCTACAACTATTTGGTTAGGGAATGTCTTCTGTACCCTTGAATCACTGTCTGTCAATGGTTCATACTATCCAAAAGAAAAATCAATTCGTTTCAGTTTCAGCTCCTCAAAAACTTTATACTTAACATTGGATACCAATTTTCCACTTACTGATTACTAATTTTTGGAATATATATCATGAAACATCTAGTTCAAAAGATGTCTTCAAAGCATTTTGCAAAAATGCTGTAATGCAGTTTTCTTCCATCTTCATTGGGAAGATCAACATAACTCGTGATTTGGCTTGATGTAATGATCAGTTGCAAGATTTACTGCATATATCACTGAAATTTTTAATTGTTTACATGTCTTTGCTTATGTTGAGCTTTATTGCTGTCAAATTGGGTAACTATGCTGCACTGTTTGCAGCTTGCCTTTTAAAAGGAGCAAATGCAATTCTATCAGTTTTTTTTTAAAAAATCATTTCCATATGATTACAGGGGTTAGTACAAAAAAGAAGGTGACTCCTGATTCTTCCACCTTAATATTGGAGGTAGTGTGTCAAACACTGTAAACATTTCTTCAGTAGAAGTTTGCACTGCTTCACACAAATGCATCAAGGCTGACAAAGAACTGGGTTATTTTTTTCAGTTGATCAGTGGGGCTTGCAAGGCAGGAGGGAGGTTAAAAATATGCAACATCTATTTTAAACAATAAATACTGCAGCCTCTACTGTTCTCATTAGAGGGAAGTTTTTTAAGGCTTTTTAAAAATATTTTGATCTGTAATTTTGGATATTGCTGCCTACTTCTATAAATACAGCAGGAAATAATTATATATATGCTGAAGTTTCATGTTGTGGAAGATGCAAGACTGAACTTTGCAGCGTTAGTTGAAATAAGTTTTTGAACTTGCGCAATTTTTCAAACACCTTTTATAGAGCAGAGCATGATGTTTATAATCAAAAGAGGAGCAGTACTGAGTGAACTGAGAATGAACTCTTCTGTCAGCCCCAAGAGGAGCAGGCTCTGTGCCTGCAAGTTAAGGGCTGAACTGCAAAACAGGGCACTGCAGGGAACATGGCATTAAACATTAATCATGCACCATAAGATGTCTGAAAACTTCAGTGAAAAATCCAGCTATGTTTGTCTGTCACCCTTGCTGAGTGTATTTCCTAACAGGAATTCAAGTTTGCATAGCTCTTGAACTGATTAGAACCATAAAAGCAAGTCGTGCAGTTGATTTGCAGCTACCTGGATAGGAAGTCCATGTAAAAAACCAAGGAAACGAAGAATTATATACTATTGATCTATTAATCCATGGTGCATATAAACTATTTTTTATGTGGAAATAGGTTTATGGATATCTTTAGGCAGGAGAACTTCCATCAACTCTAAAAGCCTGCATTAGGAAAAGGTTTTAGTGTTGCTTCATTGCTGCTGAAGGACTGAGCTAATGCTTAGGTCTCAAGGCAAGTTACTGAATTTGGCAAATGAGTTGCTGTTTAATAGTTTTTGTATTCCACTAAGATTTCCACTTGAATTCTGGACAGCATTCTGATAACAAATTATTTTTCTTCCTCCTTTCAGAGACTGAAGGATGTTGGTGGAGAAGCATTTTATCCATTGCTTGAAGATGAGTAAGTATGTGCATAGATTTGTACATCTGTAATGCACTGAATTTTGAGTTATTAGTTTTATTTAAGTGGCACACTGCACAGCTAGACACAACTGCCTCCCAAAAGCACAACTAACATATCTTTTGCTCTGAAAGTCAAGAGCTGATAAGCACGCTCCACTTAAGGCCCTGATACCAAACTAAGGATCTGAGCCTCTGTCCTGGAATCAATTGTTTGTGCTGAATATTCAAAATTATCCATTTATTCTTGTTTCTGACTTAGAAATGCTTTATGTGGTATTAATTCTTTTCAGTGATTTGTTTTTTTGCTGTTCACTATTACTGTCCTTTTTTTTTTTTCTAGCCAGCCAGCTTTACCTCATTCCAACAGTAGCAATGAGCTCTCTGCAGCTGCTACTCTTCCTCTGATCATCCGAGAGAGGGACACAGAGTACCAGCTAAATAGAATTGTCCTGTTTGACAGGCTGTTGAAGGTATGGAGTCCTTGGGATGCTGGATAATTGGATTTGGTCTGTTAATTGGAAGATTTTGAAAGACCAAGTAATTGTAAAAGGAAGCAGAGATACAAGAGACCACAGTAGGAAAGGGGGAAGATAAAAACCCTTCAGAAGTATAAGAAGATTGAAAATAAAAATAGGATGAATTATTCTCAGCACTGGTGAATACAGAAGTAGATTTTAAAGTATACACATGGAAATAGAGCTGCTGCTAATACTGGTTATTTACTGATGAAAATAATTTTGCATCCTTTATTGCATAACATTCTAAGCTATTATAGGTATAAATATGCCTGTAATGCTTCCGCATTTCAAAGCAATAAAGTATTTAAAAACATGGTAGTGCCATGTTATCAATATGAGGTTTATACTGGGTAAAGGAAAAGCAGCCCCTAATTTACATATTTGCAGAGAGATGGATTCCTGTTTAAGAATGAGAGAGCTGATGCCCATTATCAAGGATAAACTAGAAATGTTTAATAAAAACAAGATAGATGCATAGTATGAAAAGAAGCATATAATGAAGAAAAAGTTCATAGTATAAATTTGGATTAGTAGATCTATCCGGTATATACCAAAGCACATGAATGCATTTATGAGAAAGTGTGGATATTTTAACATCAAACGGTAGTCCTTCATCCAGGTCTTCCAGTTAGGAATTAAATTCAATTTTTGTTAAACTTGTACTCACAATTCAGGCTTTTTCACTTAGGGAAAGACTGTTTCAGGTTTGGGATTTGAATTGTTTCAGTTACATGATAACATTTTTGCAGTTAATCTCTTCTCTTTGAAGGCCTACCCATACAAGAAAAACCAGATTTGGAAAGAAGCCAGGATTGACATCCCTCCCCTTCTGAGAGGCATAACCTGGGCTGCCTTGTTGGGTGTTGAGGTAAGGGCAAGTAGTTCCAGTACTGACTGGGGATGGAGTAGTTTAGGAATGGGGCTGACAAGGAAACTGGAATGGGTTTAAAGATTTGGCAGGTAGGTTGCTGGAATTTCAAACAAAATGAGTCATGAAATTGTGCAAATAAAGACAATGCTCTGACAAAGTTACTTCTTTTCTGTGAGGTTATTTGATTTCAGGAAGTATATGTAAACTTGACTGCCTTTGATTTTGATTACTATTTTCAGTGGAAAATAATACCCCAACATCTGGTAGTTAACAGAGGTTTTTGATTTTTAATATTTTGACGAATGCAGTTGACAGTCCTTCTGCTTCAGTTAGCAGCAGTTGGACAAAACAGGAGAAAACACATGAAATGTGTTCTTCTCACCTACTAATCAATACACTTCCCAGAAAGAATGGAGAATAAATCAATCAAATACAGTCCTTTTGGACAAAGGAATGTCCCAGAAATGAGGGCTCCTCACAGAGTTGCTGGGCTACCAACCTTTTGGATTTACCTTACTTGCAATCCTGCAACAGCGGATCATAAAGATTCTTGGAGGTAACCCATCCTAAGTTATTCAGGAGATTTAGCTTAGGATGTGATCTTCTGAGTACTATATAATAAAATAAAAAAGCTGTAAAGGTGAAGAAAAACTGCTGGTCAGGCTTGTAGCCTGGGTCTTAAAGAATGGGTCAGTTCTCATGCTTCAGCAACCTGCCATCTGTACAATATTGGTGTTTTCCTGTTCCATAACATTAAAATGGACTTGTTAATATTCCTGCCTTGAGATTTATGCAAGGACAGGCTACTTAAGTAATCTATATTGGCAGTATCAATTAACAGGCAGCTGGATTCAGTGCTTTTAGACATGGTGCTGAAAGCCACTTGCCAGGGGCTGAGGTAAGCACTGTATTTAAACTGAGAACATCACTTGACTTGAAAATGGAAAGTTACAAAGCACATAGCTTTCTGCATAAACAACTGAAAATCACTGAAGATCATGCTGAGGAAATCTGTAGAAAGGTCTGTAGGTCTTGAGTTAGTAACAGAATAAAGATGGTTTTGTTAAAATTAAGGTGTCAGCATCTTCTGTTCTTCTGCTAAAAACCAGTCAACTTCTGTGTATCACCATGTACCTTGTCATATGCACTTACGTTGGTGAGGGCTTTCTAAATTCAAATATTTATCTTCCACATTTAGGGTGCCATAGAAGCAAAATATGATGCCATTGATAAAGACACACCGATTCCTACAGACAGACAAGTAAGATTTATGTTGTTACCAAATATTGTCACTGGAAGATCTTTCCCACCCATTGCTTGCCTGTTACAGCAGGTCGTGGATAACAACAGTGTGGTTCCCCTTGCTCTCTAGCCTTACACTGTAGCAAGAATCTTGCAAAACAGATGGACACAAGTACTTTAACTCAACTTACAACATGGGGAAGCTCTAATCCTTCTTTACTTTATAATCATTGTTTCTGTAGTAGCAGTAGTGTAGGGAATGGTATTAATGATTTATTGTTAAAAATCCTGGGTTTACCAAATCTTCTTGTGCCTGTTGGACTTCATAGCAGATTATGCTGAGTACCATGAGGTCCTGTAATGTGATCTCTACAGAAATGGAGGTTTGAGCAATTTGGTTCTCTAAGAAGAGAACGTTCTCAAATGTTCTCTTAATCAGGCATAAAAAGACATTACAAACAACAGCTGTAACTTTCAGCTTGGTGAAGAAATAGTTTCTATCAAATTGATTGCAACATCGAGAACTCTGATTTGATTACGTTTTAGAGCAAAGCAATATTATAATCTAAAAGGCATCCAGAAGCAAAAAAGCTGTATCTGCCATCTATTTTCTGCCTTTTTCAAGGGCTAGAACCCTTTAAAAAATATGAGTGCAGAAGAGGAGGAAAAAAGAATCTCTATTTTTAAACTTCGAGAGGTCTGTTAGGTTCCCTGTCAATTTCGGTTGTGAGAGTGATGGAGGAAGCAGATTGTGTATGATGGTGGTCTGACCTACATACTTTGGCTGACTTCCATCCTCTAGTGTTGCAAGATTGCTGTAGTGGTGCCCCACTTACCCCAATTTCTGTTTGTATGCTTGGCTGTGGTGCAGATTGAAGTTGATATTCCTCGTTGCCATCAGTATGATGAACTGCTGTCATCACCAGAGGGTCATGCAAAGTTCAGGCGTGTATTGAAGGCCTGGGTTGTTTCCCATCCTAATTTGGTGTACTGGCAAGGTGAGTTTGACTAGTTGGCAAGAGCAAATAATTGAATGGAAAGCTTTGATTGACTTAAAAGTACCTCCTGCTTTTCACCCCCACAATATAAGCCTTTTTTTGGGTGCTTTCCTTTCTGTTTCCTTTGAAGAATGAATCTGTGGGTTATTGCAAATTTTAATCCTAATAACTTATATTTAATTTGTAATAAAAATTGCCCCACTCTTTGTTATATATTCAGTTTTCATAAGTTTCAGTCACTTTATTTTAAAAAGAAAAGTATGTTGCTTGCTATTAAGCTCCCAGATAATACTGCAAAAGTTACTGAGTTCCTGGGACAGTAATTGGCATTTCTTGGGTGCCTTGGCAGAATAATCAATTTGGCATTATAGCTGAATATTTTGAAAGCCTTGCTGTTTTCATGCATAGATTTCACAGTTGTTCTCACCATTACTTGTGAATGCCTGATAATGCAGAACCAGTATCTAGTGTGCAAATTTTCATTATAAATTAATGTCTTTATCTTGTGCATTAAAATAAATGAGCTCTATGTGCTTTTTCCTCATGGTTCTTCTCTTTTTAGGTCTTGACTCTCTTTGTGCACCATTTCTGTACTTGAATTTTAACAATGAAGGTGAGCACCTTTTTCTGCAGTGAGTGAAGAAAAGCACAGTCTCTCATCTGTATCTATGTGCAGACAGATGTGGGAATCCACTTAGAGATGGAAAATTTCTGTATCTACAAAGGAATTTTTAAGCTCGTGTTGCCACAGGTCAAAAGAAATGGTTGGGGTTTTGAAAACTGCATGTGGTGTACTGCTCTTTAAGCAGAGGTTCAAGTACTGTTTATTGCAAAGTACAATAATGATATACAATAAAAGGCACAAATAATCTTAAATAGAAAAATGAAGAAATGCTGCTGTAGTACTTGTATTTTTCAGTGAAGCTGTAGTTCAGCCTTGCTTAAGGTGAATGTATTATTTGGTAACCTAAGTGTTAAACTGTCAGACCAGCTTTGTTCAGTAAAGTTGATGGTAGTTTTAAATGCCTGAAAGTTTCAGATCTTCTTTAGATATATGACCTTTATCTTTTTAGAATGTGATTTGTTCATAACGGGTGTAGTCCAAGCTTTGATTGTCTTATACTTGGTTTTCTCTATATAAGGTTTCTGTGTGGGAAAACTAGTTTCTTTGGACAATGACTCCTATTATACCTACTGTGCATGCAATAATTTTTGTGTGTAGATTAATAATTGTGTGTAGGTTAATAATGAACTTTTTTAGGTGTAATTAAATTCTGCCTCTGTCATTGCATCTGGTTTTCTAATTCTTTCAGCTCTGGCATATGCCTGTATGTCTGCTTTTATTCCGAAGTATTTGTATAACTTTTTTCTGAAGGATAATTCTCATGTTATTCAAGGTAAGTTTTTCCCTTTGTTTGGTGTAGTTCTAAGAGAAGTAGAATTGTTTCTGGATATGTAAAAATGCTTTTTCAAGGGGTTGCAAAACAGGGATGCAGTTAAAATCATGTACCTGTGCAAGAAAATTTGGAACAAAATAAGTGGTTAAGGATTCAGACAGAAGAAAAAATCCAGATGTGCACAGACACAAAAGTGTTCTATATAATACCCAAGGTACGAGTCAGACTATTCTGCAAAGTTGTGAAAGCAGTAAATAGTCTTTCTAGTGTTACGTTGTAAAGACTTACCCTTCAGGTGATCAAAGTCATTGTGTTAAAGGAGCTGTTTGGACAATAAGGGAAAATGAACAGTACAAATAGGGATTCCTCAGAAAATGAAAGTTATGGTATTCAGGAAAATAGGGATTTGAGGGAAATTTTTTAGGGAGAAGATCGTGTTATTCAATACAGGACAGGAGTTGGAAAACCCTGAGGAATAATGTTCCATGGTTCACCCTTCAACGCATATACAGGTAACTCAGAGAAATTAAAGCAATAGCTAGGTATGTCTGTTCTAATTGAAAAGTAATTTTAAATTTCATGGAAGCATGAAAAAGGAATTGTGTCCACGTAGAAAGTCACCTTGGCACAGTCTGTGTTGGGAAGATAATTTGTCTTCCAGACTGTCTTTAAAAAACAAAAGAAGCTGTTTCAAAAGCCATTAGTAGTTAAAAGAAACAGGTAGTAATTTATGTTTTTAATTGCAAGCAGTTATGAATGTTTATTGATGAGTATCAGCATGGCTTGCTGTCTTTGTATTTCTTTTAAAGAAATTCTTTTGTATATTTCTTGTGAAACTTATCAGCTTTGAAGTGTCTGTCATTTTTTGTCTTCAAGGAAGGTAATTAAGTACTGATCAACAAAACTAATTAGACGTAAAAGCATTTACATATTGGATAGTTGAGAGAGAGCTAATATAAGGAGAGAATGCCAAGGTTAGGAGAGTTTATGTATGGAAGACAGTGGGTAAGAGGTGTTATGAACTGAATAAAATAATAGGGAAAATTATTCTAGAGAACGTTTGTATCCTTCTGTCTGTAAAGAAAGATTGCTTGCAGTAAAGGTCTAAAGATGAAAAGAATAAACATGTTCCTCTGGAGACAACTACTTTAGACTTCAAGATCAATAGCCTGGTAAAGAGTTTTCTCAAGAGGTTGTACTGTTCCATAAAATAATGCTTTTGTTCTCTAGGGTTACCCAATGTTATTCCTTATGAGCTTTGCAAAAATATGTATCAGCCAAAGTTAGAAATACAGGTCAGTAGGATTCTGTAAACCAAGATAGTGTAGGCATTCCTGAGTTCCTGTTCTACATCTGGCATCATCAAGGACTCAGGGAGATTGAACCCTTTAGTAGTCTAGTTAATCCTTTCGAGGGTTGTAAGTCAAAAAACAATGTATAAATAATGGTTTAATAGAAAATGCTGTGTCATTTTCCTGCCTTTTTAAGGTAGAGGAAGGGGTTAAGGATGTGTCATTTAACTACCCACTGGAATTTTAGCTCCTTTGTGTCTTCTGTGTAGATATAAACTGTGTGGAGGATTGAGATGCCCAAGTCTGGAAACAGAGTTTGCATTCTGTTTGTTGCCAGGACTAGCTGGCCACACCCTAATTCCTGGGAATGTGGAGGAAGAGGAATTACCATCTGTTATGAAATTGCAATGTTATTACCTCTTCAGCTTTCTTCTAACGGAATATGTGACAGTGTAGACAAAACTGGGAGAGGGGCAGAACAGAGAAATCTGTCGCACACTGTCCGGTGTTCTGCTTCTCTTCCAAATAAAGCAAGTGTTATTTAGACAACTTAATGAAATTGTACCCATCAGCCTAATAGGCCAGGCTGAAGAGGTAATAAATTTTATCTTTTATAGTGGGTATTTCTGCTGGTTACTAAAGTCTTTAACTTTCCATGTCAAGCATACATCACAACCTAAGTGTATTCCAAATTAAACCATTGTTAAAAATCCAAATTGAGAAGTACTAAAGAAGAAAAATTAAATGTTTCTTCCTCTATATTGAATATAAAGGTAAGAAGGAGTACAGTGGTAGTACTCGCTGTTTTATTGTAGGTTGAAAATGAATGGCTTTCCTACAGCTCTGTTGTGAGCTAGCAGCATGTGATGGCTTGTGCTTTTGACAACAGTCTTGGATTTGTTATTTCAGAGTACCTGACGGTGTTTTCCCAGATGATTGCATTCCATGATCCAGAGCTGAGTAACCACCTCAATGAAATTGGGTTTATTCCAGATGTAAGTGCTAAGGGTCCTTATAAGTATTATCCAAAGGAATTTAAAAAATGGAAAATGAGGGAAACTGGGATGAGATGCCTTTCCAAACTGCTTCAGTAGCACTTCGACAAAAGTGAAAGTTCCATATTAATAGGTCTTCCTGAATATGCTGATAAAATGGTTTGATTCTTATTTTATGTGCTTCAGTCCTTCCTGTTCTGCTGGGATGGTGAATACAATAAAAAACTACTAGCCAATTATTATAACTTAGATTAATCTTAAAAGGTATATATACTTTTTTTTTTTAATGTGGGTTAATATACAAAAAATAGTGTATCCATGAAGTGCTAATAGGAAAATTACTTCAGCTAATTGAATGCAGTTGATTAACACATATTACACATTATTTTGCAAGTAACAGAAGTATGTGATCATCAATCTTGTAGGTATGTCGGACTTCGGAAGATGCTAACCAGGCATTTGGTGGACTGTGTCACAAATATGGGACAAATGCATAACATAGATTCAAGTTTTATGTTTCCATTGAAAAAAAATCTCTAAGATGGAGGGAAATGAAAACTGAGAACACTGCCAAAACATAGCAGAGAGGATAGGCTTTGTTGGAAAAAGCTAAATAAGGCCTTCTTTAGAGCCTTACTTCTAGCTATCATTGTAAGTAGTAAAGCTTTCCTGCTTTTTTAGAGAGGTGTGTATAGTCAAGAAAGACAAAATAAAAATGTTTGTCTGCCTGCAAATACTGGTATTTCTGAAAAGTAGATTTTGGCAAGGCCATAGAGACAATCTTAATTGATATGGTCTATATCACTCTGTATTTGGCATTTATGAATTTGGTAATTACAAGTTGGTTGTAAGAACACATGGTGACTCAGAGGTCAAAATGGAGGAAGATCACTGATCTCAGGAGATGTCAATGTAGAAATACAAGTTTCATAAGCAAGAAATTTATATGCATTGCTTCTGTAAACAATACAAAGTTTATTGTATCAGAAGAGCCTTATGCTTATTAGGAAATATTTTAAATTGGAGCAGCAAGACCAAGCCTCTGAAAGTCATTTGTTTTACACCATTCCTGAAAGAATTTTTGTGAGTTTGGGACTGGCAGATACTCATTATCACTGTTTACAAATATTGTAATAGAAAAGAAAGTATATACTTTAATTTGTAGAGGGTGTTTTTAATGTAATAATGTTGTTTGACTGACACAAATTTAGGAGATAACGTGGTATTAAAATGAGCAGAAAAGGAAACCAGTGTATTGCCTTATCAAGAGAGGAGTTTGAGAAAGCCACATGTATTTCAGATGATGCACATCTGAAGAGGATAGGTGGGAGGAAGATGAAAGGAAAGTGAGGAGAAGGAGGAATATTTATCTGTAGGAATCCTAAATATTTGGGTAGATGAAGTGCAAGGGTTAACAGCAACATTTAAGTTCCTGAGGGAGAATCAATTTTGCAGTGTTACTATATAAATGCATTTAATGCTTATTTTTTTAACAGCTGCAGCTGACCAAAACAATTATTCTGTGTATTTTGTCCAGGATGCTAGTTCCCACTAAAGAGTTAGAGATGTAATTTCCCTGACCACCTTACAGGTCTTTGTGTGGGCTACTAATCTATGCCAGACCTCTGTAGCAACCTATTTTGGGTCTTATCTGATATTTCAGCAGCTCCTTGTGTCTGGTTAGACAGTTAAAATTCTCCACTGAAGACTTCCAAGGTACAAGTCAGATGGAATAGTTTGAAATCAAAAGTTTTGCTATATTTTAGTTTTTGTTGTGCTAGTCATTGGGCAGTACATTGGCATACGTGGGCCTTGTCTCTAAATCTGACAGTCTATAGATAATTAGGTAATATTGTAAACAATTGCAAAAGGTGAATATTTTTTTAAAACTCCAGCACTGAATAAAAATGCAAGTTCTAAAGTTCTTAACACTAACTTATGAAGAGAAGTTGTCCTGTCTGAATTATCTGTCAGGGTTCGGGATTTTTTTGGTAAGTAAAAGTTGTTCTGCCTTTTAGATTAGTCAGAGAGGTGATTTTTTGTAACTGTAACAAGGCAGCACAGGATCCATCAAGGTGAAGGATATGCACTGTAGTAATGAGATCTGAACCAGAGTTTCGTGCTTGAGTACTAATCCTATCAAAGTAAACCCTGATTAATCTTTCATCATCGAAACGCAGGCTCTGCTGCAGGGAAGATTGTGTTCCTGGCACCCTTCTCATTTGCTTCAGGTCACGTAGCTCTCAGAATATTGAACTGCTGAAGCTTGAGTCGTTGTGAATATTATTAGCTGATGCGGTGCCTGGATTAGGTACACTGCTGTGGCTATGTGATTTACATATAAATAGAGGGATGATATATACAGTGAATTTTATAGTTCTTCTTTGCCCACTCTCCCCAAGTTTATAATCTTCCTCACCCTGTATAATGCTTTATTACATGTTCCTTATTTACTGGTTAATTCTGACCCTAAACAGCAGACCATGTTAAACTGAAGAAAAACAAAAGAGTGTACAATGTTACTAACAGCTGAGCAATTGCCATAAATTACTCTAAAGCATTTCCAGCTGTGAATTATGGAAGGTAGACACAGTTGTCATCTATCCACTAACATAAAAGCAAACTGATTGCAGTTCCTTAATATCATTGTGCTGAAGCTGCTGGCACAGGTAGATACCTTATCTTGGTTTTGGTGATGTGCACAAGGTGTCAGTAATAGGGCTTCATCTTTTAAACCCTGCCCTTGAAGTACTTTCTCTGTTTGTCCTGTTATACAATTACCTGAAGATGAATCCAGAGGAGAAGTTCCTTGGTGGTATTTTCTTCTTGTGATGAAAATGATAATTCTTTAAATTTTGTTTGTATAGGTACGTATAGGTGGGTATAATCTGATATTAAAAATGGGATTCAATTTGCCTTATCTTTTGCACCCTTCTGTAGCCTTTAAATATATGATTGTCTAGGCACCATATAGGATTGAAGCTAAGTATGTGTGTGCGTATTTCAAATGTGAAACAGGAAGGTGAAAGATCAGGAGTTTGTAGAATAGATAATTTCCTTTGGAAGAGACCTACAAGACTCATGTTGTCCGACTGCTTGACCCTCTCAGGGCTGACTTAAAGAGTGCTGTTAAGGACATTCTCCAAATGCCTCCTAAACACTGACAGCCTTGGGGCATCAGCCATCTTTCTAGGAAGTTTATTCCAGTGTTTGACCACCTTCTTGGTAAAGAAAAGCTTCCTAATGTCCAATCAAATTTTCCCTTGGTGCAGCTTTGAACTATTTCAGCATATCCTGTCACTGGATCCAGGGAGAAAAGTTCAGCATTTCCCTCTCCACCTCCCCTCAAGAAGCTGTAGAAAGCATAAAAATAGTTTTTATTAACAACTGAAGATTAAAGCAAAAAGCAGCAGTTGGGACAGTTGTTAGAACAACTCAGCAAAATAAAGTTCCACTTATTGTTGGTCAACATTGCTTCACACATACATTAAACAGGAAAAAAAAAAAAGAATCCAGCATTTAATAGACAGGGGAAAAAACCCAAACCTCTTTATTTTTGAATTTGGCACCTCATATAAACTGCAATATATGGTACAGCAAAAGTATACACAGAAATAAGTTCTACTTTTTCTGTGTAACTTATACAGGAGTTTTTTCCTCTGATTTTAACAAATATAATGCTTTAAGACAATGAGGTGTTTGTAAGCCTGAAGAGGTTATGCATGCTATTAGTAAGCAAGGAAAGGAAAGGCAGAACACGGATGGCATTAGTCCCTGATGCAAAGCAAAATTATAATTATGGTACTGCTCCTCTCAAGGTCTCTCTAAAAAAATGATGCGTTTGTTTTACAGGCTCTTTTTTTTAATGTGGCTTATTCTTAGGCTGTTCCAGTGATTCAGATACTACTTTGATTACACATTAGGTTTACTTGCCAGCTCTGGAGAGTTAGGTGTCAAGTAAAACCACGACGCCCTTAGGTTTCAGGGTTCATCTCTGAGGGGTCGAAATCCTCTTTTCCTGGAGCTTGTTATTCCAGAGGCGCGGTGCTGTTCTGGGCGGCGGCCACTGGAGGGCGCCATTCACTAGCGCTGTGTGCAGTCCTGGTCCCAGAGCGTCCCGAATTCTCCTGGAGTCAGAGCCAGTTCCGCCTTCTCTTTCATTAGCACCGGGGAATAATGTCACCAGTGTTGTACCTTCCCTTTCCTTGCTTGCTAATAGCATCCATAACCTCTTCAGGCTTGCCAACACCTTGTCTTAAAGCATTATTTTCGTTCAAGTCAGAGGAAAAACTCCCTTCAATAAAAGCCCGCCTCACACCTTCTACTTAAATTGTTTGAGCTACTTTTCATGTAATTGCTGATAAGTTTGGTGAGGATGGGTTAGAGCAAAGCAAAGCAGTGATTTTCCTCATGATTACCTTTTAATAATCTTCAAAGCTTCACATTTCATGTATTTTCTTGTATATTTCTGTGTAAATGCATGCATGGTCGAGGTGTTTGTGAAATTAGGAGAAAATGAAGATCTGCTTTGGTAAAACATCTTAATCGTACATATGAAAAGGAGGAAATAATTGCTTTTAAATACCAAGGAAATAATGTGGTTTACCTAATATGTGCCTCCAAACAAAGAGGAGCCTCAGGACACTAGGATTGTTTTCCTACTGCATGGGAAGCATCACATTGCATACAAACAAGCACAGGTATTAGCGGATCACAACCATTGCAGGGGTTATTTCAGGGAACAGGGTATGTTGTATGCCATCTATTTAAAACCTGACATAGATACTCAGGGAAGTAGTATGATTGTATTATAAGATTAAAATGGCGCTAGAAATTGATTTGGTTTGCATTTTGAACTCTTAAAATCAACTGGTGGGCTGGAGGTCAAGCTTCATAAAAGGCTGCTGAATATTAAAATTGATGAGCAGATCATTGAACCTTCCTTAGTTTAGGGACAGATGGTTCAGATCTCAGATGCTCAGATGGAGGCATAGGAATAAAATTTAGAGAGAGCTGTGCTAAGAAGGTTTTCAGCAAATGTGTACATCATTTAGTCAGTGCCATAACCCAGTTCAGAGTTTATGGAATGAGAAGTAATTTATTAACATAATATCAATTATATTTTCTGCTCCTCATTTGTTTACTTCCAGGAAAAGCTCAATAGAAGGATTAATTTGCACTTTTTATGAGTTAAAAAGTAATATATTAAGCTTTATGTTTAACTGTAAATCTTCATAGCACATGAGCTATGCAGCTGAGTAAAATTTAACAATGATTGTCTTGCTCTTGCATTCCTAATTTATGGAAACTTTCTGCACAGTTTGATGTTTCAAAATAATAGATTTTCTTGCCTTTGTCTTGCTAAATACTTCATTGAAAAATTAGAAATTCTTAGGGCGTCATAAATGCTTAGCTCTTCTTTCTCTGTATGATGTCATGAATATGAAAGTTTGCAGACATTAAAGATTTTCTGTAGCTGTTGCAGCAGCACAAGCCTTGTAGACGTGTAAGTGCTGAAGCAGGAAACCTTTGGATGACACTGCCCTAAAATAGTCACAGTAGAACTACATAAATGCTTGGGTGTTAGTAGGCATTTACTGAGAATGAAACTGTGCTTAATTTCTTCACTGACAAGTATGCATTTTAATAAATACCAGCATAGTAGAAGAAGGCAGAGGTGGTTAGTTTTCTCTTGAAAATCATTATTTGAACTTTTAGTTATTTCTACAAAACCATTTTCTTCCATAGTCAAAAAGATGTATTAAATTAAGTAAAAAAGCTTTTGCTTTGTCAGGGATCCTTAGCTAATTTTTGCTTAGGTTATTGAGAATTGCAGCAGTTTAGTAGAGCAGGTTTTTGAGTTCTTTAAGACTTTGGAGGTTATACTTTTGCAAACCAGCAAAGTAAGGGTGGTGATTGGTTTTTTTAAAAAAAATTTTCACTGCATTGTCACAAACTAATAATTTGAAAAATTTGGGGATGAAAAAGGTTTCTGAGAGGTTAAGAGTTGTGTGATAGAAAATCTGCCACTGCAGTTACTTTCCTTTCTGAAATTAATTCATGCAAAAAAAGTCAGTTTTTAATGTAGTTGATGATTGTCATAGAGAACTTGAGTTCTGAAAACTTTGTTTTGTCTTCTTCCCCCCATCACCACCTTTGGCAGCTTTATGCGATTCCTTGGTTTCTTACAATGTTTACACGTGAGTATGCTTTCTTTTCTCTCTGATTAAATGTTCTTATATTTCTTAAGCTTAATTTTTCTCACTTTTCCAGCTAAGGCCTTTCTTAATTAGTATGATAGGTCATTTAGTTGGATGTTTATAATTTGCAAGGATGTGTTGTGAAAAACTCTAACAGTGGAAAACTCTGCAGTGCCTGTTACTTACTTTTTGCCCTGATTTGGCAATAATTAGTATTTGTCCTGCTTTTTTGAGTTGTTGTTGTCATATTATGGTTATTATACAGTTATTATGTTGTCATTGTTATTATTATCTGGATAATTTTACATGTGCAGTATTTAGGGTGTATTCAGAGGAAGCTGTTATCTACTGGAAAAAGAGGAAATAATAGTTAAAAAGCAAAACCAAACCACACCACCATCCCCTGCCATCACTCAAATAATGTAAAAAAGAGAGCGACTTTGTTTTTGAAGATAATCATATTTTTGTTAACACACTGTTATTCTGGTAGCACTAGTTTACTGGGTTTGTGCATGTATATTAGGAAAAAGGAAGAGCTTTCTAATTTGGTGACTTTTAATTAAAGAGGACAAAGTTAATAGATCAAGTCTAGAAAGCAATTAATTTTTTTTCCCTAAAAATCTTTGATTCTTTTCATGTCATATCAACATTGGCAGATGCTGAATTTAAATTTTTTAAAAAGTGGCAGAATGAAAAGAGCTGATAGATTATTTCTCTGATGAAATATCAAAGAACTTAATGTGAGATTCTTGATTGCATTTCCTAAAGATTTTGACTGTAAAGCACTGGTTCTTGAAGTTGTCTTTTTTTGTATACCCTTCATGAGAATCGCCACATTTGAAAAACCAAGGAGATGGTTTCCTTAAGTAACCAAGTGCAATAAAGTCTTAGAACTATTAAGTTAGAAGATAGCATATTTTAAGAGGGCCACCTTCAGCTTTATATATAAAATCTGGCTGTTTTTAATAGGCCTTTTTCCTTGTCTTTCTTTTATTCTGCCAATTTTTTCTTTATTTTGTTCATTTTTTGTCTAATTGTAAGTAGCTGATCTTATTGACTAACTCATTAATATCATCTTAATGTGAAAAACTGATATGCATGCCTTTATACATAATTGTACCATACCAAAAGAAAAATAAATTGCCTAATTCTTGACATACTTGAAATGTGAAAAACCATGTGCTTTCAAGTATTCATTTAGAAAAGACTGTGATTTCCAGAATAATTAAACTGCATATGAAGACAAACATGATCCTAAACAGGTTAAGTCCTTTTTGCTCCCAAATAAAAAAGAAATCACTCAAGACGGGAGAGGAAAGAAGTACATAGGCAACTCATTAACCCTGTTATTGTGTGTATATTCTTACAGAGTTCTATTTATTGTGCTTATTCATTATGCAGATGTCTTTCCTTTGCACAAAATTTTTCACTTGTGGGATACATTACTGCTTGGAAATTCCTCCTTCCCTTTCTGTATTGGAGTTGCCATACTTCAACAGCTGAGAGATCGTCTTCTGGCTAATGGATTCAATGAGTGCATTCTCCTTTTTTCCGACTTGCCAGGTACAGATAATACTGTTTCTTCCCTTTTTCTCTGTCTTCCCCAGTGTGTTTCTAAATATATGATTAGAAATCATGGTGGATTTAGGCAAACTCACTGCCAGAGTGTGTGGATCTTAACTGCAATTTATTGTAGTTACTTGAAGTCTTTTTGCTGTCATCAGCAAGAATGCAGTAGGATTGTTATTTCCAGGTGAAGATTGGAGTATTTTGTTGTGGAATTTAGAACAATTTAAAATTTGGAACAATCTAAAATAGTCATGCCACATATAGACACAATCAGTTAATATGAATTATTTTTCCTAATAAATTGAGTACAAGTCTGAATAGTCGTTTTCCTCTTTGGTGCTGGTATTAGCCTGTTTTCCTTTCAAACATAATTAAACTTTTACTGTGGAAGTAATTAATGTAAAAGGATTAGGGAGAACAATATAGGAAGCCATTGGAATTACTCTGTTAAATATTTCCATTTGAAATTAAAAGCTTTAGAATAACTTTCAAAATTGTATCAGAGTCTGCATGATCATTGTGCAGTTGTTCTGTGTCTTTGCTCAGTGGGAGGTGATTAACCTATCCATACAAACTGGTACCTTACAAAAATACATAGCAGTTAACCATGAAGTTTGGATCTTCCTTCTGAGCAACTACCTAGTAAGACAGTAGAATGCATCTGAACTGGGTAAGCCATGTCACCTGAAAGATGTGTTTTAGTTTGAAGCAATACAAGTAGTTGGTGCACTCAGAACATGCTTATGTTCTCGTGTTAATTCCCTCTCTTCTGCTCAGGATCTTACTAATGTAAGGTCTTAGGTATGAGGTTGACACTGTTTTAAGTGTGTGGCTTTTCTTTAGATAACTCTAACTTTGGGGTAATTCCTGGGCTAGTTATGGATGTAGTGATCTCTATTTGAACACCATGTGTGCAATTCAATAATTCATAGTTCATTTAAACAGAAGTAGTTCTTCAGAAGAACTGAAGGAGAGAATGAAGTTTGGAAGAGAATTTAAGAGGTCTTCTTAAGTGTTGTAGTCTCCACAACTGCAGAGTTTACAGAGGTCAGCAGTAGTCTAGGATACGGTACCAAGCAGATGAGGCCGAGTTCACAGTTGCATAAGTCAGTGAGTTACCATGAATGAAGCTCTGTGATTTCTTTAAATACTGTTGTCACAAATTGTCTCTCACTGTATACACTTCTGTATGGATCTGGATTTCAAAATCTGTCTCCTACTTATTAGTTTGGTATGTACTATGCATTTGCTACTGTATTTTTTTTGATTTATAAGGACTTTAATTAGGCCATTCCTTATAGTGTAGAATTTTAATTTTCAATCTGTATGTTTAACCGTTTCAAATGCTCATGGTTAATTTAATGGGATATCTACAGATGGCTGAAATGTGAGTGCTAAACTAAAAGACTGATTCTCTCCCCATCCTCTCCTCCCTCATGTGTTAGCTGTATGTCCTAGTTAAGTACAAATCCATTAATATTTAACTTATTTTCTTGCCTAAGGTCATTTCTCCATATTTTTTCTTTTTCTTGAAGGGTGCTAAATTATAGATTCCAATTTATCTTAAATCAGCTGATGTACTGACAATGGAAGTACTTTATGCTGAGGTGATGTATAAGAGCACATTAGTTCTTGTAATACATATGTTTTCATATGATGAAATTAAAGCACTAAAGTCTGTTGTGGTATAATGAACGTGTATTCTGCTAGTTTTAATTGATGACAACTTTGCTGATACTCTGGTAGGAAATACAGGTTTCTGAAAAGATTTTTTTTTTCTTAAATTGGTCATATCTGTGATATTTAGGATGTCAACAATAGCGCAGTTGAATATTTTGAGATTAATCTAAAGTATACCATAAAATACTGCCAGTAAAACTACTAAGGGATAAAGAATAAGGATGAAAGACAGTCCTAGTGTGTCTTAAAAGTTAAAAGTTGTTGGTCTAGCTTAATCAGTAACTTTTTCAACATATAATTCTCATAGCCTTGTGCCTTTGCTTTGTGACCTGAGTCTTATTTCTGTTTAAAAAGTATTGACTCATTATGTATTTTGTCACTTGCATTTTCAAACAAGACTTCTGTTATTTTGCTTATGATATTGTGTGCCAAGACTGAGAATTTTTTGAAAGTAATTTACAAATAACCTTCACCTGAAAATACATCAATCCCAGGAAGAGAATATGTTGTTCAAAACATCTGTGATAATTTTAAACTAAAATCAATTGTTGCTCAACAATCTGAAACTCCTGTGATTTTTAAGCTTTGTGTGCACTGGAATGGCTTATTTCACGCTGCCAGTGAAAGCAGCTTCCTTTCCAGACTGATTGAGGTATTTTACTGCAGTCTTGAAGCATTGTTGAACACTTTTAAGATTTCTCGTTTCTACAAAACAAAACCTCCCCTGCCTAATTTCCAGTGGACTGTATATAACACAATTGGAATGATTGTTTTAAAAATAGTGATGTGAGGAAAACAAAAGGGCGTTGTGTCATTATTGATTACTTGGTTCTGAAAACCCTTTCCAATACTTGTCTCAAACTTTTGGCCGTATTTTATCTATAAAACCAATACAGTTGGGCAATACTTGCTGTTTTTGGAAGCTCTGTTGGAAATTTTAATTCATTTTTATGTTGTTCAAACAATGTCCTAGCAGATGAGGAAATTTATTTGAAGATTTTGACAAAATAATTGGCTAATTAAGAATACTGGAGTTAAGAATACTGAGGTGTAAGTTTACTTTAAAACATGCAGTTTTGCTTATAGTTTAGTCTTTAGAATCTTGATGTAAGTTTGTGTGATAATGTCCACTGTTCAACTCAAAAAATATGGTTATTGTAGTTTGACTTGATTACCGAGCTCATTACCTGCTGTACAAGTAGCACAAAGTCAACAGCAGTTTTTGTTAGGAAGCATTCAGACACATACAGCTCCTTGCAAACAGTTGAAGAATCCTTAGACCAATCCACTCCCACCTGGAATGGGTGCAGTATAGAGTCTGGCAAACAGCTCTTCCTCCAGTGATCACTGCCAGTATCAGAGCTGACACACAGAGATGAGTTATGGACTTCTCAGAACTGATGAAAAAATGGAGACAGATATTGTTAGACAATAGAGAAATGCCAAGCCTAAATATGACATAAGACATACTCACATACTCAAACAAACCTTTTAGGTTAGTTCAATAAGCTCATCTGTGATTTTGGAGCAAGAGGAGAGTTCATTCTTTTACTGCTGAGAACCTTAGGAGCGTGTCTTTTTGCTGACTCCAGACTAGTCAGTGTTTCCAAAGGAAGAACCTTGGCCTCAGATGGGAAGTTCATAAAGACTGACTGAAGAAAAGCAATCCAGTGCAATGATGAGCTACAGTAAAATGAGTAGAGTGTAAAACTTTGTGAGACAGAGGCATGTAGCTTTAAAATGCAAGATCTGGCTATCGTCAAACCACAGACACAAATGGTTCTACAGGGAACAGATTGTCTCTGATGAGGGAGAAATTATTATATCCATTGCCATTCTAGAGATATGCCAAAATGCTGAATTCCATGATGGTGGAAGCCATATGAATGCTTAGAAGGATTGCATCCAGCTTATAAATGGACTGAAGGTTAAAAAATAGTGGAAATTCTCTACTAAGATTGTATGGAGCAGTTTGGAATGATGCATTTCTCTTGACAGCAGCAAAATTAGACATATCAGAAGGCTCTGCTTCAGATATGTTTCTGACCCTAGTTAACTACCGTTTTACTTTCTGCTGTTCTGCTTCCTAAAAACCCTTTATCTGCCCACATCTGTGATCCATACACTTTTATTGTACTCCAATTTCTGGTGGTTCAGCATTTAGTTAATATAGATCTGATAAGAGGAAAAAATGACACCTGGCCACCAAATCCACACTGAGATGGTGGGTGTTTAGTGCCTGTTCCCATTTGTTTCACTACTCCTGCAAGGAAAACATAAGGAGATTAAACCATCACCTTTCAAGGGACTTACAGAGATACAGTGGTTTTTCATATTGCAGTGAGCAGTATGAAAAAAAAAAACATACAGTGTTTTGATTAGGGTTTGACTTTTTTCTTGCAGTTTTGAAAATATCTTATTGCTTAGATTAAGTCTCTGAGGAACAGAAGCCATAACAGCAGTTCTAAAAGGAAACTTTTTTAGCTTCAGCTACAAAATTTTGACATATCGCTCTGTTGTTGTTCATGGAAGATGGCTCTGGAAAGTATTTTGCTGTGGAGCTAGTGAAGCTGACCATCTTTTCCAAGTTCCAGTATAGCTGAAGAAAAACAGCACTTTGGTGTCTTTCACATGATACACATGATAATGGTGTTGTAACTATGACAAAAATATTGATTGGAAATTGTTGCCCGAGTTTTTCTGTTCTTTCTCTTTCTGTAGAACGTTCACATGCAGCCTGATGTAAATAAAATCAGTTCTTAGAATCTTTACATACTTCTCCTGTGAGAGAAGAAATGAGTGATGGTGCTATTCACCATCCAGGTCGAAGGGGTGGTGACCTGTGTAGCCAATCCCTTGACCTCTGTACATATCTATAAATATTGGAGTCAAAATAAAGATAATTAGACAGCTTTGTACAACTCCTGTCTCTGGAACCTCTCTCAGTGTTCCTAAATTGGGACACGCCCAGCTTTGCCCCGTGACAGGAAATATCAAAAGACATCAGAATTTAAAAGGAAGTCCCTTCTCTTAGTTTTCTTTTCTTGAAATATGTAGGTCAGGCTGATATTTATGGAAGTGTCTTTTTCTGAGCATGATGCTCATCTTTCCTATGTTAGATGGCTTTTTGGAGATGTAGGTGTATTTCATGATGCAATTCCTCAAGATTATTGGCTTTAGGACAGAAGCAAAGAGATTTGTTAGGACACACTTGCTCACCAAGGCTGTCTGGTAGTATCAGACTCTGTAAGATCAATGTTGTTTTACCTGAAGCTGTGAATTCTTTAATTATTCACCTTTTCCATTCATTGTGACACAAATAAAACAGTTCTAGATTATAGATGCTACCTTCTTGAGACTAAAGAGAAATGCTGGAGTGTGCAACACACTAAGAAAAAAAAAATACTGAGATCCTTAATTGTAGTCTGTAGTTGTCACTGGCAGAAGAAAATCAAATATACATCCTTTAGCAAAGGGCTGTCTGCCACAAGAGATGGTGTTTCATAAAAAGGGTGAAAAGTGAGTTCCTCAGTAGAACTTTTCTAGTCCATGTCTTAAAAACAGTCTGACGCACAGTTTATGCCCTCTGTTTTTCGAAAGAACCCTGATAGTGCTCTCCATAGTACCAGCAAGGGTGTGTCGGGTGACACCTCTGTCACTTCAAAAATTTAAGAGGTCTAGATAAGTAACTGTAGGGGATAGGAGGAATAGGCTGGGCACATTGCATTTGTCTTTAGAGCAAGGCAAGGAGCTAGACAGTTTCTTGCTAGTTCTTCAGTCTTCATGCTAAAAAAAGCATAGCACCATTCTAAGGAGACAGATCATGTAAGCAGTCATGTAAGCTGATAAACCACAAACTTGTCTGCTGGGAGTGCAACCCTGAAATGACAAACTTTTATGTCTTGAATGTACTTTAATACTTTCATGTGTAAATTCAAATGGAAGTGTTAACTTAGTTCTTCAACAGAATAAAGGAACTTTTTCCCATATCTTATGTGTAGGTTAATTATGCTGCAAGATTTAAGTAACTTAGAAAATGTACACTGACAAGGTTGGACTGCCGTTAGTTACTTAAAGCTAATAGTTTTGCTATGTGTAACACTAACATAGACTTGACTCGTGATAAACACTGGAAATTTCGGATCTCAGTAAGTTATCTACTGCAGTGCCAAATGGCTAGAGCATTTTTTAGAAATGAAAGCAGTTTTAAGTATGGGTACGTAAGCAAGATGATTATCCTTTCTGTTTACAGTTGCTGTATTTGTGGGAAATAACATTTCAATCCTGAATAAGATGTTGCTTGCACTAGCAGTTTGAGGGTGTTACATGGTTCAGGATACCCATTAGGCCGATCTAAATACTCTATTTGTATTTATCTTTACCTTGAGTTGTTCTATCGTTGTTATGGGGATGAACAGGTCAAATTAGAGGCTTTCATACTTTTCTTATGGCAACCAGTACTCCTTTTCAGGATTACCTGAATTTTCATCTTATTTTAAAAGCAGAAAATTTGTTATTGTGTTATTTCCTTAGGAATATCCTGAAGGCTAACAGGGGAGCTAATGCAAAGGTCTTCTAATTACAGCTCTTAAGAGAGCCATCTCTTTTATAAGCATTTGGCCTGGTCAGAGTTTCTGACTGTAGAGTTTTTTACAAGTTTATACCCATTACACCTGGGAAATACATGAAGTAGCTCATAGTTACCACCCAAATGGAAAACTATAACAGCATGATCTCTATTCTTGCATGCTGAGTTTCAGTAGTTGCATATTATTTCTGTGAAGCACAGATTTAAGATAAATAAGGTGAGTTTCGCTAGTATTTCAGATTCTAAAACTGACTTAATAGATATTTAGCAAATAGTATAACAAAAAGAACATAGGAAAACTGAAAAAGAGTTATTCCTTCAAAAATTACTGTTGTTGGATGTTGTCTTGGGGGCACCACAAGTTTCTCATCTCCATGGCTTTCTCACAAGTTTCTCCTCTGACCTGATCCCTGCAATTTTGTAAACTTGACCTTTTATGCATCTTCTGGTTATTATCTACCTATGAAGTAATGTTCATTTTTCTGCTAAGCTGCTTTATTTCCCCTTGTGTATTTCTCAAGTTTTGCATAGTAGCCTCTCCCTGACTATTTCCTTTATATATTGGGAATTGTTGTGCTTCTGTCTTTGGCTGTGTACTACCCTGTGTTAGGACTGCTCCAGATGTCTTTAACATTTTGTTAGTTTGTAGAAATCTCTGCTATTCAACACCACTGGCACACCTCATAAAAATGTTTTAAAAGCACTTTCTTGTTGGAGCTTAGCTACAGTCTTTATGTCATCTACTTCTGTCTTCTTTCTCAATAAGACATAGTGTGTGGCATTTGGTGATTGACTGACCATAAAGGTTTATGTTTTATACAGTCACTTGGCATTCTGTGTCTTCCCTGCTCATGTCAATCCTGACACCATCATGTTTCCATACAGGAAGGCATTCTTTAGTAAACTTTTCTAGTGAACAGCTGAGTCAGAGGAATTTTTACAATCACAAGTAAGAAAAGAATCCATGTTTACCCTTTATGCAGTCTAATGTCTAGGGAATAATTCATGGTGTTTACTGCTGCTTCTCTCTACCACTGTCCTCAAAAAAAAAATGAAGTCATGCAACTATCCTGCAATGTATGAAATAAAAAATATAAAAAGAATAGTTCTGCATTGACCTTTTCATTTATAATAACCTTCTTAAAGTATTAGATACAGAGATATTGGATAGAAATGTCACTTCTCTTCCTAGATTTGTCCTTTCAAATATGCACACTCAGTGTGTCTTTTTGTATGTCATCAGGAAAAGAGAGTTTGTGGCCTTTCACCTCTATTTCTTCTGAGAGCAGGAATCAGGAGCTTGAGCTGACTGACCTATTCAGTACCAGAGCATTCATAGCACAGAGATTTTCTGGCCTATTTATGTGGCTGTGTGGTGAAAGCTTATGTTGCCTGGCAGGGTAGTAATAAAGTATTTGTGATGGAGATGTCAAACCAAGCTAATAATGCTAGTCTATTCCCAAAATGCAGAAGCAGTTTATTTTGGCTGAATTTCTTAACTGGTATCCTGTTACCCAAGGAAAAGGCTCTGGAATTGATTAACTGCACACAAAGGCTTGGTCTGTGTAGATTTTCACTAGGAGAGAACCATTCGTCTTACGTTTTTCTCCATTACTTTCCTTCACTTGCTGTGAACAATATATGCATACCCAGTTTTGCTGCAAGAATAAAAAATTCTATGCACTTTTGTCACAGGTGTATTGCATTTAAACTGATGCTTTTTTCAAAGCATCTGTTTCAAGTGCAATCTACTTCTTTCCTGTATCTATAATAAAAAACCTTAAACTTACATAGCTTAAAAAGCAGCTATGTCAGGCTGAGCTGTCCTTTTCAGTTGAGGCTGTGGATAGAGGCAGACAGCAGCTTGATAAGAAGTTATAGTTCAGCATGAAAAAAGCAAAATGAAAACCATCTTAGAATAAACAGTAAGCTTAGTTCAGAAAAGAAGCAAAACATTTCAGTAGCCTTAATGTTAGGATGGGGCCATGGCAAAACCAAGATGCTACTGTTAGATCACTTTTCTTTGCCTTCTCTGCCTTTACCAATTCCTCTATTATTTGCATATTTAGAAATGTCAGAGAAAGCCTTTTGATGCTGAGCAATTAGCTGCTGTTATAGAGTTGCTTCCTGTAAGGCTTGATTGCTCCTTGACTGTGAAATACTTGAGCTCATTTGAGCCAGAACTCCTAAACATCATGTTTGAAAATGAAATTGTGACCTTGGATCCTAAGATACTTGGGTTCCGGCTTTGACATTTTGAAATACAGGCACTCTTCATTTTTTTCAAAAACCATTTGAAGACGTACTATGTTTTGAAATTATAACTTATATTTATAGTATTTTATAATGTTTTAAGTCAGGCTTAAATTTTTTCTCACTTCTTATTTAATGACACAATGCTATTCAGTACGTTTTCATTGCAGATTTTTCCAATGAAATAATTTGTTTTAATAAAAACAGAAGGCACATGATTTTTAAAATACCCAGGGTTGGGATCTTGGAGAAGATGCTAACCAAGATGTTACATATACATCTCCATGAGTGAGCATGCCCTCTTCATCCTTTCTAAATGTTACTTTTCACATGTTGTTCACACCTGGAGATTTATGCAGACCCTGCTCTCAGAAGAATGTTCTTCTAAGTTGTTTGCTCTGGCATTCTGCTGAGGTAGTCTCTGTTCATTTGTTCATAATCCTGTTCAAGAATCTAGGCTCTGACTTGATATATTTATGCTTCTGATATAGCACTGGTATGTTTCTAATAATGTGGAAGCTCTAATGTTTTCTGGCTTGTAATGCAGTGACTTGGGAGCAGGAAGAGGCAGGATTAATGCTGTGTGAATGCAAAGTCTTGGGGAGATAACAAAAAATGGACTTTTCACCAGAGACTGACTCATTTGTCATATATTTGAAAGGGCATGGGAAGAAATTGGGATTGAAGTAGCACAAAAGACCCTTACTTATTAGCCAAAAAGAGGAGAAAATATCTTATGCAGCAAGGGTGCACAAGATTGCATTGCCTTTAGTTACTGACGGGAAGTGATTTTTCTTAAACCAAAATTGCAAACAAATGATGAAGAAGGGCTTGAAGGTTACTCAAGTGTGAAGCCTGTTCATGCAATGTGACTAATAAATAGTCTGTAAATATTTATCCCAGTCTAATATAGTCTTAAATTCCAATATCCTGAAAGTAATTGTTTTTTTGAAAAAAATGTGAATAAATTCTTTCACCGCCCGTAGTCTTGTCTCCCTTGTGGGGGCTAGATGTTGACTGTTCCCATTTTATGTGCATGCATGTGCCTGTGGTTTGCACATTGTTGGGGGGCATTTTGTGGTTGTGTGGCTTTTTTATTGTTACTTGTGGAAACCACAATTGACTTGTTAGTAGTTTCTATTTTGCATTATTGAGAAGCAGATCAATTAATGGACAGACTGTAAATTTGTTTTAGGCTATTAATTGACAGTTTGTAGATTTGTTTCAATATCTTCCCCCAAAAACCATTAAAAATTCTCTCTTCTGTGGAGAGAAGAGTTCTGTGGAGTTTCATTTTCAGCCATGCCCACTGTCCTCCTGAAATGCTACTTGGAGAAATGAGCAACCAAGCATTCCAGAATCACAGAACAGGTTCCTGAATTTTGTACTTACACCCTGATGTGTGAGAGCTGGTTATGTTTTTTAGAAACATACACATGGAAGGGATCACAAGGATCATTGAATCCATCTCCTGGCCCTGCACAGGACACCTCAAGAGTCACACCATGTGCCTGAGAGTGTTGTCCAGATGCTTCTTGAACTCTGCCAACTTTGGTGCTGTGTCCGCTCCCCTGGGAAGCCTGTTCCAGTGTGCAAGCCTATTTTCCAGTTCTCTAAAGTGGATTTCTTTAAGAATTACAGAGCTTGTTTCTAGGAAAAATATTTTGATCTGTTTCAGTGTTTAACATTATCAGTCTCGATTTCTGCTTTCAGCTTTGTCATAGCTTTACTGCAAACACCGTTCCTATTCCATCCCCCAGTTCTCAGTTTTCAATTTCAGATATTTGTTGCCTATTATGCCCTCTCACAAGCCAAATGCTTCTTATGCTATTAATTATTGTTGTTCAGATATATTTTTTTTTACTAGTTAAATTGTGCATTCATATCTTTTATTATAGAAGTACTACTAATGTTTCCTTACCTAAAAATGTCAGGAAATGGGGCGTATAACTCAGTTACAGCAGTCTCTTAACAAAAAAAACCCCCACCAAAACAAAAAAAAAAGAAACCACAGCCCCCCTATAAATGTGCTACAGTCTTGAACTGAAATTGTCAACTTTTTATAAATAAAATGAGTTTTCAGAAATGTAGAAAAAAGTGCAGCTGTAATGACGGTGGTTTTGGGTGAGGGAATAACAACCAGTGAAAGGCATCTCCTCTCTTTACCTGAATTTAGAAATTGTGTTGAATTCTCCAGTTGTGTGGATTTTCCTTAGGAATGATGCTGAATAACAGCCTTCTATTACAGTATAGTTGAAATGAAAAATTGTTAGCTACTGTTGAGATATTACATAATCCATTTATCTTTGACACCTATTGTCCCAAGAAGCTAGGGAGCCTGATATTGTCAAGGAAAATTGTGATTTATTTTCACACATCCACAAAAAGGTTTTTAGAGCTAGAATTAAAATTGGGTAAACCACAGCTTTACTCTCCGACTTTTCAGAATTTTAGAAGCAAGATAGCACATAAACATTGTCATTAATGGAATTAAAGCATCTGCTGCAGATTGTATCCTACCTGAATACGGACAGCTTCTTGAATGGGAGAGTAATAGACCACATCTTCCAGATTTTAAACAGTCAATAATCTCACCCAACTAGTTTATTCTGCCTCAAGCTTCAATTTCAGCTGCTTCTGCTCACCACCCTGCTAATGACTGAGGTTTCTGGAGTAGCTCCCAGATTGATGGCAAGGGATCAAATCCACTGATGGCAATGAGTGATTGATGGCAGTGCATCAAATCTGTTTGAGATATGCAGATAAAGCCTGGCTACAATGCCTCTGTTTTCTTCATAGAAGCTAATGCTTTAATCTAAATTTTGACTTTTGGAATGAATCATACAAGATGGGACAGACACAAGAAGTGCTGATATCTCTGCTGTTTGACTGTCACACTATCACCAGTTTTATCATAAAATGCAAGCTAGGATTGGTTTTCTCTTCATGAGACCACATCCAGGAGATGCAAAACTAAACGGTCCTTTTATAGTGGTAAAAGAGTAAATGGCTTTTATGTTACATCTTGTTAAAAGACAGATACATGCAGGATGCTTAGTGTTGCAAAATATATATTTCCAATATGTTTATTTTTTTTCTTTTACATACGTATTTTATTGTACTTTCCTGCTTTTTAATTGACCACATCTTATTTTAGGATGTTTCTCATTTGATAGGTGTCAGCTTTCCTTTCAAGCTGAGTAATATATTATCACAGTGGCACTTCACTCTTTCAGCCAGGATGTTTCACTGGGAATGTCTGGTTGGTTTTGGGATTGTATTGTTTGTTTGTTTAAAAAATTCTCTAAAATCTCTAAAACAATCCATTATGTTTCCCATCAAACACAAATTAATGTTGAAAACTCCTACTTTCCAGGAAACAGATAACTTGTAGTTTGTCAAAATGGCTAGCCATACAAAATTCAATAGCTGAAAGCTTTCAATCTCACTCTTTAGATTTAACTGACAAATAAAAAGACAGTCGATCAAAAAAATCCTGATGTCTGTACATTGTATGAAATTTCCATATTTGTGCAGTTCATCTACTTTCAATGAACTGCACAAATTTACCTTGAACAGTCAATAGTCTGACTTGTAAAGACTTTAAGATGCCTTACAATGACTAGACTTCGATTATTGTCCTGACTTTGCATTAGTTGAAGTTCTGATACACTTCCCTGAAACACATTTTCCTATATAACTGGAGTAGATGAATTCTTAAAATGTCTTTACTAGTTTTGAATATAAAAACTCTGAGTGCTTTTCTTTTTGAATGGGAAAATGCTTTTGAAATCTGCATTTCCTTTGAGCAAGGGACAGAGAGACAGACAAAGGTGTAGATGGATATATATATATATATATATATTTGGCAACGTCATAGTGGGGTTACTCGGCTTTACTGATATTTTGCTCTTGCATTTCTTGTTTTCTCTCTAAAATCCCTTACAGAGATTGATATTGAACGCTGTGTCCGCGAGTCGATCAACCTGTTCCGCTGGACTCCCAAGAGCGCCACGTACCGGCAGTACGCGCAGCCCCCGCGGCAGGACGGCAGCGGCACCCGGTGCTCCCTGTCCTGCCTCTCTGCAGACTACCAGGAAGCTCCTCGAAGTGACCTTGTAAGCAACCTGGGAATTGGAGGGGGGGGAGAATTGTTCAGATTATCCAGTTTGTGTGTTTCTCCTGTCTCTCCCAACTCCTGCTCCTTCAGTTCTGTTACAACAACGCAGCGACGTCCTGCAGTACTACAAACAGGCTTTAGCATAGGAGAAAAGCAGTTAAAAGAGCAGTGTGCCACTGAGAAATAGGGAACTGGAAAGTGTGATGCAGGCAGCTCTGGCTGCTTTTTCCATCTTGGCATGTCAGGTAAAGCGTATGCCACAAGTTACTCTGAGAGTTTAGTAGGTGAGTTATGCCTGTGTTTACCTTGGCAAACAGTAACTAGTAACTAACAGAAAATCTGCATTAAATAGATACCCAGTTTAGCAAAAAGACTTTTCTCCTCTCTCTAGTAAAATCATAATTGCTGTTTCTCTTGTCAGTTGCACTATCTGAATACTGGTGATTTGAAATTATTCCTTCCTTTCCTCTCAACAGTATAAATCTAGTTAGTCTTTCAAAAATTAAATTTTATTTTGTTGGGGTTTTTTTCATTCCACATTCTCCTACAATCATTTCATCCATGAGCATATGCCAATAATATGGGAGGTATATATACACCTGCTTTATCTTTTTGGTGGATTGCATTAGGTTTTAGTCTTTCCTTTTTTTTTCCTAACTACTAGAAAACTAAGAAGTGTTATCATTCAAGTGAATCTTGACTTTTAGTCCTTAAATTGGAGTTTGATATTCAGTCATTTTCTTGTTTTTTACTTCAGTTTTTATTCTATTTCTGTTGTAATTTCTGGAAGCCTTAGCTACAAATCCAGGACTGCAGTCTTACAGAATTTAAGAAACAATAAGTGGATCTAGAAGGGCAATAGGGAAGAAAAATGAAATTAGGTGGGAATACTGGTTGTTGTCATCCACGAATTGTAGCCAGGACAACTGCTGTACTGCTCTAGAGGTAGAGAGGCTTTCTGAAGGAGCCAAGGGCTGCATTTTCATAGATTAATTCAGATAGGACCTCCTAAGGTCATCTGGTACCAATTCCTGCAGAAAACATGTCCAACACTGAACTCAGATAAGGTTGCCCAGGACTTTGATCCATCAGGTCAACAAAACTTCCAAGGAAAGTATTCAGTCTCTCTTGGCAGTCTGGTCAGATGTCTGACAGTGCTACCAGTGAAAATGATTTTGTGTATGTGCTAGCTTTTCTGAATGGTATGACAAAAGAGTGAGAAAAACAAGTCTTCTGATTTCTAAGCATTTGCTTGTGCCTTTTTGTGTACAGGCAAGAGTCAAAGCACTAAGATATAGCAAAGAGGGAGACAGAAGAAACCAGCACTGGTCTACTGAACTAATAAATTGCAAAAAGATTTTTATTTGTAACAGATAATTATCCTTATTTTGGATCAAGCAAGTTTCTTTCAGCATTCTTCCATTTTTTGAGAAATGTTTTGTGTGTTTTTTTCCTGGTAGTGTTTTTATTTTCATACCAGAAGTTGTGTTTGTTTATAAAGCCAGTAATTAGGCTCATCCATCCCACAAGTTCCAAGAAATTAAGCCAGTGGTTTTGGTATGTTAAAGAGGAGATAAATAAATACTAGAACTGCTGTTGCCTTCCCTTTCATTCCTAGTTCAGTCTGCCTAACACCAAAGACCTCTTCATTTACTGCAGTGCAACTGAAGCTTTAACATCTTTTGAAGTACAAGCATATTGGATCTTTTGATTACTCCTGTGTTTTGTTTTTCTAGCTCATCATATATGGGAGAGCCATATAGGTTCTGGAATCTATACAGAAATATGTAAGCAAAGAAGAAACTAATCTCTTGGACACAAAAAAGATTATTCATATCTTAAATTATAGTCTGCAAATGTGTTGTTTGCTCTCATTTGCTGTGTTTTTGTGTGTCAGATTTTGAGACAGGTAGGTACAAATCAAGTAGGTTATGGTTCAGTCAGGAGCCATAGTTCAAACTTGTTAAGTCCTGTGTAACATGAGTCTATAATGAGCTACCTCTCACTTGTGGCCAGTTCTGTACTTTTGGATATTTGTCTTCGTAAAATGAAACTACTCAGGGATTAGAGCAGTATTGATAAAAAAAAAATTAAAATATTGGTGAAATACACTACACAAAAAGGTGGTGTGATTTGTTTTCATTTGGGTTCTTTTTCAACCTTAATCCTGGAATTATCCATCTCTTTCTTCAAACATGTCTACTGGTGTTTGCTGCCATGGGGAAACTTTTTATCTGCTTGAAAGGGGTGAAATCCGAGTTCAATCTTTAGTACACCCAGTAACCTTTAATGGATTTTCTAAAATACCGTTGTCCTTGCTCTCCGGTTTAGCTCTTAAAAAAATAATTTTGCTGTTTCCTTACCTATTTAGTTGGTCATTCTTTGGACAAGTACCTTACCCTACCTTTCTATCTCCAGTTTTATATTTGTGGGTCACCTCTGTATTTGAAAGTGGATAGGGTTCAAAACAATTCTTTGTGAAGAAGGTTGTGGGTTTGCTTCTGAAGGTAATTTATGACTTCTTGAAGCAGTAAATGTTTAGCATTTTTAATTGTAAACACCAGCTGCCTCTTACCTCGATATTTGTATTTTCTTTCTACACTGCTTCAGTTTGTTTCTTAAGTGCTTTTTATTGGCTACTAAAATATTTGTGTGTATCTGCATGTTACTGTGCTTTGGTTAATAATAACAGGAGAAGTATTTTCCCTCTGGGTGTGCATTTTTCTCCCTAAACCGGCAGTCAGTAAAACAAAACTGCTTTGACTCTTTTTATCACTAGCATTGCTTAGTTTTTATTTTAGTAACATCTATTTGCGACTTCGTAAATAGGCTTGGGTGCTCTCTTTTTTCCTCCTGGACTTGTGTGTTGCTTAATCTTTTACTCTTTCAGCCAGTAAGCTTATTTCTACTGAGATAAAATCTCAAGGAGGAAATAGTTTCAGAGAAAATGAATGTGCATCTTAAGTGGGTTTGCATTGTTTATTTTGAGAAAGATAAAACGTCAAAAAATAACAATGGAAAAAACCCTTTAAATTCACGACTGAATTTACACTACAATGTACTCAGTTTTGTGTCTGTAACTTTCTTTTACCAATACATGGTTGATTTTTTTCTTCTTACTCTTCTAGAAACTTACTTTCATACCCTGGGAGCTCCAGAAGTATTTTTCCTGAATGTCCAGGAGTCACAGAGACAAATAACACTGTAATATAACAATTGTCTGCTGTGTCTGTGTCTCATCATCATAGATATGGTAGACATACACTCTCTAGCTACTTCCATAATTCTAAATTAATAGGAGAAAAATGTTGCATCAATATCTGCTCATGTGTGGCGGGTGAACTCTCAAAAATCCAGAGACTGATACAATTACAGCTTTGCCTTGTTCTTCTACTCCCAGTTCTTTTATCAAGAGTGGGAGTTCCTGAAAGATGTGGAATGAAAACATTCTACTGGAGAAAAGTCTACCAGATGATTATTGATCCTTGCGCTGATTTAAATGCCAAAAGTCCAGTTCAGCTTTTTGTTTTTGATGAAGTAGTAAAAATACCTAAGCAGCAACATGACTTAATGGCTTGATCAAACAACACAAATATGAAAAACATGTTTTTATCAAAAATAGCATGAGCAAAGTTTCCTGACGATAACTTTTCTTTACAAATAATTAAGGATATCTTGTGTGATAGACTTCCTACAGATGGGAATTAAGGCCTATTTGTCATATAACAGCACTCACTTGCTTCGAAGATCCTGTGTGCACCTAAGAAATATTTGTCGATATAAAATATATTGGCTGGGTTTTTATTAAGCCATAAAATAACTGGTGTGTAAGTCCATTTATTCTTCAGAAAGAAGCATGGTCAGTAGTGTACACCAACACTTCTGTTTCAGTGTACAAGCTAAGAAATGTCTGTGTGATGCTCATGCTGTTCATAATGGCTGTTACTTATGTTCTGCCTAAAGGGTCTTCTGTCTGCCGGGACCCATTTCAGGTTTGTCTTCTGTTTTTGTATGGATCTTGAGTTTGTTTTCCTCTTCTGTTGTTCTTAAAGTTCTCACTCAAATTTGTCTTTAGTTCAAATTGTGCAAAGCATTAACTGATCAGGATCTCAGTTAGTGCTTCTAATTTATTTTACATTTGCCTTTGATGCTTCTGTTTTTCTGGTTGTAGCTGCCAACAGCTTGACTGAGAAGCTAAGGTTGTCATATTTAGATGAGTTGGGTAAAATGCACTTTCTATGTCACTCTCTTGTGAGTGAATAAACAAATCACTGTTTAATTAGGCATGTCATAAGCCCATCACATTCTGGCAAATACTTTAGGAATTGTTGCAAACTTCAAAACATTCTCTGTTTTTTGGTTAGCTTTTCAAAGGTTTTTTGATACTCATAAGCCATGCGGCCAGCTACCAGGAAGTGGGGAGTATAGGGAAACCTCTGGTTCCAGAAATTTAGTTCTGCAGATTAAATTATTTAAAGGAAGCCTTATTTAGCACATTGTCTACTCTGACTGGTTTTGAAAATCTGTATGTATTTTCTATGGTTTTAGGACTTTTTCTGGTAGAAGATGAGGCATTAAATAACCAGAGTGGATAAAATGCAAAATATAAGGCTCAGGAAATAATTTATGCTAAATGTTAATTTAAAAGTTTCTAATGAATGTTGTGGGTGGTTTTTTTTTTAAGTTGTAATACAAATTGCAATTATTAAAATTTAATGTAAACTCATTGAAACAAATGTACTGCTTAGTTAGGACAGAATTAAAGGAGTATGTTTGTAATTATCTAAATACTATTTATAAGAGAGTGTTATAGTTTGTGAGACACTCACTCTAGGTCATATTTAAGGATTGTAAGCTTGTTTTGCACAGATTTGGTTTTCAGGTCTCCCTGGGGTGTGTTCATTTGCTTTGAATGTCAATGGGGCAGTTGGAGCAGCCGGAGCACTCTCGGCTGCAGCCCTTGGCTCAGCTTCTGGATTCACTGATTGTCCCCTAGTCCTTCCTCACAAGCCTGTGTGATCATACCCACTTTGAAGTTGAAAGCTGGGTGTATTTGACCTTTTAGACCTCCCACAATTGGGATTCCATGACTGATTAACAAATGTGCAGAGGGGGAAAGGTAATTGTACCAGTGTAATTAATTATTAAAAAAAAATAATCTAGCTGGTTCTTTCTCTCTGCAGCTTGTAAGAATGTTTTTTTTTATTTTTTTCCCAAATTGGAAATTGTTTTAAAATCAAATTTGAGGAGAATATTAGAAAATAATTACACACCTCCATCTTTTAGTAATTTTTCAGGCTCTAGTGGTCCTGATTTGCAACCTGTCTGGCTGACTGAAGACACAGTTGTTATTTTGTTTGTTTTCGTGTACTTTGTGACTGATTCAGTTTATCTTTGAGAGGGAATTTTATAGTGGAAATAAGTCTTTTTGGCAACCAAAGCCAAACTAAAGTTTTCTGAGTGACAGTTTTATTTCATACCTTATTAAACCATCTATATTTGATTAAAAAAAATAGTGGCCTGCATCTAAAAAAGGGAAAATGAAAAAGCAGTGTAGTCTTTATGTAAATTTACTTTAGGAGAGAAGTAACAGTCAGAATAACCCACTGAGTGTGTTAAAATATGCTTTAGGACCAGCACAGATCTAAATAGCTTAATGCTTTATTCAGCTTCTGGTAAGCACAATTAGATACTGCAGTGAGGAATTACCCAGTTGGTGTTATACTTTTTATTTGTGTGCTTGTGGCATTAGAAGCAGTGGAGTTTGGGAGAAATTTTTGAAGTCAAGTTTTGGAGAAGTAGACTGAAGAATCTTAATGGTTTGTCTGCCACACAAACATGCCCAGGTACACAGCTATAGCTACCTCCTGTCAGTCACAGCAACTCTAGTTCCAGCTTCCAGCAGCTCCTGTGTGTGCCATACACTGCTGCTGTGATAGTTAGGTCTTAGAGCACAGTGCTGTGTAACTGTGTTATCAACACAATTTTCATGATGAGGGGAGGGAGTGTATTATGTCAGGCTAAGGTGCCTTTTCCCTCTACTCCTCAGTTTTCTGTCCTACCCTATTCATTTTCTCAACATACATGTTTATAGGAGCCTGCCTTAGGCTAGTCTTGAATTTAGGATTCCTTTCTTAGTGCGCCTCTGGCCAGGCTAGGTGCTGTATGTTTTCTCACTTGAGTCAGGATGCAGTGTCATCATGATCTAACTTTATTAGGAAGTGCAGTTGGAGGATAGAAGAGACTTTCTAGATGCAGCTCTCTTGCTTGATGCTGTCACTGTCTTCTTGCAGATTGTAACCTTGTACAAATTGTCTGGTGGCCTGTGTGATGGTGTCAACACCATCTTATTCTACTAGTAATAGTGTTGCAGCTCTGTATATATATATTTTCTCTTCTGACATTATTAGAAGTGGAAAATCTGATTATCAAATGTGTGTGACAGCATAAGTAGAAGAAGGAATCCATACTGGTTGTAAAGCTGAGCATGCACCATGGTCATGGAGCCCATCCTGCCTATGTGAATGAATACATTTTAGGCTTCTGGGAATAAATGTTTCTGTTGATGATGATTTTCATATAGCTCAACAAAGCTTGGATCCAGGTCTTTTAAAAGGGTGGAATGGTGCAGAAATCCAAGATTTATGTGAAAAGCACATATAGCTTACAGGGTAACTGTCTGGCTGATCATATTCTCAAAATTTTTGTCAATTACTCGAATTCAGTACTCTTCTTAATAGTCATCAGTTAAGGGAGATCCTGAACAGCATGTTTTGACAGGCTTCACAGTGGTAAATGGCTGAAAATGCCTGAAATGACTGAAGAGTACAGTTTGCAAAGTTAAAATGGAGGGAACTTAAATAGGAAGTGGAGGGAGAGAGGGAGTGTAGGGAAGGTAGACGCCAGTGTCTTGACTAGGAGATATGGGAAGCAGAATATGATGGCTACAGAGGACTGAATGTAAGTGTAAGAATCAGTTTGCTAGAGAGGTTGTGTACAGAGCACTGGCACTCAAGTATTGAAAAATGTTAGAAGAGAGTTCTTAAAATCTGGAATTTTGGCTGTACCTCCTTTGTAAACAGTCGCATTGAACATCAAAAAACACTGAAGCCTTTTTATATGACCCTTTGCTAGTAATTGTAGTAAAAATGGTGGGGAAGGAAACTGAGAGCTTAAACCATTCTCTTATAAGCTTTTTTAAAATGTTTTTGTAGTCTTACTTTTGTGTGCATGCATACACTGATTTCAGAAATATGTTTGAAAAATATGGAATGTCATCCTTCATGAAACATGCTCATTCCTGAAGGACTTTAATAGTTTGAAAGAGTATTTTACTTGAACCCCAGATTTTAATTATACTGACTTCCAGGCTGAAGTTCCTAGTATATTAAATAAACTGCACTGAGTTTTGCCTGCTTCAAAGACAAAGGGGAGCAACCCTGCATCTACTCAGATAAAACTATCCTTTCCATGGATAGAAAGTTCCTTTATAGCTTCTGTATTTATCAGATGGGACTGTTGAATTTGGGTTCAGCAGAACTAAAGATCCTTGGTTATTTTCTAAGAAAAACCATGTATATCTTCATTTAATAGCCATGATGAAATGCCTGTAAGAGATAACAGACTAATGGGAAAAGAGATAGGAGCTGTGATTGTACCAGCCTCATGTTCTGGAGTGCTTTAATCTTATTGAAACTTGACTTCCAAATTGAGAATGGCTAAGCAGCTCTAATTCCTAATATTTAAAAAAAATTAAATTCTTAATGCCTATTACTTCTTATTAAGAGCAGTAAATGCATATGGATTAGCAATTCCCAGGCCTATTTGAAAATTAATGGAGTGAGAAGAATAAGCACTTTGAAAGTAAAGAGTGTAAGGTGTTGTCAGAGAAACTTCTGGGTGACAAGGAGACCTCAGACTTCAGCTTAGGTACTCTTTCTGCGATTGCCATCCTGCTGATTTAAGCAGTCTTCCCTGACAAACAGTTGGTTACAGCTGAATGGTCTAAAGCAAGATTCATGCTTGTAGTTAGAATATGCTAAAATAAGTTTCTTTTTCACAGGAAAACAGATAAAGCAACTTGAATAGTAAGCTCAGTCTCTTAGCACATGTAGACTTGTGCATACGTGGATGTGTGAAAATTGAGTGTCTTTCTGAAAATTTTTATGTTTCCTAGGTAATGATAGCAACTATATGAGTATGGTCTGTATATGAGCAGTTCTCAATTTCAGTACTGTTGTCAGTATACAGTTTCTTACACAATCACTAAAACACAAGTTTATAACTGACCTTTTAACCACCTTCTGGCACTGTGCTTAAAGTAGAGCTTTTGCCTTTTTTAAGAAAGAGAGAGGGTTTTTTAGAAAGTATGTACCATGTCTGCCTTGGAAAAGAGTAAATAGATCACAGCAGGAAGATAGTTGAAAGGAAGAAACAGGCATTTTATAAATAGATGTGATAAACTTTTAAGATTTTTTCAAGTTTTTCTCAGTGGTTATCCTGGCTGCTTTTTTTTTTTTTCCCCCCTTAGTTTGCCCTGTTTGTACTCCCTATAGAGTATTACTAGCATGGGAACTTTGGATTGTGAGATAATCATTATGCCCCCTTCCTTGTTTAAAACAGAAAAAATAACAGATGATAAATTCAACAGGATATTGCAAGTAGCTATCCTGAGATGTGCCTACCTGCCACTTAATGTAGCTGAAATCAAAATCTCGTTTGCATAGTACACCCTGTTCACAGCTTGTTGGGTATTTGTAAATAATTACTAAGAGACTATCAGTGCCATAAACTTTTTCTGAGTGCAGCTAACCTAACTTAAAGGATTTGGTTCACAGTGAACCCTCTTCTTTCCTTCACCTGCTTTTCCTTCTCGTTCTTCACAGCTGGAAAGCAATGTCTGCAATGACATAGAAAAGCCTAAACAAGGAATTGAAGCAAATAGTCCTGGCAAATGTGAAGACTCCTGTCTAAAATGTCAGCCTTTGTCTTGTATATCTTCTCTTATTTGTCCATGCTGAGGTAAAGAGAGTGGGCACTGAGGTGACAGACAACAGCTGCAACACTGTTGTCTAGAGGAGTAGGAAAGGTGTTAAAGGTTCAGAAGAATCTGCAAGATTTGTATGTTTAGTGGATGTGATGGCCTGAAGAACTGCCTCAACTCTAGTCCAGTTTCTGTAGTAGTTTCTTGCAGTTTCAAAGCATCTGTAGCAGGATGGTGGTAATGAAGATGAGGTGTGAGGATGGAGTAGGAGGATTGACAGCTTGGTGTTAGCCATGTTTAGGTTGTGCAGACTGACAGTTCATTAGGAAATTCCTATGAGAAAATGCCTGAGATGAATTATAGTTGTTACAGCAAATACAGCAGATGCAGTAATTTCTTTTAGTAATTAGCAAAATTATCTTATAAGAGCATGGATATATTTCACTTCTCAATTTGAAGAAAATAAATTAGTCTGATAAAAAAGTTGTTAGAGAAAGAATTGCTGAATCAGTTCTATTTCCAGCAAGTCTGTTGAGAAGCTTCAGTTTTGTTCAAAGCCTATATAGAGATCTTGTATCACTGAATCTACCATTGAGATAGACCTGGACATACTAGGTCAAAGCAAAGATGGTTGTACAATTTAGAGCAGACTATGTTTCTCCTCAATTTCAACCCAGTTAAAGGGAAAGAATGCTTGTCCTGGTTATTAAAACCTATTAGCCAGATAGGTAGGGTGTTCCTATAAAACACTTTGTATGCCTTTATACTTTTAGATAAAGAGAAAATGTTTTTATATCAGATTAGATGGGTTTTGGTTGGTTTGTTTTCAGCTGTAGACTTCATGCTTTCTTAAGGTTTCATTCTTTCCTAAGGGATTCATCCCATCTACTGAATGGGACAACTGAATAGACAGGAGTTGTATAAATAAAAGTAGGAAGTTGTTTTGTAATTAGAGTCCAACATAATGTAAATGTTTCTCCAGAAGACTTTAATCGGGTCATCTCAGCCAATTTCACTGACTTCATTATCCGAGTGTTTACTGTTACCTGTAATCATGTGAACCTGGACTTGAAGGACTGAACTCTTTGCCTCAGACTTGCTTCCCTTCCCTCCTTGGTGTTGCTCCTCGAACATGTTCCTGAGGCAGAAGCTGTTGTCTGAGCAGAGTATAGTGATATCTGCCAGTTTGTCACCAGGCAAATTAAGCTGTGTCAGCCAAGGGTGTATATAATCAGTATTTTTTCTACATTACTGCTTTTCTTGGATCTTGCAAATGTCTCTGCTGTGAATCCCCTAGACATGGGACTGCTGAATTCCTTTGGCAAGTCTGAAGTTTGTGAGAAAAGCTTGACTTTTTTTCTTCCTCCTCCCTTTTAATGCAATTCAATTCCTTGGACTCCTCCTGGGAAAATTCAGCTATTCAGGAGGGAGGTGGCTTTATACAGCAACTGGGAGTTGGCTGTGCCCTGTCACACTGGGGTGTTTTATGGATACAGGTCGCCCTTGAGTATTGACTATTCTGTTGAAACAAATCATACATTATCAAGAAATCATGTCTTTTTCTGATTATAAAGCATCTTGAATCTGTTTTTCTGAATGTGGAAGGAGAGTGTTGAGACTGGAAATTTCTAACTTCTGTTTTGAATATTATTATAAACAATGCAAAAGGCGGTTTGGTGAGGTAATATTCCCTGAAGTAGGATTACTGATTTTGTTTGTTATTTTGAAGGCTTTTGGATAACTTTCTTTACAGCAGAGGTATTTTTTTCTGGGACATAACTAAAAAAAGAAAGTCTGTGACTCTCTGTTTCGTCTAGCCTATTCCCTAAATTTGGAATAGTCCTCAGATTGGATGAGAAGCTAGTATGTTTAAAAAAAAAAAAAAGAGGGCTAACAACAGTCAGTTGGACTAATAACAATTAGTAATGCCTCAATTTGCTTCATAGTGCTACTCCTGTTCTCTTGAATTGTGGGCTATAAGCAAATAATGTATTGGTGTGATTACTGCAATCTAAAACAAGATAACAGAAGTGGGATATTTTTATTTTTTAGAAGCAGAAAAATTGTTACTGTGCTATTTTTTAAGAATGTGGAGTGTAGAAATTCTAGTACTTGTGAATATTTCTGGGATAATTCACAATGAATGTTCTCTTACAAAAAATGAGGGAATAAGATAACTGTATTATCATGCAGTTGCTTGAGTACTACCAGGGGTATGGTGTTGTCTTTTGTGTCATAATCTGTCACTGTCCCCAGAATAACTTTTTTAATTTAATATATAATTCTCCCATCCCACAAAACTAAGGACTTTTTTTTCAGATTATATAAAAAAATACTATCTTTCCAGATATAATATAAATCTTACATTTCTGATGTCCTGATTTGTGCTTGGACTTTGAGCTGGGGTAATAATTGGTGTTTAGATAGCTCTGTATCTTTCAGAGACATCCCTGCAGTTTCTGTGGCAAGCTGACAGTTGCTAGCCGTCTTTTCTGCTCCCATCGTGAGACCTTTCTGTTTGTCTTTTCAGAAAGTGTTTTCTAGCCAATTTACTTAATTTCTTATGCTAAGAAATGTTCTGTGGATGTTGTGAGCACATCAGCCACAGTGAATAACTCATTAACAAATCACAAACTGAAATCATTTGCACAAATTGTCAAAAAATTTTTCTATTTTAACAACTTCTAACAGAAGGTAGAACTGTAGTTGTCAGGCATTTGGCACTGCTCTGGAGCTTTTCAGTATGGATAGTTAAACTCTGACTAGTTCAGAGTTATAAGAAAACTATGTGTTTCCATATAACTAGCTTGTTATACTCAAAGTCAGTCAAATAAGTATAAGTTTAAAAAAACCCCATGTCTCTAATTCTTTCACCGCTAATATTAATTTTTTTTCTTTTAAAGTCTAGGGACTCCATCAAGTTGGATGACCTGAAGGCAGAGGTGTCCCCACGAATTTCAGCAGAAGATCTGATTGACTTGTGTGAGTTGACAGGACCTAGTCATTCCAAAACACCTGTAAAGAAAACAAAGCCTAGCAAGCCAAAGCTGCTGGTGGTGGACATCCGTAACAGCGAAGAGTATCCTTCAAATCTGAGTGCCAGCCTTGCTGCTTGTGTCAATTACTTCCTCATTGTCTGCAGACTGATGTGTTAGAATGGAAGGAGAGGGACCTGGTAGAGGCGGAGTGGAAGAGCTGAAGGCCAGGGAGTTTGCAGCATAGAGAGGCCTGGTTTGTAGAGCAGAGGACAGATGAGTTTTTCCCTTCTCATTTTAAGTTGTGAGTTTAGCAGAATCACTTTGTACCAGTAGCACAAGTGCTTTAATGCTGCAATTTTCTTAATAACAGGTGTTTTCAGTGGACCTTTCCCATTTAATGTGACCAATATTTTGGAAAGGTGTGAGGTTTTCCAATTGAATGGGAGGGAGATAGAGAAGAGCTGGTAGCTCATGTGCTTTGCCAGTCCCTCAGTGGAAAATTGATTCCTATTGAGTGCCTTCTAGCTATGCCACATCATGCAACCATGTAGCCATCCTAACTTAAGTTCTCTAGAGCTGATAATCAGAAAAGACTTAAAGGTGTTTTGGAGCCATATTTTTACCAGGGTCACTACTCTGTATTCACCTTACTCATGTGTTCCTTTTCAAGTATACAGTTCTTTGCATAAGGAGTATTTTTTTAATTCTTTGGGTTTGTTTTTTTCCTGAAATAGTGTAGTTGCAGGACTGGGATTGTTTGCATTTTGGAAGAGGAGCAGTTCTTCCTAAAGATGTTTTGGTATGTTTGAAGTTTATAGGAGACTAAAATGTGCTGCCCTAGCACCATCTGGTATTAACAGGTAGGAAGTGCCATTAAAAAGGCAGCCTGTTAGGTAGTAAAAATGCCCTTGAGTGTACTGCTCTAGTATATCATTTGCAGAAGAAAATATCTGGTATGTAGGAAGTTATCAAACTGTCAGCAGTTGTGAATATATGGGAATATATGTGAATATATGGGAAACCATAAGAATACTGCATTCAGTGTCCTGTTCATTCTCACAATAAGGAAACAGGTTTTTTGTTTGTCCCAAATTTCAACAAAGATAAGATCAGACTATATGTTTCTCTGGTGTGTGTTTTAAAATGTGACAGAGCACACCACCATGTGAGGTGTTTCAAAAATGTGATTTTTTTGTATATTTTGGTTTTAGTCTTTTTCACCATGTATGTCTGTCACGCTAAACTTTGCTTTCACTTTTTCTTAGTACTTTGAGAAAAGCATGAGAGGACTTCCAGTAAGTACCAAACATGCTTCATATTTCATAATGCAACCCGCATGAAAGCTGAGGGATTGTTTTGTAATGAATCTCATGTTGCAAGGCCAAGAGCTACCAGCCCTCTTTCCCACTGGACAGCTTTGTAACAGAAGGCTTTCGAATGAAAAGCTGTTATACACAAGGCACTGTTTCAGTTGGCCAGCAATTCTTCTAAGGCTTATTTCATTAGGCATGTTAGCAGATATATTGGCAGCCTTCCACTCATGTTTTGAAAGTTATAGCTGCATATTTATGGTCTCTCAGTCCATAGCACAAAATCCTGGCCTTTTTGTTAATTGTCTTAGCAATTAGAATTTTTTTAAAGACTAGGTCGTGTTTCTCTAAGTGTACTCAGTAGTTTAAGTAACTAAATTTGTCCAAAGTTGTTTTCTCTCTAAATGATGATCATTTCAGAACCTGATGAATAGCAGTGGGAGTTATGTGGTTATAAATGGGGTTGTGGAAATGGGATTGGCACAGAGAAGTGAAGGAGGGATATAATTTTCCCATTCAAAATAGAAATAAACTAACAACATTAATGAATGGTGCATTACCATCTTTTGTTCTTTCAAATATTTTTATATAGCCATGCTTTTCCCACACTACAACAATGATAATCATAAAACTAAAACTGCTACATAAATAATGAGAAACAAATGCTAGTATTACGCTAAGTCAGTTAAATCTTACCCCCATTTAAGACAGCTCCTTTGTTTAGTGGGATTCTGGGATTTAATTATAAATTTAACTAGCTTTTTGGAAGTACAATAATAGAGTGACTAATCTCAATATTTGACATTGTATATATTTTTGCAGAACTTTTCTCTTTCCCACCTCTTCAAAGCTGTTTTTGCTTATAGCTGGGGAAGGAGAATGTTCCAGGCATGTGTACAGTCTATGAAAGTAATTCGGAGTTTTGTCAAGGTCATGGTACATTTTCAAATTCATAAAAAGCTAGGTAGTAGTAGTCCAACTTCATTGTTGTTTAAGAGACATTCACATTCAATACTTGTTTATAAAATCTCATTGAATGATCATCCTCTGAAACTGAAAGACAGCTAACTATGATGTCTCAGAGTTGTTTGCTTTTCAGTACCCCTTATAGACTTGCATTTAGTGAGACTGCAGATAATATATGTGGTGCTCATTGTCTGGGAATCTGAGGTCATATACATTAGAATTTCAGTTTAGATCAAAATAGTGGAGGACTTGTGGGGGCTGACAGGAAGTTTGAGGACATTTCCTGATAATGCCTGTTTAGTTTTGATTCTCATTTTAAATACTTCATTCTTTTTGCATAAAATGCCTTTAGAAGAGGTGCTCCCGCTGTGTATTAGTGTTTGGCTCCTGTTAGCAGACTAGAGTTGAAGTGAAGTCCACAAAATTAGGTATACTGGGGATATTGGCTCTTTAGCACTAAGTATTTAATTTGGCAGATCATTTTCTGTAATGCTGTGCTCTGTCCTTTTTGAACCAAACAGCTCTGCATTCTATGCTTTTTTTCATATGTAGTGTCAGGTTTTTCTCCATATGAGTAAACAGTAAATAAGGTTTGTCAAAGTACCGTATCACAGAAGACCAATGGTGTTGTATCATGGCAGCCAAGATGAAGAGCAGGTTCATCCTGCAGTTATTATTCATGTACCACAGGTTTCTCTGCCTTTCAGACCTCCTTAACTGATCCTCCTAAGCTTTAACCGTGGCCACATTTCTGGCAGCATCAATGTCCCTTTTGCCTCAGCATTTACTGCCGAAGGGGATCTCATCCAGTGCTCAGCAACTGCCACACTGCAGAGCTTTAAAGGAAGAGTCGTGGTGATTGTGGGCAATGCAGTGAAGAACACAGCTGCTGTAAGTATATTGCTGTAATGTATGTTTTTATCCTTAGAGATATATCAATAGCATGCATATGACAGGAGTAAAATAAATGCTAGAGTCTGGAAAATTTAGATTAGAATTTTGTGTATGATTGCAGGATTTGGGGTGGTGTTTTTGTTGTTGCTCGTTTCTGCTTCTAGACAAAGACATTTCTCTTCAAGAGGTCCACATCTGAGAAGGTTGATGTTTTGAAATGAAATTGCTTGACATTGTCTTCTTCAGCTTTAAAATCTTTATTTTTGTCATGTCAGAGAAGTGGCATTGGTACTTCCAATGTGTATCAGTAAGAGCTTTCAAAATTGGCTTGCATTTACTTTTTATGCAGTTAGGAAGGACACATAAGGTTAGGTGGATGGGGACAGATATGTTATGAAGTGCAAAGGAAAAAGATATAATTCATATTCCTACTAGTAAGAAACAAAGCATTGCCCAGTTTTTTAGAATCACTTGTTCCTTCAGTCGCGCTTAGTGAAGAGGAGAATGATCCTTATGGGTAACTTTTGTATGATATATTTATTGTCAATGCCTTTAGCTAGACAGGAAGAATATTCAAATTTGCCTATTCCTTTCTATAATTAAATATTTGATGGTGTTGAGAACTGCCAGAGTAACAAGTGAAAGTGCATAAGTATTTCTTTCACTATAATTCTCTCTCTCAGATAAAGGAAAGTTATTCTCTTTTTTTTTTTGGATACACTCTTAATTATGGTTTGCCTTTAGTTCACCCATTTATTAAGCCTGTTTACACAAAGGACAAGAAATGTAACCCTGATATGACAAGGAGGGCTGTGAATCATTAAGAGGTCTTCATGTCAGGAACAGCAGAAGCATCAGCCTAACACATGATGTTGATTTAATACCTGTAGGGAGTTGTAAGTAGATGAAGAAATCCCCCTTATTAACCTGCATTTCATCATTTAGAAAATGAACTTGTGGTATGTATCAGGTTTCAGGTTTTAGGTTTCATATGTGGTATGTATGACATGAAAGAGACAGTAAACTATCTCTCACATAGAGTAATGAGTATCTAGGTTTGTGTGTGAATGCAGGTAAGTTCTTTTTTTTTTAATGTTTCAAAATTTTTGACATGAACATGGAATGTTTCCTTTGCTGTGCAGGTAAAGAAATCTTGCAGTGTGCTTAGTAAGTGCAAGTACTTCAGTCACAGGGGAGGTGCTGTCTTATCCTCTAAACCCAGATTTTCTTCAGCTGAGACAATGTTGACCCAGAATTGTCAATATTATAGTTTTCCATAAAGAAATGCTGCTTTTCCTCTTGATTTGCTTTTAGAGTTCTTGAAATCCTAACTTAAGAGTTTTGAGCTTTAAATAGTAACAAAATACTGGATTGACCAGTTCGACCACGAATTAATTCAATCCTAAAGCCTGAATGCTGGCTTGGATTCACCACCTCTATCACACCCTTAAAGTACATAGAAAACCAGACTCAATTTGACTGTGTAGATAAAACCTTTTCTTTTGTAGATAATTTTTAAGGCTGGTTTCAGTTTTACTCTGCACAGCTGCATAGAACTGTGTCACTCTTCATGCCCAAGCTATGTAGCTCGAGGCTTGACAAGAGCAATAGTTACTACCTTTTAAATTTTACTAGGTAATCCAATCATAGGACAAAATTTAAAAGTGAATGCATGGAAACAAAACCAGTTTTTGTCCATGTTATAAGATGTTTAACTGTAAATGTATATTTTCTAAACAGAGGTATGTATTTCCAGATTAAATGGGATGAGCCAAACATTTTGCCTTCTGCCATAAAGGAGAATTTTTTCAGAAGTGTTCACTGATATTTCCTCCACTAAAAATTTGGAGATTGGCACTGCTATATGTTTAGTTCAAATTTATGTCGGACTGAGAGGCAGGGGTAAGTGTGGGAAATTATGGGGCTGTTTATAATTAGAAGGTTGAATCATCCAATTGTGCTTCACATAACAGCCTACTTGGCATCACTTAAAAATATTTTTAAAAGCAAAGTGAAGTATATTGAACAGACCTGTAGAAAAAGGCTTTTTGCACTTCATTTCTGTTTATATTTTTTTGCATTTGATTCGGTGCCAGATGATAAAAAATTTAAATTGGAAAGAAAAGGCTGTCTAGAATATGAGATGTGAGAGGGAAAACTGAAAGCTTCACCAAGCACTGTTCCAGCTAGAGGATAAGGAAGCCACCATAGTCTCATAATGCCTCTGGACCTGACAGCTCTGGCTCTAGTTGAACACTTCCTTAGTACAAAATTAAAACTGGGTAATTCTGCATGGTAAGCCATTGGTGCTACTAACCCTAAAAGTTAAATTAATTGGCTGATGTACAAGAGCCTTACTGAATGCACCATTCGCTGCCTAAAGATATTGAAAAAGAGGTATTGTGTGGTGGTGTTTGGCTCACACTTGTCTGGAGAATATTCCTTCCTTTAGGCTCTTTCTTGCTGGGTGCCAGCCTTTCTTCTAGGTTTTTCTGGGCATTTGTTAACAGAGCAGATATTTGTTTGTCTCTGAAAACAGCAGGAAACCTCCACATAAAGGGCATTATTTTGGAGTTCGTCAATCAGATTCTATTTTGATATTTAACTTCTGGATATTTAAATGGCAGCATCTCCTAAGTGAGTAGAATTCCCCTTTCCCACCTCCATAGACAGATAAGCACCTTGTAAATTCCATTATGGACAAGGGATCATTACAGTTGGGAATATAATAGTTAAATGGGCAATAAGTGGTCAACTGCAGCTTCTTTTTGGTCTAAGACAAATAACGTCTCCTGATTTTTGTCACTTTCGAAGTCAGAGATACTGCAAGTAAAAAGGTGGATTATACATATGTAGGACAGGGATTATTTTGGGTCTTTTTATGGAAGAGTGGCATTACTTCATCTTCCCTCCTTCAGCCATCTTTAAGGGGCTATGCCATTATCTGCTTCCGTTTCAAACTTTTGTATACAGCACTGCAATGTTGAATGAATTTAGAACAGGAGAAATACCTTACCTGGCATTAAATCATTCTCTAGCAATTTAATTTTGACAGTGCCACACTTCTACTTCTGTCACATAGTTGTTTAATAAATGTGTTTCCCATGGTGGTTTAATGCATGTGCTTTATTGTCAGTTAAATGCTATAAGAGAATAAAATATACAGGACACTTTAATCTGTCTAATAATTAGCAACTTATTTATGTTTTGTTTGGAAGACGACAGATAAGCTGAAAGTCAAAGCTTAAAAAAATCTGTCTTTATAGCTGGGAAATAAATTCTAAATTGGAAATTCTAATTGTTACATCGATTACTTTTTGTCTGGATAAGTCATGCTGCTATAAATGTATTGTTTAGACAACTTCTATAAGTTACTGAAGCGAAGTCATGATTACATTGCAATAGCTAATAGATAAAATACATAAATTATCTCCAAAACAAAGACAAGAAGTTCTGATTTTCCATGAGATCTTTCTGACCCTTTTCCAGGCAAGAGCGAGGGGGTCAAATTCAAAATTCTTTTTGTATAACATATTCTTAGCTTGAGAAAAAGAAATTTTTTTTCTATACAAAAATAGCATACAGCACATAGAGACACGTAGGTTAAAATGTCTGGTTATTAATGAATTTGTGTGATTTTATTGTCATCTTCCTCGGGCCTTTTTAAAAGCCCTGGCCAGAGAAGCAAGTCCTTGCATGATTTCTTTGGTTATAAACTTGTCTTAAAAGCACAAATAGATACCTATGAGGCTTCATAGGGTGATCTGAAGATAAGGCATTGCATAAAATACAAAAGGACAGGTGCTTCTAAAGACAAATATATTTGTTTAGAAGGCCTAATGAAATTTCTGGAGTGCAAGTAAACAGAAATTAGGCAATAAACTTTGGGAGATGTTTCCACTGTGTATCTTTTAGACTCTGTTTCCCTGTAAATAGTTTCTGCAGAAATGTGACTGAACAATTGGAATGAAAACTCTTCTCTTTGCAGGGATGGAGGGGCCCCTTATGATTCCCAGAGTGGCTCTTTCATTTTTGTTTTCTTAAGGCCTCATTCTCCCATCTGCATTCAGACTCAGAGCCTACTGCAATCATCAGAGCCTCCTTGTTGCCTTTAAAGAGGAAGAGATTAAGCTTGTATTTTGAAAAGTTTGAAATGTTTTAGTTAATCAGCAACAATCCTTTTGGTTGTAACTCTCCTCAATGGTTAAGTCTTCGTTATTTTATTCCTTAAATTTAGCCCTTTTTATTATTGTAACGTGTAATGTATGCATGCTTTCCTTCATGGAGAGAAAGCTGCCCTGCTGCTGTTGCCAGTACATGCTCTCCACACAGCCTGAGAGAGACACTTGGGCTGCCAGCCAGGAGTTGTGTTGTGCTGTTGTATCTCTGCCCCTGACCCTGGCTTTGCCTTGTGTGCACTGAGTGCCTCAGGTACAGCAGTGATGACCTGGATCTCTCACTGTTCCAGCCAGGTGTGAAAGAGGAAGGGAGAAAAAAATGCAAGATCTTAGGAGAAAGACTTAAGTGTTCCTTTTCCTCTGAAGTAAGTGCCAAGGAAAACAGGCTAATTCTAGAACTCCAAAATAGATTCTCTTTTTTAATTTTTTACTGAGACTGATGGTATCAGTCACTGGAAATTTTAGTTCTTATTTGATGTAGGAGTTGTTTGGCCTGTTTGCATGCCTTACTGTGCAGAGGTTTGGATGCTTCGGGAATGAGGTATCATGGAGTCCTTGACTTTACTTATGAAAATATGTCTGAGAGATGCTGGCAGCAGAATGTCAGTTATTTTCAATCATCTGGGAAATCTCTGAAGACAGAAAAGGTGGTAGAATGGTGAACCTGAATCTTGGAGTGGTGCTGTCAGGCTCCAAAGTTTCTCCAGCATCTGTCTTGATTGTGGTTATAGTCCTCATCAAGGAGAAGAGTACTCCTTCACAGGTGGACTGCACCTCTGAAAGAGTACTCTTGTCCTTGGTGGAGCTTGCATGGATTAGGTTGTATCCATGTTGCTTTGGGCTACTGCATTATGACATCGAATTTTCACTTTCTGGGGCTGTTTCTGAGCTGAGACAAAGTTTATTGTTTCCTGGTATTCCAGTTCAGAGAATCTGAAATAGTGATAACTGAAATAGAGGTGGTAATGAACTACAAATATTTGTTAAAGGTTCAGGAGCTCGTGTAAGGATATACCAGCCAGAATGGTGCTGGTGAATTTGGCAATTGCAAAATCCATGCTGCTTGTCTGGAGCAGTGTTGTTTTGCTTTTCTCTAAACTGTATCTGGGCCAGCCTTTGAATAGGATGGACTAACTGACTGACTG